>JAOWBW010000691.1:284145-678574 GCA_026119855.1 Campanula takesimana
CTGCGTTCTATTCGGCTTACTTATTGGATAGTGATGAGAAGATAACTAATATCTTTTGGGCTGACGCTAGGATGATTGAGGATTATAATAATTTGGGGATGTGGTTGCGTTTGACACGACCTACAAAACGAACAATGCATATCATCCTTGTGCTGTATTTTCAGGGTTCAATCACTTCCGTAAGACTGTTATATTTGGAGGAGCCCTGTTATACGATGAAACTGGAGACTCATTTGAATGGCTATTCAAGACTTTTCTGCATTGCATGTCCCAAAAAAAAGCCACAGACCATATTCACGGACCAAGCTCAAACAATTGCTATTGGGCTGACTCGTGTTATGCCCGAAACAAAACATTGCCTATGCACATGGAACCTCACGACAAACTTGAAAAAACATTATGGGATTTTACTGAAACATGGGATTGTTAGGGATTGGAACGACTGCATGCATGTGTCTATGAGCCCGGATCAGTTTGATGCTGTGTGGAAACTTTTCACAAAAAAAAATGGGGTGTTCGGGATGAGGGGTGGTTTAAAAAAACGTACGAGCTGAGAGAGAAATAGGCGGATGCTTATTTAAGGGAGGTACTGACACTGGGTATGACCTCGACCCAACTTAGCGAGGGGATCAATGCCTGCCTTAAGCAGTGGCTGAAAAGTGACATAGACATGATTGAGTTCTTTAATCGTTTCGGGCGTGTTGTTCGAAAGAAGAGATTGGATGAGCAGGTAATGGATTACAACTCCCGGCAAAAATGCTTCCCCGAAAGGTTGAAGTTACAACCAATGCTACTCCACGCTGCACAAGTATACCCCCTACCGATTTATGAAAGGTTCAAAATGGAGTACGAAGAAATAGGCGGGCTTGTTATTTCAGGTCCAGAAGAAAATGAAGGTGGTAGCTTGTATCGGGTTTGGGTGTATAAGGAAGACCATAATGTGTTTGAGGTGGTTGCTTGTGAGGCCACTATGTCGGTGACATGTAACTACGCGAAGTATGTAATGTGTGGCTACTGATGCTATCACTCTCTCAAGGTGCTTGACACCATGAACATAAAAAATATCCCGGATCAATACATCCTTAAGAGATGGAGAAAAGTTGGCAGACATCACGGTGCTCTTGACTTCACCGGGCTGACAATTGATGTGGAACTAGATCGTAGGATGTCCCAACGCTACCATTCCATGGTACCCAACTTTGTATCGATTGCGTCCAGGGCTTCTGAATGTGAAGAAGCCACACAAATTGTTATGGAAACCCTTAAGGATCTTTCGCAACGAGTTTCTAACATATGTCTCCACAATAACGCTGACCCTCAAGGAGGTGGGCCTTCCAGCACATCGTCGCCTGTTGATCCAGAGAACGCCAATGTCGTGAGAGGTTTTGCAAGGAAGCAGGGGAAAGAAAAGTCTCCGGTAAAGAAAGGCGATAAAAGGCCACTGGGATGGTTAGACATTTTACATCTCAAACGTAACAAAAGGAATCGCCGAAAAAGAAAAGTCTCCCTAGCCGGGTTTGATGTGGAAGCTGAATTAAACGAGCCTGACGAGGATTGTACTGATATTGAAGAAGAGTCTCAACCTTTAGTTAGCCAGTCAACACAGGTAAAACGAAAACCATTGTATTTCAAGTGTACAAATAGCAGTTTCAATAAATTTCCCCCCTATTAATTCTTTGCAATTCTTTCCAGGTTGAAACGACTCCAATGATTGAAACTGATGATGTATATGTAGTTTCATATGAAAACCTAGACCAAAATGTTGGAGCAACATGTACCAATCATCAAAGTCGATACCCGCCATATACCGCTTTCAGAGCGGTACCGGGTCCTTTGCCCAGTTGAAACCGACAGACCTCTCTTATCAACTGCAAGCAAGTGATTTGGATGGTGATCGATTTTTAGGACTTGTGATGCAACCAGGTATGTTAATATATATATGTATATATATATATATATATATATATATATATATAATGTAGGATTAAGAATGCATGCTGTAGGCCTCTTGGGTTAAGATAGTCATGTGAGTTTGTCGTTAACGTCTCCCTCCCCCTTTCTTATGTCTTTGCAGGTTCGGTAGTCAGCTCCAGCAGACGTAATTGATGGTGTGGAATCAGAATGGTAGAATTGTTTTTGGCGCGATCGCAGTATGTGTGTGGTATATTTTGGCGCAATTGTGGTATGGATGTGGCTTTTCTTCAGGATATGTGGTTTGTATAGTTCCTAAAAACAGTGTTTGTTTTAGATCAGGATGTAGAAGGTGGTTGGAACATTAGTTTTTTTTTTTCATTGAGTGTTATGGGGACAAAGATATTCTTTGAAGTTGTGCTAGTTAAGTGCCACATTTGTTAAGTGGGAGTGCCCTATTATATCTGAAATTTCCATTAAATGTCAAGTATACATAACAAATGTGAAAGAAAAATTTGAAGATTTTTGTTCTGATAGAGCAAGCAGATGGATGGATAGATAGATGGATGGATATATAAAGTACCGTAAATAAGCACCTATAAACTGTGGATACATATTTATAAACACATAACTATACATATGACTTTAAGGAGCGATTCATGCCTCTTCAACTAAATTATGAATTTCTAAAGTATCCTTCTCATCGCTAGTAGGTTCATCAGGATGTTGGATTTTAGAAACAATCCACTCTGGTAAAATAACATATTGCGGAAAATCGTTGGATTCTACTATACGAATAAGCTTCTCCCTGCTGCCATTAGCTGAAAAGAGTAGTTTGTTCCACTTCAATACCAATTTGGCCACATACTTATAGTTTTCGGATTCAACATCAATAAAATCTTTAGCAAACTTCAATCTCTTTGCACACTCAGTTAATTCTGTCACCGCTGCCCGACCCTGTGTCCATCCGGAATTGCTTGAACTTGGAACCGCTCTCTTACTTTGTAGTTGAGGAGTATCATTAACATAACGTGCCACTTCCTCGGCAACTGATCTTGCGAACGATCTACTTGTTTCATCATCAACGTACATTGGTTGTCGTTGCCTCGCATACATTTGTTGCACCGCACCCTCCCATACACTAAGCCGTCCAGTCACATCATCTCTAAAATTACGGAACTTATCTCTCACAAGGTGTAGGAATGCATCCTCAAACTCTTTGTTTTGTTTTATTAAGGCTTCAAAATCGGCCTTCGTAACACGATGGGAGATTAAGTTTTCGACCTGTGACATGATGGTATCCATAGTGGGATGGGGATTAGTGTATATATTCTCAGCAGCTGCCTCACCACCATTTATGGTACCATTCCAAGGCTCGACCACATGGTGTTCATCCGAACGTACAAACAAATCTGAGAAAGATATAGGACTTGCGTTGTTACTCCTGTAGGCCTTGTGAATAAATAAAGCCAGAAAAATCTTCTTTGAAGCCAGTCTCCAACCACACAAACGGCCCACGTCTTCTGATCTTTCGTAAAACATATCATGATGAATGTGGAACAAGTGATTGAAGTCCTGACATGTGAATGTTTGAGCCAATGCGCGCTCAGTTCGCGTATCGTGAGTCTCTGGAAGCCAGGAGTTATGTAATTTCTCTCTTGCGCTTTTCCAAAGTTGGTAGGTTTCCCTGATCTTGTCCACAATTTTTGTTGAGTGGTATCAAATGTCTCTCTGCCTAACAGTCCACCATATATCCGTGTCCAATGGGTGTTTAAAAAACGGATGGATTATTAGTTTCCGAACCCACCTGTGACTCTCCAGAATATGGCTGAGCTTTGTTGGGTGCATGACCGACACGTTTGGATGCCTCGCTATGGTAAGAGGGGGGAAGTTGAGTGTTTGGGATTGGGAGGCTTGTTGTTCAGGGTTTTCTTGTGACTTTACGGAGGGTTGTTGTTGAGGGATTGCTAGGGAAATTGTTTGTAATGAGTGAGGCTGGGAGGGTTGTTGTCGTTGGGGGTTATCTTAGGTTATTTGGGAGGGTTCAGGGTTAGCTTGGCAAATTTGATGTGATGAAGGTTGTGATTGTTCCTGATGCATCCTTCATTGTAACAGTTATTGTACGGTGAATGTGGTGATGGTTCCTGATGCATGCCTTCATTACAACAATTATTGGCCGGTGAAGGTGGTGTTGGTACAACTGAAACTGTATCGGTTTGTATCGGTGAAGTGGTGGGAGAGGAATGTGAAAACCCTTCCTGATGTGTTTCTTGTGGCACTTCAGTAACCAACTGCATCGACGTCTGGACATTTTGGGTTGCCGGAGCAGACTTATCTGGTGTCTTGTTGGCATTTGTCCTGCTGTTAGCATGGGTATCGATAAATTTTTGGACAGGCACGTTGCTGTCCAAACTGGCATTTGAATTGGCAGGAGAATGGTTTAATCTTTGTTTAACTCTCCTCCTAACTGGTGCCACATCGCCAACTGCCTCGGTTTCATCTACTCTTTTGTTCTTTGGAATTTTTTAAGCCCCATGTTTTTTTTATCAAATGAGGGGAAACCATCGATAGACCTTCCCCCACGCAGATCCAAACCCTGACAACAAGTGAGCAACCCACTTAAAAACCTGTGATGGTTAGGTTGTTTTGTCTTCTTCGGACACTTGCAACTTGTGGATTTTTCTAGCAGAACGGTGTGCAGCAGGGCAGCGCACCAATTAAATTTACCACCACATAACAACCAACAAGCAATTTTCCACTGTGCAGCACTCAACTTACTGAAGGATGAATTGGCACAATCAATTGATTTCATTGTTATGTCTGCCAAAACGCTCATTGCTTTGGTTAAGTCTTTTTTTGGTACAACGCTGGACATCATATTGGGGGTGAAATCTTTACCCGTAAAACTCTTGTATGCATCACCGTAATTTATATTAGTTGAATTCCAAGCATCGAAAATGAGGTCATCATGGTTAGGGATTTCGTACCTTAAAGATACCAGCTCCGGTGTCAATTTGATGTCCTTGCCATTGACGGTGGCCATTATCGAATCTCCCTCACGCACTCTGCTGTTGAATATTTGCATGCATTCATCCTGGTACAACTCGGGTTTGGCGCGCATGAAGCAACTCAAACCTTCAGCTTCAATATAACCCTTTATTTGTTGCCCTTCCTGGCCGTCATAGAAATCGTTACTGATGTAATAACCAATATTGGCCATACCCATAATCT
Source organism: Campanula takesimana (assembly GCA_026119855.1). Lineage (NCBI taxonomy): Eukaryota > Viridiplantae > Streptophyta > Magnoliopsida > Asterales > Campanulaceae > Campanula > Campanula takesimana. The sequence goes on from JAOWBW010000691.1 coordinate 289,288, forward strand.
TGTCTTAATTGATTGAACGAGATTGCAAATTGGGTTTTGATCGAGCCTAGGGTTCGTATGAAAATGAATTTTCCCGAATTGAAATTGAAAAGGGCGGTTCACTCTCCTCAGTGTTTGGTTGCAGTAAAAGGGAAAGTCGCTCTTTAATTTCCCCCGATTATTTTTTTATTTTTTATTTTTTTAAATCCAAATAACTATGGGAGTTACCTTAAGTGGAGCCAACTGACTAAATTATGTTCCGTAAAAAATGTTAGCTCCCTTGTGGAGCTATTACTTGATTCACACAAGCCCTGCCCTGGCCCAAAGTAACCAAAGGAATAACAAAAGGCCTAATGAGCCTCAAAATTACTAAAACATTGATAATCAATTACCACATTGCTCCCACGTTATATCTTTTCACCTCCTTTGTGTTTTTTCACCAAAATCTATCTATCACTTTCATATGTTATTTTTTTATTATTTATATAAATACCTATGAGTGTAATAATAGGTGATCAAAGTAAAGAGAATGGTTTGTACATGCAATAGCCACCAGTTAATGTGAAGAATAACAATCGTCTTCACTACTACGTGTACACAAAATTTACAATCCTTGCTATATATTTACATACATTTGTGACTAATTCATTTTAACCATTATTATAATTTCTTCACCCAAAACAATCACATTCATCTATTATTTTAAGAATTTTCTATAAACCCTTATGAGTATATATATGTTCTATATTCACTTGCATTTTTTTATATTTCATTTTAACCAGTATGAGGCATTTTAACTAGTGAAATAGTAACACTTTATGGGAAGTTCAAGGAATTAAACAAAATACTTAAAATATTCAAAAACATAGTTGAGAAAGAAAAGAACAGCCTAATACATACTAGGATGGCCCTCCCACCCCCTTAACATAATCCTGTAAAGTGCGGTGTGCATCTGGGCATCGATATCAATATCAATAGAAGGTGTCGCGGTCTCCAATATGGCGTTTGACCACTAGCCTTATATTCGTAAAAGGGACAGTGAAGATGGCCCCAGCTGTTACGAAGTGAATATCTCCCGGTCTCGAAGTCGCCAACATATAATTGAATCAAGTCTTCATCGGAGAGCAGGCCTTCTTCCTCATCGGAGTCCACCCGAGAGATGTGGTCGTAGGGTGATTGGGGTTGGGGTGGCCTTGGGGAAGCATGATTATGATTGGGTTGTGGTTGTGGTGGCAGAGCATGATCGGGATTGGGTTGTAGTGGCAGAGCATGATCGGGGTTGGGTTGTGGTGGTGGCGGTGGTTGTTCCATTTTTCTAGGCTTTAGTCGAATAAGGGTTTGAGTTTGGGGGTAGGGTCAAGTGTGAAAGCGTTAGTTATTTATATGGGGATACATGCCGTTTTGAGTGGCTGGGTCCCATTAAAAACCCTGGTTGAGAAAACGATTCGATGCGGGAGTATTGATTAATTGGATAAGAATTAAACATATACAATTAAAGAACCGGTTGGCTCCTCGGGATTCCACCAGTACAGTTGGCTCCTTTCATATATCCATGAATCGAATCCGTAAATTAACAATCTCACTTATGTATTATTTATTCAATTTATATTCTAAAAAGTATATATAAGTGGTAAGATAGTTAATATGATTCCTTACAAAAATCAAGTAAGAAAGTACATTTTGATGCTGAGTATTTTTTATGACTTTTTTGAGCAAGAAATGTTAATCTTCACAGTTAATAAAATTAACAACAATTCATATTGTAAACAGTCTCACTTATGTATTATTATGGTTTGATTAATTGCATAAAACCATGCTACAGTATAAATGTTAGAGATGCACAAGTAAAACTCTGGTAATCCTATGTAAAAACGAAATAAGTGATATGAATTGCATAAAACCATGATTTATTATAAAATTCAAATATTTGGTTAATACACAAAAACTTCACTTGCAAATCTTGGTAACATGAAAAAAGTGCCTAATGTGGTTCCAAGAGTGCAAATTAAAGTCTTTCAAATAAAAGTTTTGAGAACACTTTTACAAGTTTTAATTATTGAATTGGATAAGTATTTATTCAATGGGACAATAATAAAAGGGGCAACGCTAGGGGCACAAAAGAAGTTCACAAAATGATGGATACAAAGTGAGGTGGCGATATTTTATTGGTTGCATCGATTGTGAACCCGGCACACTCTAATAAAAAATACCAATAAAAATTTGACACATCATTTTGTAAGCCACATTTTGGAAACGATTGAATGTGACTTTATATTTAGCCAAATAAAAGTGTTGGTCAACTATTTTGGAAGAATAGGTTGTTTGCATAGTTAAGAACTGAGGTTTACTGTTATTATTGTATTTTTAGTCATCTATAAATCTATCTTTGACCATAATTTTATGAATATTTGATATCTTTATGTAATTTTAAAAATTGTTATTGTTTCACCATTAAAATACTATCAATAACAAGGGTTTTTGAACCTTAATAGATGTATATACTCCCTCGTTGAGTAATTTAAATTCCAATATATTATTTTTATAACTATGTTTTTTCCCTGTAGGTTAACAAGCCATGCAAAGTTTTTATATTCGAGTACCATTACTTGTGTTCCTTGCCAGTTTGTGCATTGATCAGAAAGAAACAGCTACTTCATTGATAATAAGATCTACTAGAATAGAAGGGAAATAAAACAACACCAACAGAAACAACTATGGCTACACATCCGCATCATAATATACATATAGAGAGCGGCGTGCATCGGCCTCCTGTCAATTACCAAAACCGGTTCGTGATATAGCGATAGAGTGCGGCGTGCCTCAACATCTCATCAAAATCATTTCCCGGCCTGGCCCTATGCCCACGCTCCCTAGCATGCAGAATAAGATTGTTCAGAGGCAGAACAAGGGTTCCACCCCTAAAAAAGACGCAAAAAGGACATTGAAAATCGCCGTTTTCGTTACGAACATAATATATGCCATGTGGTGGCGTTAGCTGCTCGACGTACATATCAATCGTCTCTTCATCATTATGCCATGTGTTGGGGTTCTCCGCCATTTGGTCTTCTTGGATCCATTTATCTCAAGTTTATTTCAATATTTTGGAGTTTGTTGAGTATGGGTAAGTTTTAGTTGGCTCTAGATATTTATAGGGGGGGGGGGTGGGGACATGTCTTGTTTCTTTATGTTATTAGTGTTGTTGTAATATTTTACTTTCAGACAAGATTAAGGTAGGTTTACATACTCCCTCAGTCCCGGACTATGGTTCTTAGTTTGACTTTACACGGAGATTAAGAAAAAATAAATGTTGTGAGTATATGAAAAGTAAAATAGGAAAAAGTCGGAGATATAAAGTGTGTAGAACGTTTTTGTTGTGAGAATGACAAGTGGGTACCCATTGTCCATTTTAGGTAATAAAGCAGTAGTAGCATGATATCATCTCTAACGAGAATCGATTTGACTGCCATTATAATACATCCACGACAATTATTTGTTTTCTAGACACTAGGTCACAATCAAAGTTACTGACCGAGGTATTTGGCTCGACTCCACAAGGGAAGTAGGCATGACCGTAGTAGATAATATAAACACGGGACAAGGAATGTCAAACTGAAAGATGGTCGGTGTTACTGGGTAATCGTTCTAAATTATTTATACCTGTTGTTCATGATTTATTTTGGGCAGTAAAACACTCACATTTGTCATTTAGTGTGCACGTTGCGGTGCAATTTCAAGGAAAAGCAGCGGTGAGAGTGATTATTGTTACGCGCTAACCAAAAAACATCTCGATCTTGTTTGCCAATAAGCGCGCTGGTACGTATCACCATCATGTCCGTGGAATACCGAACATGTTCGGTATATCTCAGTCATGATTAGGTTAACGGTTGTGCAAACCAGCAGTAGTAGCATGATATCATCTCTAACGAGAATCGATTTGACTGCCATTATAATACATCCACGACAATTATTTGTTTTCTAGACACTAGGTCACAATCAAAGTTACTGAACGAGGTATTTGGCTCGACTCCATAAGGGAAGTAGGCGTGACCGTAGTAGATAATATAAACACGGGACAAGGAATGTCAAACTGAAAGATAGTCGTTGTTACTGGGTAATCGTTCTAAATTATTTATACCTGTTGTTCATGATTTAGTTTGGGCAGTAAAACACTCACATTTCTCATTTAGTGTGCACGTTGCGGAGCAATTTCAAGGAAAAGCAGCGGTGAGAGTGATTATTGTTACGCGCTAACCAAAAAACATCTCGATCTTGTTTTCCAATGAGCGCATTGGTACGTATCACCATCATGTCCGTAGAATACCGAACATGTTCGGTATATCTCGGTCATGATTAGGTTAACGGTTGTGCAAACCAGCAGTAGTAGCATGATATCATCTCTAACGAGAATGGATTTGACTGCCATTATAATACATCCACGACAATTATTTGTTTTCTAGACACTAGGTCACAATCAAAGTTACTGACCAAGGTATTTGGCTCGACTCCACAAGGGAAGTAGGCGTGACCGTAGTAGATAATATAAACACGGGACAAGGAATGTCAAACTGAAAGATGGTCGGTGTTACTGGGTAATCGTTCTAAATTATTAATACCTGTTGTTCATGATTTAGTTTGGGCAGTAAAACACTCACATTTGTCATTTAGTGTGCACGTTGCGGTGCAATTTCAAGGAAAAGCAGCGGTGAGAGTGATTATTGTTACGCGCTAACCAAAAAACATCTCGATCTTGTTTTCCAATGAGCGCGCTGGTACGTATCACCATCATGTCCATGGAATACCGAACATGTTCGGTATATCTCGGTCATGATTAGGTTAACAGTTGTGCAAACCAGCTGTACTAGCATGATATCATCTCTAACGAGAATCGATTTGACTGCAATTATAATACATCCACAAAAATTATTTGTTTTCTAGATACTAGGTGACAATCAAAGTTACTGACCGAGTTATTTGGCTCGACTCCACAAGGGAAGTATGCATGACCATAGTAGATAATATAAACACGGGACAAGGAATGTCAAACTGAAAGATGGTCGGTGTTACTGGGTAATCGTTCTAAATTATTTATACCTGTTATTCATGATTTAGTTTGGGCAGTAAAACACTCACATTTGTCATTTAGTGTGCACGTTGCGGTGCAATTTCAAGGAAAAGCAGTGGTGAGAGTGATTATTGGTACGCGCTAACCAAAAAACATCTTGATCTTGTTTGCCAATGAGCGCGCTAGCCAAGATGTGTGTTTTTCAGGTGCACAACAAGTATATATTGATATGTACAATTTTTTTCCTCTTTAATTCTAGAATTCCACCGGGTGCACTTGCAACCCCACCACATAAGGAAGGTCCGCCCCTGTAATCTCCATTCATTAAGCACAAATGCATAGGATCACAACAAAAACCCCAAGTCACAGTAAAGCAAAATCACAACAACATTACAAATCTTTAAAAGTTATACACTACTAAAACTAACACCAGTAAAAAATCACCCAAGAACACAATAACAGTAGCAGCAACAACTTTTGTGTCCTTTTCAATCCTCTAATTTCATCATCCATTTTATTCCTTTTCCAAAGCAAACCAGGTATTATTTCCTTTGATCTTGAACACATCTCTGGGTCATACCATAAGAAATAACCACAACCCCCCTGCAAATTTCCAAATTGTTCCAGTAAAAATTAGGGCTAACAAAATTAGGTCAAAATTGGGGTTAATAGGATTGTAATTACTTACCGATTTTTTTGGGCATTGTAGAAACCTTCTACCTGGATTTCGTTCACTCCATGACGTCTTCATTCGTGCAATATCTCCACATCTGCAGGTTCCGTTGTCGTTCCTCATGGTAGAACACCCAATTTTATCGTAATACTTGAGAGAGAGAAAATAGAAATGCGTGTGGTGTATGGAGGGAAAGCGTGGGCATTTTCGCGCCTTACAGAGCAAGCCTTGAAATCGAAATGACGAAAAGGCCCTCACTCAAAGTCAAGTGCCACACACATGTTAACTTAACGGGGTTTTTGGGAGTTGAGATCTTCTGTACCACTTATAATCTAACCGTTCACATGTTTGCATAATATTACAATAATACCAATCTCAAAAAATGTGAGTCATTAGATCACTTGTGGCACATGAAGTGGTACACAAAGTGGTACAGAGGATTTGGACTCAGTTTTTGGATGAAAATCGTCAAAAAGCCCCTAAAATGGGCAAAAATTATCAACACAGGCCCTAAATCGCCAAAAAAAAAAGAAGTCAGGTCCCGATTGGGGACCTCAAATAAGACTTTAGGCCCTAATTTCTAATTAACTCAACATTAATAGCAGAATAGTGTGGTTTCCCCCCAAATTAATGTTTTTTCGCCAGTTTAGTAATACATATATTAACATTACAGACTCCCCAAATATCACATTTTGACTTTGATCCCCCCTAGAAAATTACAATTTACCCCTCAATATTTACATTATCCCCTACATATATAAACCAAATTAAAGTCAATGGCCATTATTATTTCTCTTAAGCTTGTGATTTGGAGAAAGCCGGAGTGCAGAGGAGCCACCCACACCATCGTGCATCGTCGGAGCCACCTTGTTTTCTTTAAGCTTCTGAATAGGTATCTTCCGTCCACTTCTTCCTTTACCTGCTAATCTTTTTGATCTACTCTCAAATCCGAAACCCCCCATGTTTATAAAATCCCCCCAAAAATAGGGTTTCAGAACAGAGTGTTGGAAAGAATTTATGAAAAATATTGTCATGATAATGTAGGTATAAATTCATAAGTTAGTTTAGTTAGTGATCAGTTTTCGTGGTACATTTCATTCTGGTTCTTTTGTTTTGTAGAGATGTTGTAAAGAATGGACAAAAACAGTGACATAAGCTTTAGGTCTATGCCAGAAGATTTAATTATTGAAATCCTCTTGAGGCTTCCCGTTAAATCACTTATGCGCTTTAAAACTCTAGCCAAATACTGGCACGGTGTCATCACAAGTTCTAATTTTGTTTATAATCACCTCAGCATAAACCATCAGAGTTCCCGGGTACTCGCTGATCAGTTTATCCCAGGTCCTTCAAGATATGAATTCTGCTTTGCACTGTTATCAAATCAATCTGTATCCCATCTTGATACTCATTATCTTCGTCTACCTCGTTATATAAACGTGATACTTGGCCCTGTTAATGGTTTATTCCTATTTGGTCAGGGTCACAACGACATTCATTTCGCTCTTCTGAACCCCGCGACAAGAGAGATGAAGACCATTTTTATACCCGAGACGATACTTAATCGCGGGTTATATACTTGTACGTGTTATGGATTTGGATTTGATCCCTTGATCAAAGACTACAAAGTGGTTGGTTGGTGGGAAACATCAGAGGAAGACGTTCTTATAAACATGGCTGTGTATAGCCTTCAAAATGTTTCTTGGAAACATACAAGGTCGAAGATGCACAACATTCCACATCCTGATTCCATTTCACCCTATATTAACGGTGCATGTCACTGGCTTTTGGAGGACTCGAATATACTCTCATTCAACTTTGGCACCGAAGTCCTCAAAAATATAAACGGCCCACTAAATGTCTATCCGCCAATGCATATCCAACCATCGATTTTGTTCATCCACAATAACGAAACAGTCAGCATGCTTGTTGGTACATATAAAAACCTACCTCTGAATAGCCTTGAATTTGAGAAAATAAATGCGTTCGTAATGAAGGAGGAGGGTTGTTGGACAAAACTATTTACTGTAGATGTAAGCGATCTAAGCGTTACGTATGCAGGTGTTTGGAAGAAGCAACTTGTTTTGGAAACGATTGAGACCCCCCGCGAACCAAACAATCAGATAGGTGATATGATACAACCACCAATGACCAACATGGTCTTATACGATCTTACTACACGCGGAGTTGAAAAGCTACTTATCCAACCTCAGAATAATTTGTTCGGGTTTCGTCAGGTTTTCATTTATGAGGAGAGCTTAGTTTCACTCGTAGGATCAGGTAAGAGTGAAAGCTTTGCAGAACTTGTGGACGATTTCTGCCCATATGAATACAGTATCGAATGACCAAAATGTCCAAGATGTGTTTGGTGTAAAAGTTTTTTGTAAATTGTGTTATATATTGGCTATGTGACCATATATGTATTAATGTCATGGCAAATTCTTATGCTTTATGTCACCAGTGCAAACATTGGGTGTATGATTACAATTTGGCATCAGAAGTGTGTCTTTGTGTTGATAATATTTGATTTTGATGCATGCTATTTGGTAAACTATTAACAATTTCACATTACTATGCCTTATCTTCCTGAAACGTATCATGACAATTAATCCTGTTTAGAGTGGCTGGGTCCCATTAAAAAACCCTGGTTGAGAAAATGATGCGATGCGGGAGTATTGATTAATTGGATAAGAATTAAATATATACAATTAAGGAACCGGTTGTCTCCTCGAGATTCCACCAGTACAGTTGGCTCCTTTCATATATCCATGAATCGAATCCGTAAATTAACAATCTCACTTATGTATTATTTATTCAATTTATATTCTAAAAAGTATATATAAGTGGTAATATAGTTAATATGATTCCTTACAAAAATCAAGTAAGAAAGTACATTTTGATGCTGAGTATTTTTTTATGACTTTTTTGAGCAAACAATATTAATCTTCACAGTTAATAAAATTAACAACAATTCATATTGTAAACAGTCTCACTTATGTATTATTATGATTTGATTAATTGCATAAAACCATGCTACAGTATAAATGTTAGAGTAGCACAAGTAAAACTCTGAGAATTGTATGTAAAAACGAAATAAGTGATATGAATTACATAAAACCATGATTTATTATAAAATTCAAATATTTGGTTAGTACACAAAAACTTCACTTGCAAAGCGGTAACATAAAAAAAGTGCCTAATGTGGTTCCAAAAATCATGATCATTCCTCCCCCATTTTGGATGCTCATCAACATAATCTTGACTCTCATCCCACCACTTGGCCCAAGCTTTACAAACTAATTTAATATTAGTGTCATAGTGATCATGACATTTGGAAAAAATGTAGAACTCCATCAAATCCCTATTTGAAATAACCTTAAATGTAGATGAATTCTCGTTCATTCCACTAACAAATTGTTGATCTCTCATGAACCTTGGAGCTTTAGCCTTGCACTCCTCAAACTCCCTTCTATTCTCCAACCATTGGTCGAGCAACCATGGATTGTATCTATCTTTAGAATATGGGTTTGGAGCAATCGGCATTTAAACAAAAAAATAACAAAAAAGTGAGGGTGTATTTTTAAGAAAGAAGAAGAATGAGTAATCTGAACATAATGTGGCTGAGTCTTTTTTATATGGACGCAAATTGAAACTGACCTTTTGAGTTTCTTTTGTCACTGACCTTTGAGTTTCTTTTGTGTCCTTGCAAAATTACATCTTTTTTGTTGGAAATATTAATAAGAGGTTCACTTTGATTCGTTAGTTTTAAAGTGATTGATCTAAATTAGTATTTGACTTTAATATGGGTTATACATTTATAATTGAAACGGAGTTTCTATGATGTATTAAATAGTAGAAATTCATAGTTCAAAGAGTGCAAATTAAAGTCTTTCAAATAAAAGTTTTGAGAACACTTTTACTTATTGAATTGGATAAGTACTTATTCAATGGGACAATAATATGGGTTATACATTAATCCCCTCCGCTTCACAATAAGCGTGATATTTGGTCAAACTTACAAAAGTCAAACACATGTAAGTTTTACCAAAAGTGACACTTATTGTGAAACTGAGGGAGTACAAAGTAAAAGGTAGGTTGGCTCCTAGTGGAGCTACAAAACCCAGGTGCAGTTGGCTCCTAGCAGAGCTACAACACAGTTTCTCTAACGTATCGACTCTATCATATTGTGAAGATGAAGAAATGAAAGACGTTCATCACATCATGGTCATCACGTTAAATGGTTGTCAAGTACTAGCATCATATTTTACTACAATTTGCTAGGAATTTATATGTTCTCATTTAAAATTAATATCTGTAGTTGAATGTTCACATACTCACTAAATATTTTATGTGAGTTTTGGAAGTGCTAATGCCCTAGTTTTTCTAAGGCATATTTTATGTAATGAAATTATGCAGCGCTCTCATGTCTAATACATTATCGATTTCGTTTCAAAGATATTTAGCTCCCTTGCAGAGAATCGACATCACATTCCATTGCAATACAACATTTTGGTTCACACAAACGAATGATCATTGCAATACAACATTTTGGAAAATTCAAGTACCTAAATAGTGTTCATGTAATTGTAAAGTGCTAAGTGCATGTAACCATCGTGCACTCCCTCAATGGGCCTAACCGCGCGGTCACGAGCATGTGATAGCAGAGTCTCCCAAGTCCAAGTTGGCCATCTGTTACGGTCATATGGCATAAGGGATAAGGACAGTGGAGATTATCCCACTGGTTATAGAGACATAACTCGCCTGTCTTCAACTGCTGCACACACAATGCAATTTCTTGCTCCGGCAGAAGCCCTCCATTGGAATCCCACTCATCTATAACCTCCCTACCTGAATCACTGGCAGCCTGATCTGCGTCGTTGAGGTCAATTTCAGGATGGGGATGTGGTAGTGGTGCAGGTTGGGGTGGTGGTGGTGGATGTGGTGTAGGTTGGGGTGGTGGTGGTATTGGTGCAAAAGGTTAGCGATGTAGAGGATTATCGCCGCCACCGTTTGCTCCATGTGGGTTCATCATTTATCTGCCTATTTATAGAGTTGTGATGGGTTTATATGGATGAATGAATAACTTAAAATGGTATTTATAGGGAATCGTTAAAAGACCAGTTACTTCCTTCACATATCGTTGCAATGCATTTACATATTTTGTCTATCTTTAGAATATTTGTCTACTACAACAACACTACCGTTTTGAAATAGAATAATTTAACTTTTAAGATAAATTCAAGAAATGACTTGTATTAAGATTTTTCACATTTCAATTGTTAAGATTTTTCACAAGTATTAGTTTTTCAGTTTTTTATGATATTTTAGGTGTAAATATTATATGATTTGTTGGACTGGACAATGTAAATTCAAGAAACGACTTGTATTGCAAAAGGGCCTTGACTGAACCGAGGTACAATGGTAAAGTTTGACTGCAATAGTCACTCAAAACACATTAACTCAGATTCATCGAATGCGGACAGTTGGCTCAAGTATTAATGGAAATACATTATAATTTTAAAAAGTTGCAAATTCATCTCCCTCTATATATATATGACATTTTTGTGTTTATTTGATATATTTTCATTCTTATATAACATATTTGTTTCTCATCTAAATACCGTAATCTATCCCAGAGAATGAATTATGGTAAGGGCAAGGGCAAGGGTCAGGGTATGGGCAAGAGCAAGAGCAAGGGAAATGTTCCACATTCCACTCAGTCAAGTTCCCTCGATGAGGTTGAAGAAGACAGGTTGTTTCAGATTTACTCAAGGTGCACCACAAGGCTTCAATACATTTTTCCGTCTCATGTCCAAGACGCAAATATGTTATTTCGTTGTCCATTGGCACCCTGTACGGGGCGTACTACTAGACCCAAGGATTACATGGGGATACTCAACAATGCTATTGAGTTCGGTAAATCTGAAAGATTTGGTGAAATTGCTAGGATTGAACACAGAGCACTCGAGGTTTATTTGGATACTGTTTTGGATGCGTGTGATCCCCAAAACAAATACATGTTGAATGATGGAAGTTGTTAGTCCCAGAGGGAAACAAGGGTATAAAACCGCTAGAGGGGGGGGGGTGAATAGCGGTCCAAACTTTTTTGAAAAATACCCTTGAAAATAAACCGAGTACTTATCAGTTTGGTCAACTGCGGTTTAAAGCACTTAAACCGAACTGATAAAATGCACAGCGGAGTTTTGGCGGTTTTAGCCAAACTGATAGTTAAAGAGTTGGGTGGTTTAACTCGGGTTGAAAACACTATGATGCAACTGATAGATCAACTTGAAGATCAAAGAAAAACACAACTCACTTTTCAAGTCATTTCGTATATGGATTCAAGTTAGAGACCACAAACAGAAAAGCAAATAATAAGACAGAAAAGTACAGATCAAACACACAATTTGAAGAGTGGAGATACCCCGGGAGTCCACAACTTGGCTAGAGCGGTGAATTATCCTAGGATGTCTAACTTGTTTTAGATTGTTTAGAGTCGCCACCTATGTTTTTAAAGGAACATAAGAAAAACCTAGAAATAGCCTAATTTATGTACAAAACCAGAGATTCGGGAGAGAAGGGTTCGGGGGTTAGGTGACGGAGTGGGAAGTACTTAAACACCCACTCCGCCCCGCTTATGCGGGTCTTGCTACTATTGGTGTTCTAATGCTAAATGTCCTTCAATTTATTAACAGTGCTAACAATTATAATGTAAAGAAAAAGGGGAAGAAAAGAGAATTGTTTTATTTATAAATTTATGCTAAACAATTACATTAAGAAATGTATAGGAAATTAAAGTAGAGATTAAAATGTAGGGAGATAACCTTAACCAACTTTAATGTAGTAAAGTGGTCATTTGGTCATGTCCCAATTGATGGGGATTGCATACTATTAAGACTAGAATAAAAGAGAAGAAGAATAAAAGTACCTTTAGAAAAGAGGACCTTAGACTTTGACTTGAAGATGGTGTTGTTTGTAGAGAAATGGTTGTGCAACACTTTGTGTAGTGTTTGTTTGTAGGGAAAATGTGTTGAGAGAACTTGTGTATCGTTCTTGTAGGGAAGATGAAGTTGGTCCAAAGAGTGTAAAAGGAGTCCATTTCTAAGGTAGATGATGATGGCTTTTATAAGTAAAAAAGAGAGGGAAAGGTTGGAGGGAAATTGGTCAATCCATGTGAGATGGAATTGACCAATAGAAAATAAGATAAATAAAATAATAAATGAAAGAAAATCAAATAAAATAAAAATGAATTATTTTGTTTTAAAGAGATGGCTAGAATAATGGGATTGGAGGTTATAAAACTAGGGGGGATGAATGTGGATGAGAAAAGAAGTCTTTTGTGATCAAGAAAGAGATGTTGCAAATAAGAAAAGGGAGGGAAATAAGGTGCAATCCGTTACTGCCAAAGTGGGAAGCGCGCGAGTCCCGCTTTTGGGGTGAGACGCGCGCGCAGCCCGTTAACAGTTCCGGAAGCGCCCACGGCAGAAAAGGACAGAATGACAGAAATGACTCTAAAGTTAACTCTGTTATGCAGTTTAGTCCAAAACTAACAGAATCAGTTAGGAACTTAACCGAAGTAACAGAAATCAATAAAAATAAGTTAAATAAAAATACTTTGTATGCAATCGGGGTGAGAGGTCCAAGGCGGGGTGTCTACAGAGCCCCTCGGCGACGTGGATTGCAAAGCAAAATGCGTCGACGAAAGTAAAAACACCCGCCGAGGACATCGACAAAGAAAAAGAAAGAAAAGAAAGCAACGACTCGATGAAAGCAGTAATTTGAAATTGATAGAGGTAGGGGTGCGCTCCCTGTGTGAGCGTCTTTTGTTGGTAGAGGGGGTGGCATGATCCGTTGGTAAACCTGCCGGCTGAATCCGTTAAGTGAGGCCATTAGTGAACCTTCGAATGAGGCCGTTAGTGAACCTTTGAGGAGGCCATTGGTGGACCCTTGAATGAGGCCGTTAGTGAACCTTTGAGGAGGCCGTTGGTGAACCCTTGAATGAGGCCGTTAGTGAACCTTTGAGGAGGCCGTTAGTGAACCTTTGAGGAGGCCGTTAGTGAACCTTTGAGGAGGCCGTTGGTGAACCCTTGAATGAGGCCGTTAGTGAACCTTTGAGGAGGCCGTTAGTGAACCCTTGAATGAGGCCGTTAGTGAACCTTTGTTGAGGAGGCCATTAGTGAAATCCGTTGATGAGGCCGTTAGTGAACCTTTGAGGAGGCCGTTAGTGAACCTTCGTTGACGAATCCGTTAGTGAAATCCGTTGATGAGGCCGTTAGTGAACCTTCGAGGCCGTTAGTGAACCTTTGTTGACGAATCCGTTAGTGAAATCCGTTGATGAGGCCGTGAGTGAACCTTCGAGGCCGTTAGTGAACCTTTGTTGTCGAATCCGTTAGTGAAATCCGTTGATGAGGCCGTTAGTGAACCTTTGTTGTCGAATCCGTTAGTGAAATCCGTTGATGAGGCCGTTAGTGAACCTTCGAGGCCGTTAGTGAACCTTTGTTGTTGAATCCGTTAGTGAGATCCGTTGATGAGGCCGTTAGTGAACCTTCGAGGCCGTTAGTGAACCTTTGTTGTCGAATCCGTTAGTGAAATCCGTTGATGAGGCCGTTAGTGAACCTTCGAGGCCGTTAGTGAACCTTTGTTGACGAATTGCTGTTTTGAAGCCGTGTGCTGTTTGGCGTTGCAGTTGACTTTTGCGGGGATGCGGGCATGGTTGACTGTGGACCATTTTCTGCTGGGGATGAAGTGCCTCGAGTTGCAGATGCTGTTTGACTTCGCGGTGGTACCTGTTATGTGTGTGCTTGACAGGTATATGTGTTCTTGCAAGAAGATGCATGAAGTGTGAAATGAAGAGAGAGAAATTATGCTCGTGGTGTGATGGGATTTTGGAACACCCTTGCAATGAGAGAGAAGTAAGAATGTAGAGAGTGATCTTGTGTGCGGTGTGATTTTGAGGAAAGCATTGGACGTATTCATACCTTCACTTACCATTGCCGCTTGAATGGAGATGGATTTCTGATGTCCGCGGAGGATGCTTTGATGGAGAGTGTCCATTCTTTAGATGTTGATGAGAGAATGCCCATGATGTTGGGTTGGCGAGATGGTACTCTGGATGATGGGTTGGTCGTGCCAAAAGGCTGCCTACGTATCCCTTTAAGAGAATCAGACCAGCGTAGTTCAAGGATGATGGAGAACTCTGGGGAAGAAGCTGTGGAGCAAAGCAAAGTAAAGCACATATTTTTGCACATAGAAGGAGAAAAAGAAAAAAGTTTTTTTTTTTTTTTTAGATTAGAAGGGAAAGAACATGCACACATGTGAGGAAAAGATTTTTTTTTTTTTTTTTTTTTAGTCCGTGGGTGAACCATTTTAACCATTGTGTACTTGTGAAGCCAACCCAAGATCAAGTCATGTCCTTCAATCGAAGTCCGGATTGCCTCGCTTGAATTCTGTTGTCGCCGGTGTGCCCAACGAAGATTGATGTCTAGCCCCAAGAGATTTGTCGGTTATGGGGCTTCAAAAGGCTTTTGATGCCGAGATACCAAGGGGTTGCTGATTGTGAAGTCCCTAGAACGCCTTTGATGCCAAACTTTGAGTGGCTTGCATAGCCCCAAGATAAATCAGTTCTTGGCCCATTCGAGTAAATCGCCCTTTGTTGTTGGCGTTAGCAAGCCCCAAGAGGAGATCGTTGATGCCAAGCTTCGAGAGATTGCAAAGCCCCAAGTGTCGTGGGCTTGTAGATGGCGGGTTGTGAAGACCTTTCATTGTAAAGCCCCAAATTATCTCGTGATTGGCTCGGCATTGAGAGCGGATGTACCGTTTGGTAGAATTCTTGATACAGATCTCCTTCTTGCTCTTACTGGGGAGATGAATGGCCTCATTGTGGTCGATACCCAAATGGCTGAGGGTTTATGTCAAAGGATGCAGTAATGTCTTGCGGTGCCGTCGAAGTTGCGGAGGATAAGGTCTTGGTGTGATAAAGTCCCAAATGAGTATGCTTGCTTGACTCTTCTTGAGTTGAATTAATGACGGATCTTCGGATGCAACTAGTGCTGTGGCCCAACTTTATCTGAGCTGCACCTTGTGCTTTTGATCTTGGAGAAGGGGGTGCTGAATTGCAGAAACATTGGGATTGGCCGTGGCATCTCCCGCTATAACCCTGTTTTGATTAGAGTTTAGCATATTGAATCTTTTTCCTTTTCTCTAAGGCTTCCTTCAAAATCTCGCTGTGAGTTCTAACAAAAATCATCAACTTCATTCATAACATCGGAGTCTTCATTTAAAACCAAGAGGCCTTTGACTTGAAGTGTTGAGAGACCCTTTGAAGCTTGATCTCTTTCATGGAGACTACTCCCAAATTGCGTTGCTCGAGTATTGTTGCCCAAAAGTCGGTCGCGAAGCCCTAATATTTCCCTTTGCTCGGATTACTGTAATGCCGTAGCCCAAAAGATTGTAGATTGCGAAGCCCCTTGAGACCTTCGGTGCCGAATTGAGGAAGCTTCCAATGTTGCACATGACTTGGCTGGGGATACTGCTGGGGAGTTAATTGCTCTTTGCCGAGGGAGCCTTTAAGATTTGACCATAGCCCTTAGAGTGCCATCATTGATTGCGAGAAAGGTCCATCCTTGATTGGGGGAACGAGCACGGGCACACGTGATAAGAGGCCTTTTTGACATCCCTTTTGAGAGACTTTGAGGATAGTCTCACACATCTTTTTCGAGCATAGCCCCTAGGGCTTGTTGATTGTCAAAAGAAGCCCTTGTTCTCGGGTCATATAGCCCCTAGGGCGTCACCATTTGTTGAGCAAAGCAAGAGTGACCCATCCTCGTGCGAGGGAACAAACATGAGAGGACATGGCAAGAGCTACTCCATTTCTCAGGAGCCTTTCGGCGTACTTTAGAAGCACATACTTGAAGAAGCTTTGAAAACTGAGACACATGTTGTTGCTATTTGCTGCCCAAGCCAATTGACTAGCTATGGGTTCTCGTGCCCTTTTGTGATGGGCTCGTTCTCGGATGGGTCTTGGTTACCACGGGCCTTCTTTTCATGAACCCAAGAATGCACACTGCTGGAGAATGATACCAATAACACAAGACAACCTTTGATGGTGCCATATCTTGTCGAGCTTTTTGCAATCCCAAAGTTGACTCGGTGGGGAATTGACTTGCTGAGGAGATCCAATGTAGAGCTCGTGTAGTTGTCTTCTTTAGAGGCCAGAGATCTCCATTTCTCTTTCCCTTCTCTCTCTCACTCTCTCATTTTTTTTATGACGCACCCTGTTTTTTGCCTAGACCGCCCTTTCGGGTTTTCAATCTAGCGGGCATCTCTTTTGCGTCTTCATTTTGACTCGATTAATGAGGGAGTGTGCATTGACTCTAGCTGAGGAGATAAGACATGTGATTTTGCGGTGGAGACCTCTTGTCACTAAAGGTGAGTGACATTGACTTGATTAGGGAAGTGTCCCTAGTATTGACTTCATGTATTTGACCGTTTTTTGAATGACTCATGAAGGCAAGTAAGTCATTAAGAGAGAAGAGGAGGAAAGCCCCAATTTGATTGCAAGAAATTGGGAGTATGCAGAAAGAATAGAAGTCCCTAGACTCGACAAGGAACGCGAAATGATTCCAAATCTAAGAAAGTTGTTCAATCTTTTTGGTGATTAATTCATTGGCAAATGAATCGTACAAAGATGTCTTGACAAGTTCGAGATTAAGGCCGATCACCATAACGCGCTAGGGCTAAACATTTCTTCTTTCTTGCACGAGACCGGACCCGAAGGTTGCCTACGTTCCTCCAGTGAAGAGGCTCAGGTCACCGTAGTTCTTGTTAATTCTCCATTCTTCGGGATGGAATTGTTGCTTCGTCGTGTAGCTTCGTCCTCTTTTGGTGGATGGAATGATGTTGATCTTGATGTGAACTTCTTTGATTGAGGGGGATTTTTTTTTTTTTTTTTTTTTTTTTTTTGTGCTCTAACTTTTGCCTAGGTTGATTTGAAGAGTTCAACCTAGCGAGCATTTTTTTTTTTTTTTTTTTTTAAATCCCCCCTTTGAAACATTGCTTGATTTTTCTCCATGGTTGTTGGTTCACCTTTGATGTCTTGGCTTTGTCTTCGTCGTTGATGATGTTGCCTTCGTCACAATGTTTAGCCCCTAGGCGTTCAAGTGATGGCCTTCATTCCAAAACTCGTTTAGACATCTTTTCATCATTTTGCTAAGAATTAGATTGAACAACTTGGAAGAGTGTATGAGGACAAGAACGACCTTTTTTATTCGATGATAAGACTCAACACTTAACATGGGACGAGAGAAAACATTGATGCACACTAAAGAGGACTTTTGACTCCTTTTTTTTTTTTTTTTCAATTCCTATTACTAGGTAGAGAAAGAGAAACAGAGATTGTTGTTGTAGTCCCCATTGTCGTTGTAGTCTCCTTGTGGCATGATTTCTTGTAGAAGCCCCATTTCGAAACCAAATCATTCTTCTTTGATGAGTTCTTGCATGTTGGCACTCTCTAAAGGTTGCTCTTCACCCACA
The DNA here is from genome assembly GCA_026119855.1 of Campanula takesimana. Lineage (NCBI taxonomy): Eukaryota > Viridiplantae > Streptophyta > Magnoliopsida > Asterales > Campanulaceae > Campanula > Campanula takesimana. Next base: position 307,530 of record JAOWBW010000691.1, read on the forward strand.
GTAAATTCGCCGTTGTCGAACAAATCTTGGATGATGTTTCGGAGAAGGAAGCACCCTTCGGTAGTATGGCCACTATGCTTGTGGTAGCCGCACCATTCACCATGTGCATGATTCTTCGGTATCGTCTTCGGCTTGTACCCCTCCAAAGGCTTGACCTTTCCACTTGCCACCAAAGTTTCAAATGCTTCGGCTTGGGTTACTCCTAGGAGAGGAGTGAAAACTCGGTTGGTGGTGGTACCTTTGTAGCTTTTGAGGGACGGGCCACTTGAGCATGCTTTACCCTTAAACTTTTCCTTGTTGTTGGTGAGCTCTTGCAAACGGGATTTGAGCTCGGAAACCTCTTCCTTGTGAATCTTCCTCTCGAGATCAAAACGGGCTTGCCACAAATCGTCTTTTCGGCGGGCATCCTCAGAAAGTCTATCCATTTGTTCCCCCATGGATCTTATTATGTTGAAGAGTCTTTCGTTGGACACGGAGAAGTACCCACCATTGTTGTTGTTGCCGTTGGAAGCCATTGGACCTTTTGAAAGAACACGGTTGATCTTAGGTTGGCCCCACAAATACCTTTTGAGTAAAATAAATTTAACCCACAAACACGAAAAAGACTCAACCATATAAAGAAAATGACTCTTTTTTTTGTTTTTTTTTTATTTACAAAAGTCCGAAGGATGGAGTCCTTTTTGGGGTTTCTAGAAAAAATAGTGGAATCGTCACACTAGTATATAGACCTTCTCGCGGTCCCATATACTCATCGGATTCCACCACGCTTGTGAGACCTACATGTGTCGGGATTAAACTAAATTAATGTATTAAATCATACATGCGGGGACGGATTTTTATTTTCATCTAAAATTACCACTTTTGGGGACGGAGTTTTATTTCGTCCATTGCAACAAGTTGGCATGTATGATTTGAAGACATTAGTTTAGGGAAATCTCGGCACATGAAAAACCGACTTGGTGACGGAGTGTTAGACCCTAGACTAGAATTGTGTGGCTTGTGCTCGGCTAAAGAGAGGCTCAAAGGTCACCCCCGGCATGTAGTCTTGAACTACGCCACGGGCTGAGGTTGACCGCTTCGAAAGAGTCAAGGTCGGGTGGAGCTTGAAACTTTCTAGGACGGGCCTCGATGGGTTTGGGGTTGGACTTGTGCGACTCGATAGTGAGCAATTGATAAAAATATGTGCATGTAGTGTGAGGTCTAACAAGTGACAAAATATTTTTTTTTTTTCAAAGAAAGAAAAAAAGGAAACAAATAAACACGTATTTACAACTCCCGAATCACCCGTGTGACCGGTAAAAATAAATAGAATGTTAGAATGTTAGAAGAAACTGCGGACTCAGGGGATTGCCCTGGTCCCAAATTATGTAACTTTCCCCTGCAGAAACTTGTTAGCACAGAAATATGAAATTGAAGGACAAGAAGGAAGGCGGGCGATTCTGATAATAAGGGTCGGACACGCGCGCTTCATACCCTTTTTACCAGAATGCCCAGAAAACAGAAATTAGAACACCAAAAAAAATGAAAACGCAAGTTTAACCCTCTAATGTCCCCAGCGGAGTCGCCACTGTAGATACCCCGGGAGACCACAACTTGGCTAGAGCGGTGAATTATCCTAGGATGTCTAACTTGTTTTAGATTGTTTAGAGTCGCCACCTATGTTTTTAAAGGAACATAAGAAAAACTTAGAAATAGCCTAATTTATGTACAAAACCAGAGATTCGGGAGAGAAGGGTTCGGGGGTTAGGTGACGGATTGGGAAGTACTTAAACACCCACTCCGCCCCGCTTATGCGGGTCTTGCTACTAGGGGGGATGAATGTGGATGAGAAAAGAAGTCTTTTGTGATCAAGAGAGAGATGTTGCAAATAAGAAAAGGGAGGGAAATAAGGTGCAATCCGTTACTGCCAAAGTGGGAAGCGCGCGAGTCCTGCTTTTGGGGCGAGATGCGCGCGCAGCCCGTTAACAGTTCCGGAAGCGCCCACGGCAGAAAAGGACAGAATGACAGAAATGACTCTAAAGTTAACTCTGTTATGCAGTTTAGTCCAAAACTAACGGGATCAGTTAGGAACTTAACTGAAGTAACAGAAATCAACAAAAATAAGTTAAATAAAAATACTTTGTATGCAATCGGGGTGAGAGGTCCTAGGCGGGGTGTCTACAAAGAGGTTCATTCTTGAATTAACTACGTCCTCTACCTAGATGGTTAATCTAGGATTTTCTAATAGCTACTAGACTTGTATTAATTAGAGGAGATTTTACAAGATGATTCTAAACTCTAATCAAACAATCTAACCTATAAAGCTATGAAAAATCAACCGGTGTATTCGAAGTATATAATCTATGTGATTATATAAATCGGTTGTGTGTGTGGAAAGAAATCAAATGCTCTAAGTATCTAAATGATGGTTTGAGCAAATGAACAACTTTCGGTGTAAAGGCTGAGTATGGAATGGTTGATGGCTTGAAGCTTGATGAAGGAATTCTGGGTTTGCTAAGGAGATGGTTGAAGGTTTGAATATCTGGGTTTTAATCTTCAAAGAAAACTTGAATACTTGAGAATAAATCTCTTTAAGCTCAGCAACCCTCATTGTTGAGAAATGAAGGCTATTTATAGGCAGTGCACCCTTGTGACTGTTGGGTAAAGATTTGAATCAAATCTGAAGGGTACAGTGCTGTCGAATTCCTATTGGTTGAGCTGTCATTGTCGTCCTTGATTTTGTCTTGTAGTCCTAGGTAGTTGTAGCACCACTACCTGACATCCATCCTTTGTTGCAGAAAGGACTAACGGTAATCAATTTAAATTTCTTGGACAAGACCGACATTCCTTGCAGTAACTCCAAGTTAACTTGGAGTTATTTTGACATGACATAAAATATTCCTTTATGGTTAAAAAGGAAATATTTATCTAAGGAATAAATGACTTCTCTTGAATTCTTCATTAATTGATCGGCGATTCCACCAGGCATAAGAGCGGTTCCGAGGATGAACTTGATGTGCGGTTTCATAAAAAACTGAAGCACGTAGTTATATGATTGTGGTTCCATCAAGTGTCATCAGCGATTCCATGAGAGACTTGAGGAGCTGTTTCATCAAAACCACAGAATGCGGTTTGATGAAAAACAAGCAACTCCATGCTGGCGGTTTTTAGATAGCATGAATGCGGTTTGAAGATCTAAACCGCTAATTTAACCGAACTCAATACTCAGCCTAGTCAAATAAAAATCTAGAAATGGACTTGTCTAAAAGTTGAAGTAAAACTTCATTACATGCGGTCCTAAAGTCCATAAAAAGACACGTGACATGGATCAATCAAATTAAGTGGGTGTACTAACAATCTCCCCATATTTGATTGATGCCATTACCACACTATGATAATAGCAAAACATTGTACTTGGTAAAAACATGTCCGAAAAATAATTTTTATGAAATTGCATGTCCCAAGTCACTGCACACACTTATGATAGATCATAGATTTCTAATCTATCAAAAAGGAACTGAAGAATAGATAGATAAGAAATTCATTCAGATGCATATAAAGTGATATGATTTTGAAAAACAAATATGTATGTTTAAACTGAGTGTTTAACACAAAATGCACTTAAAAATATTTTCATGATGAATATAGCATGAGGTTTTAAGAAATGCAAGCATTGTTCCACAAACAAGCAGTTTGAATAAACAAAGTTTTGGAAACTGAATGCGATGCAATCATTCTCATTATAATTTAAATATAAGGTTTTGAACTTAGACAGTAGGAATTATAAGAGAGAACAAAAACAACTAAGATAAAAATCTAGTCTACTTCATCAGCGGCGGCAGGAGCTCTTTCTTCAGCGGCACCATCTGCAATATTGTCCTGCGCAGCTTGGTCATCAACAGTAGCTTGAGGGTCTTCGGCAGTAGGGGAGGTTGGAGCAACATTCTCTGAACCGGAGGCATGAGCGGTTTCAAAGATGAAATCTGCTGAACGAAGCCGAACCTCAGTGGGTTCATTGATTCTCTTCTCAATAGCAGCAGTTTGTCTGACTAAATTGCCAGTTTTATGCATGATGTGCTCAGAAGAATCAAAGGAGTGTTGAGCCAAGATATCAAGCTTTCCTTCAATAGAGTCCATTCTGGTATCAACTGCTTGCTGCTTTAACGAATATATTTCATGGTTGGTTCTGACCATGTCTTGGAGGGCAAGTTGATTATCCAAAATTTTGTGAAGTAATTCTTTTAACTCAAAACTCTCATGTATTCTCTCCCCCTTAATGGCATCAAGATCTGATTGAATTGTAAGGAGGTGAGAATCAAACCGAATGGCTGAGGTTTGCTGATGAAACTGAAGGTTTCTAACCGCATCTATCAAATCATCGGTTGAAGGATGAGGAGGTAAGATGGGATAAGAAGGAATTGAAGGTTGAGATTCATTAGATGGTGTATAATCAGGCATTGACTCATCATCATCATCAGAAGATAGAGAGATGGGCTCTTCGGTTTGAGTGGAAGAAGATGGATCCATTTTAGCTTTGCCCTTGAGAAGGGTATGAGCATCTTCCAAGGTTTCACCCATTGAGACCCTAAGGGTGGTTTCAAACTCAATGGGGTCAAAAGAAAGGGAAAAAGAATAAGGAACAATTTCGGTTTCAGGAGTAGGAGGAGGAACTGGATATCTCATAAAGTCATCATAAAGAAAAATGGAAGGAGAAGGAACAATGAAGATTCTATAGAGGTTTGGAATGCAAAGGCAATTGAAATATAGAAAGAATTGAGATGCAAGAGTGGGGTCCAGAGTAACCTGATAAGCAATCTCAGCCATTATCTGATCAAGAGCGGTTAGAATGAGTTGCTCATTTGCAGCTTCCATAACATCCTTGGGGAATATTGCATAAGGATTGGGGCGGCCAGCCTTGAGAAATCTTTCTTCGGCTCTGGCGGCGGCACTGGCACGAGCACCAGCCCTTCTTTCCCTAGAACTTTCAGTTTTGAACCTCTTCAGATAAGATGCCAGATCTACAGCACTCTTCCTTTTCTTTGGCCTCGATTTAATTATTGAAACCGATGTCTGGGGAGATAACTGTACTGACGGTTGGAACAACGGTTGAACTGTAGGTTGAACTGAAGTTGATGGTTGAACCGTAGATGGTAAAACCGACGTTGCTGCATATGGTAAATCAGGAGAAGAGGAAAGAGAAGACTTAACTGGAGATGGAGTGGGCTCTGGTGAGTCAAACTTTAATTTCCTTTTAAGAGCAGGAGGGGAGACTTCAATCAGTATGGGGTCAATACCAGCTTTCCTCATTTCTGCCCTTTCTCTTAACTCCTTTGCAAATGAGCCTTCAAGAGGTGAGTGATCCTTTTTGTCATAGGCCTCACTGATGTCCACTGCACCAGGTGGTCTGGACTGCCAATGCTCAACAAAATCATATTTCTTGATCAATTTCCTCCTTTTCTTCGGCGGTTGAACCTCAAGAACGTCAACATCTTGCTCAGGTTCATCTTGAATGGCCTCAGACAAGTTAGTCTGCTCAGGCACAGCCGCAGCCTCAAACACATCGGTTTGCTCAGGCTGAACCACAGCCTCAGACACTTGGGTCTGCTCAGGCTCGGTTTGAGAAGAGGTTTTAAGATTAGGAAAGGTTTTGTAGATTTCAGCCAACTGTTCGTCAGTGAACTGAACAGAGGGAGGTTTTGAGGTTGGAGGTTTAGGAGGAGAGGAGGTAGGAATGAAGAGATGGGGGGAAGGAATAAGTTCATGAATAGATGGTTTAGAAGGAGATAAGGGTTTGGTTTGAATGGATTTGGATTTAGTAGCTTTGAGATTAGAGGCATCCATTGCAAACTTAAGAGATTTCTCCACATTCTGATGTAATGGAGAGAGGGGATTAATATGAGGTTTTGGAATTGAAGGTTTGGAAGAAGGAGGTTTGGGAAGAGTAGGTGGAGTCTGATAGGTGGAAATGAGGTTGAAGTAGAAGTAGAAGGGGGTTTTGATGGCGGTTTGACTGAAGGTTTGGTAGGCGGTTTGGCTAGGTCAGCCTTTGTGATAACAGAGGGAATTTGTGCAGTTCCCTTTCTCTTCCTTGGAGCAGCGGTTTCCTTGGGACGAGCCGCAGGTCTAGACCGAACTGCAGGCTCCCCCTCAACCGTAGGCTCCCCCTCAGCCTGTACCGCGATTTGAGCTAGATGTCTTAACCCCATACAGTTCAAAGTAGAAGTCTGACCTTCTTTCCTTAACATCGTAGCATGGGCCTGATAAGCAATGGCACCAGCATACGGTTTGTTTGACTTGTTGAGCCGAGCCTCAGGGAATGGGCCACGTTCAGCTTCAACATTCCAAACTGCCTCCAAAAGAGATTATGAAAGTATCAAATTTTGATGATCCAAAAACTAACTTCTCAATTGGATCCAACCAATATTCCTTGTTCTCTGTGGAGAATTTGAAGATGCCAATATCTTGATGCAAGAACTTGGTCAACAGCCTGCAAAGGGTTCTTATCTTTGACTTCCCAGCGGCTCTAGCAGCAGAGTGGTGGTTTAATGCGTTGATCATCTCTTTCATCACGATCTTGGGCCAGTGCAGTTTCTTCCCTTTGAGAATAGCCACACAGTAGGCATATTGTTCACTGGTAAAGTTTTTGAGGTTCCCATTTTTGCACATTACACCAGTGTCAACTAGGTCACATAAATGGGCCATCACCTCTCCAAAATCCTTCTTGGAGGAATTCTTAGTAGAAAATGAAGTAAATCCAATTAACTCCATAGATGTACTGCTCAGAAGCTCTGGTTTTATCCCCAAAATTCTAGAGTTCTCAAGACCAGCCAGTACTGCAATCTTTGAGGCGGTTAAGACCACTTCTTTTCCAGAAACGGCGGACTTGATAGCATCCTCAAATTTAATTGCTCCTGTATCCATGTCTCTGATAGGTTCTCCTCTTAGATCCAGCAGAGGCGCGTTGGTAGGAATTCCATTCTCAAAGAATTCAGCACAAATGAAGGTCACGAACTGGGTTCGTCCATGAGAAATAGAGGTAGAAGCTTATCCTCTTCAAGCAGTGAAAGAAGCTTCCTTCCAACAGTGTCTTGCTTGAAATCCTCTTCTACTATCCTTGAACCGGGCACAAAATTTGATGGATCCTAAAAAAATATTCAAAGTTAGACATGATTTGAATAATGACAGTTTGAAACCTTAAGCAAACTGTGGTTTGAATAAGACTTACAAACTGTAACAAGGAATCCTAACAATTATATCATGCGGTTCAAGAAAAAAAAATGTGAACAGTGAAAATAAGACGGATCAAAGAGGGAAAATTTTGAAAAAGAGTTTGAATGCATGAAGAACATGAAGAACAGAGTATGAACATGCAAAACAAAATCTTAAACAAAATATGAAATAATTATACCAAAACGACCACAAAGGGCAGATCCTAACAAAGTTCTAAACAAACTAAGGCAAATAACATCATTAGAACCCATAAATTGCAAAAATGCGCAAGAACACCAAATAACCCAAAAATCGTTTTTGCTCAAAATTGAACACAAATCATAGAAATAGAGTAATCAAACAGTATATCTAAGTAAAAGCGAGTAAAACCCAACCACAAATTTGAAGAAAAAGCATAAAATGATTAAGGAAGATGAACAAGCTTTTTCAAGCAACAATGGCGGACAAGCATGATAAATATTGAGTTATGGTTCAGAAATTCATACCATATCAGGCTTCGACGCTTTAGATGATGTAGAAGTAGAAGCAAGATCAATGGTTTTCTTTGGTGCCATTTTGAAAATCGTTTAAGTAAGAAATTTTTAGAGACAGAGTACAGAGAGTGCATGGAGAGTGCAGAGGAGAGAGAAAGAAATTTTGCCAAATAGAGAAAGAAGGTAAAAAGTTAAATTGAAAAATGATTTGTCTTTTATACTCAATTAACCACCTCGGGTAGTGGAGCGGGCATGACGGCTGATGGAAACTTAACCGTCAGAGTACCTGTCGATTCGCATTTACTGCAGCAGAGATAATTGCACAAAAGCCCTTAAGGAATGAAGTGACATAAAGTAGGGACTAAATTGCAATAATTCATACATGAGCGGTTTGAGTAAACCGACTTACCTTTTCCTCATTAACGGTTTTGATAAAACCGATATCTCTCAGATCTGTCTTCGGTTATAGTAGATCAAACCAAGTCTTTGCTTTCACACTCCGGTTTGGATCAAACTGAAGATATTCTTCCTGACTCTTTTGACTGGAGCCTTTATTGATGCGGTTTCAATGTTGATAGAACCGCAAGCTATTTTTGCATTTTCTTAATAGAGCCAAAATACTTAACAAAAATTTTATTAGAACAAGAAATCAAGACATGAAATAATTTAAGTTAGTTACAGCATACCCATTTCTCCTCGCAAATGAAAAAACCTTGAATTTTCGAGCGGTTTGGTGAGGATGTCAGCAATTTGATCATCAGTTCCCACCTTTGCTAAAAATATGTTCTTCTTTTCAACATGATCTTTGAGGAAGTGATATCTTATGTCAATGTGCTTTGTCTTTGAATGTTGAACTGGATTGTTGGAGATAGAAATTGCTGCAGTACTACCAGAGTAGATAGGGCAGTTCTTTTCAAATACTTCATAGTCTTCCAACTGCTGTTTCATCCAGAGAATTTGAGAGCAACAACTTCCAGACGCAATATATTCATCTTCAGCGGTTGAGACTGAAACAGATGCTTGTTTCTTGCTGGACCATGATACAAGCCGAGATCCAAGGAACTGACATGTACCACTAGTGCTCTTTCTATCAACCTTACCTGCTGCAAAGTCAGCATCTGAATAACTTAACAAATCAAATGAAGATTCTTTGGAGTACCAAAGTCCAAGGTTAACAGAGCCACATAAATATCTAATAATACGTTTAACAGCAATAAGATGAGATTCTCTAATGTCAGCTTGAAATCTAGCACAAACACACACACACTGAACATTATATCTGGCCTACTTGTAGTTAAGTAAAGGAGAGAGCCAATCATACCTCGGTAGAGAGTCTGATTTACTTTCTTACCTTGTTCATCTCGATCCAAACTGCAGGCCTTTTGCATTGGGGTATCTACTGGTTTAGCGGTTTCAAGCCCAAATTTCTTGATCAAATCCTTGGTGTATTTGGCTTGATTTATAAAGATTCCATTATGACATTGCTTTATTTGAAGTCCAAGAAAGAATGTCAACTCTCCCATCATACTTATCTCAAATTTACCTTTCATTAGCTTCTCAAATTTAACACACATAGTTTCATTAGTAGAACCGAAAATAATATCATCAACATATATTTAAACTAATAATGAATGACTTTTGTGTTTAGCAATAAATAAAGTTGTATCAATTTTACCTCGAGAGAAGCCTTGTTCAATAAGAAACTTAGATAGAGTGTCATACCATGCTCTTGGTGCTTGTTTGAGTCCATACAGGGCCTTCTTGAGCTTGAAGACGTGATTGGGTAATTTGTTATCTTCAAAACCTGGCGGTTGGGGTACATAGACTTCTTCTTGTAGTTCACCATTTAGAAATGCACTCTTCACATCCATTTGATAGAACTTGAATTTCTTGAAGGAGGCATAGGCCAGGAATAATCTAATGGGTTCAAGTCTTGCTACAGGGGCAAAGGTTTCATCATAGTCAATCCCTTCTTCTTGTCTATAGCCTTGAGCAACCAACCTTGCTTTGTTTCTTGTTATAGTACCATTTTCATCCATATTGTTTCTGTATACCCATTTTGTTCCAATTACAGTGTGATCTCTAGGTCTTGGAACTAGAGTCCAAACTCTGCATCTTTCAAACTGATTGAGCTCTTCTTGCATTGCAGCTACCCAACTTGGATCACTTAGAGCTTCATCTACCTTCTTCGGTTCCATCTGAGATAACAGTGCGGTTGAGAACAAACTGTGGTTATCTCTATGAGTTAAGCTTCCTCTTGTTTGAACACCAGAACTGATAGGACCTATAACATTGGTTGTTGGATGGTCTCTAGGCTCATTGATTTCTGGAGGGAGGTCTTCATGAACCACTATTTCTTGAAGATTTTCTAGAGGAGGCTCTTCTTGATAATCATTGAAATCTTCATTGAAGGTGATGTTTAGAACTGGATCAACGGTTTGAATGGGGACAGAAGATAGAGGTTCAGCAGCAACATCATTTGCGGTTTGACTGGATGCGGCTGGAGAACCTCATAGAACGGTTTAAGTAGGGTGGTCATCAGCTGCTATATGATTAGGGTAAGATGTACCTGTCTCAAAACCACTAAAATCATCAGCAACATTTGGAGCCATATGTGGCTCAAGAAGATTATGTTCATCAAATGTAATATGGACAGACTCTACAATTTTTAATGAAGTCTTATTGAAACAACGAAAATCTTTAGAGTGTTTTGAATAACCAACAAAAATACATTCATCGGCCTTAGCATCAAATTTACCTCGATGCTCTCTGCCATTGTACAAGATGTAGCACTTACATCCAAAAATCTTAAAGAAGGCAATGTTGGGTGATCTGCCTCTCCACAATTCATAAGGATTCTTATTGTGGACTTTGATGATGAGGGAGCGGTTATGGGTGAAACAGGCGGTATTGACAGCTTCGGCCAAGAAATACTTGGGAAGCTTTGCTTCTGCAATCATGGTCTTCCCGGCTTCAATCAAAGTCCTGTTCTTTCTTTCTACTACTCCAATCTGTTGTGGAACCCCAGCGGCAGAGAAATTGTGATAAATTCCATGATCATCACAATATTGGGTAACACCATTGTTTGAAAATTCGGTTCCATTATCAGAACGCACAGCAACGATGTCATCCAATTTCTGAGTTTGGAGCTGTCTAAATAGAGCGGTTACGATGCCATAAGTATCATCTTTAAAGGCCATCATTTCCACCCATGTATATCTTCAAAAGTCATCAACAACCACCAAGGTATAGAGGTTTCCTCCTATACTGGCGGTTGGGACAGGTCCAAATAAATCCATGTGAAGCAGTTATAAACAGCGGTTTGTTGAAGGCGCGGTTTTGCTTGGAAATTATTGTTTGGGCTTCTTACCAAGCTGGCATGCTTTACATTTCTTATCATGGTGATTAGCCAGTTTGGGTAGTCCTTTGATGAGACTGTCCCTTTGCAGTTTTGCTAGATACTTGAAGTTCAAGTGGCTGAGCCGCTTATGCCATAACCAGCTGCTTTCACTTATATTTTTGGCTACAAAACAGAGGTCAGCAATAGAAACAATATTAATCAAATCTATCATATATACATCACCTGTTCTGTTGCCAGTCAGTAGTGTAACTCCGGAAGTTGCATCTTTAATTGAACAGTTAGTTGAGGTGAAATCGCAGTTCATTCCTTTGTCACAAAACTGAGATATGGAGAGAAGGTTGTGCCTGAGTCCTTCTACTAGTGACACGTTTTCAATAGTCACTTTTGTTGGGTATGCCCACTTATATCTCAGTTTCAATGTAATAGGATTGATTAGATTTGATTGATCCATCACCTAAGTTTTATTTCATGGACTTTAGACCCACATGTAACAAGTATTTATACTTCATTTTTTTAGGTTGTCCATTGTAATAGAACAGGCTTAGGAATAGGGCAAGTAGATCAAAATTGAAGAAAATCACTTCGTGAATTTGAGCTACGCGCCATGCGCCTTACCAATGCGCCATGCGCCTTCTTAAGCGCGCGCATGAGTTTCAGATAAGTCAGATCGCGCATACGCTACACGTCTCTTTAGCTCAACGCGCATCATGAATGTTTTTAACACTCAGTGATTTATTGAAGATTCAAAGACTTGAAGAAGATTCAAACTACGTCAATGATCCAACGGTGGTTAAATAACACGTATGCGCCCGCATCTAAGGACATCTGTCCATAACGGTCATATTTGTGTTATGTGTCTAACGGCTATAAAAGGACACGTGCTCCACTCAATGAGCGACAGCACATCCGTCCTTTTTCTGACTCACTAAGGATTTCCAACGGCTAGTTTTTGGGTGTCACAACCCGAAAACCCGTCTCTATTTTCTTAGTAATAAATGATTATTTATTTATTTAATTGCTTAATTAATTAATTAATTAATTATTTATTTAAATATTTATGTGTGCATTTTATGTTTCATCATATTTTCGTGCCTAGCATTTAAATTGTTATTTGTGCTAGTGTAGTGTTTGGGTCTTAGTTGTTAGTAGGGAGTATAATAGTTGAGTTAGTAAGTAGAGGAAGGGGTCTAAGTGTAAGTTTTTGAAAATAATTCATCAACTCCCTCTCTTCTCCCTCACCTCTCCCTCACCTCCCACCGCATTCCCAGCATACTCTCTCTCTCTCTCCTTGGTTGGGTAAGTTTTCTCTCCTTTCTTCTCTCTTCATTTTAATCATCTTCCCCTCCTTATTTCTCATTACTCATTTTATGAAATGTGTTTAGATCGTCGATAGGATCGCATAGAACCAAAAATATTTGAATTCCGTCATCTTTGAGAAATTTCAGGTAAGTTGCTTTTCCCCCATTATTATGCTAAAATGTTCATTTCATGATTGAATGGTGCTTTAATTGATATATATGATGTTGGGTTGAGTTTGGGAATTTATTTGGAATTTATTTTGATTTTTGGTTAAAAATGGTGATTGTTAAATGTTGGTTTAAATCTTGGTTTGGGGTTGTTAAATGATGATATTTAGGTCCCCTCTAAGCTCATAAGTTGTCCTAGTTCATTTGTTAGGTTCACTTTGAGAGTTGATTATGAGGATTTTGGTTTTGGTATGAAAATGGAGAAATTTTGGTGTTCATGCCCGAATTGAAGAACCCAGAAGAAATTTGGGTTTGGCCAAAATCCCTAGGGGGCGCGCGCACTCTTTAGGTGCGAGCGCGCGCACCCTCCCTTGTTCAACTTGGAAAACCTTCTGATTCTTGGAGGCGCACGCACCATGTTCTAGGGGGCGTGCGCTCCCTTAATTGTTTCAAAATTCAAAACCTTCTGATGCTTGTGGGCGTGCGCACCCTTTTCGTGCGAGCGCGCGCACCCTCCCCTGGTCTTTTTGCAAGAACCTTTTGATCCTATAGGGCGCGCGCACCCTTTCTGCGCGGGCGTGCGCCCCCTCCGCTGTACAAGTCCTGAGCTTCATCCTCTTGTACTCCTCGTAGACAATCTTCGATAGTTCATAACTCTCTCTTCCGGACTCCGTTTTAGGTGTATAAGTTATCGTTTTAAATCTCTCCTTGAGCTCTTCGAGATGAGTGAGTAGTTTTGGTTGAATGATTGAGTTAACTGGATCCTTTGTGATCAAATGTGATATGGTAATTGTGTTATCATTGTTGAGAATATTGGAACACTTTAATTGTGTGTTGTTGGTTCATTTCACTTTCTTGGTGACTTCTTGATAAGGTTACCTACTTTGGAATCATTAGTTAATTATCGTGCTAGTATTTTATTACTTAGCCTTTATTTGAAAGTCCAGCTGGTATTTGTGTCGTGTTTGGGCGATGCGAAACATTATGATGGCACAAGCCAAGTCTATTATGATGTTGACCATTGTTTTGCCCCATTATTCCCCTCCTCCAGATTGGCTTTGGATGTGAGATGAGCTAGCCCCTTTGTGAGCATATTAGATATTGGTTTTGGGCTTTGACTGTGTGTCACTGTCCCCTTATTATTATTGGTTCCGGTACCGGGGGTTTTCTCTTCAGCTTTCATGCTACTATGAAGATGTTGATTGTTGATTATTGAAGCTGCGCAGCGACCTTTATTTGGTTCTTTCAGTTGGGAAACCTTGGCTAATATCCTTTGTTAATTGTTTATTTCCGCTGCTATCTGTTAATTGATAAATGCTATGTGCTAAGTGATATTTAGTATTGTTTATTGCTTGTTGCATCATAGAATGTCATGTAGTTGCATTAGTAACTTATTGATATTTATCTCACCCCCTTTCTTTTATCTCTGTTTTTCCTTAACCCCCCAGAAGGAAAGGATTAGACTCGCTGATCACGAGAAGGACGTCGCGAGGGTTGAGCTTTTTGGGCAAGTTGTTATTGTTGGGTTTACATTACATAAATGTGTAACCTTTTTGGGAATAGTTGTACCATGACGTCATTAGAATTTGTATATTTTATTATGTTGGGTGTGAGCTTATGGAGCTTACACTAGTTTATATTTTGTTGTTCAAGTTGGATTTCAAAACTTTGTATTACCATCTTTTGGTATAAAAGGAAATTTTTATCTTTATTATTTTAGATTTTATTGTTTAAGTCGACGTCCAGCTCGCGCACTCCGGGCCCGCGGGGTCGGGGTCGCGACATTGGGGCTCTACTATAAATACCCCATAACTTCAACCATTTGAAGTTGCTAAGAATTTCAAGAATTTCTCTCTCAAGCATTTGTTGAAGATTTGAAGATTGCCTTTGTTATTTCCAGAATTCTCAAGAACATCTTCATAACTTCATCCTTAGCCCAGATCCTCAAGCTATAACACTTTAGTTTTCTCGTGCTCTTAATCTCAAAGATCTAAAGAGCCTTGATACTAAAATCACACACGCACCTCTTTAAGTTTGATCACTTAGATCTTTCTTTAAGAGATACACCGGTTATTGTTTTGGATTTATTCATTCATAGAAATAGATCTTGAGTTAGTGTATAAGCTCAAAAGTTGTAATTTATAACACTCACTCATTATATAAGATCTCCATTAGAAATCCAAGACTAACCATCTTGGTAGAGGACGTAGATCATTTTCCCGATCGAACCTCTCCAAATAGCTCTTGTTCATATCTTGCTATTTCCTTTCAAGTTCATATCATATCTAACTATTTGATTGTTTATTCATTGTAGATTGATTGATTGAATTGTGTTGTGTTTGTTATATCTTTTGCCTTAGTTTCTTATTTCACCCACTTTGAGCCAAAATACTTAGAGTGTGTGTGCGCCCCCTTTATCATACTTTGCACCTATTTACATTACTAAATTCCGCTGTGCATTTCACTCACTCACTTAGGCGCATATCATAACGCTTACTTGATAAAGTGCGCATTTGCAATTAAGTTTATCAAGGGTACGAAAAGAATTTTAAAACAGCTATTCACCCCCCCTCTAGCTATTTTTCATACCCTTGTTGCCCTTTGGGACCAACAAGTGGTATCAGAGCAAACACCTTTATAAAACATTTTCGTTTTTCAAGCTTAACAGCTTGGGTGCCGATTCTAAATGGCAAACTCAAAACCTATGGCAACTGCAAACTACACTCACGTTCCGGTCTTTGATGAAGATCATTTTGACGTGTGGAAATTCAGCATCTTAACTCATCTCAACTCAATCGATGAAAGACTTCATGACACCGTGGTTTATGGACCTTACATTCCTATGAAAGCGAACCCAAATCCGTGCACAAATGCTGTTCAACCAACCGTCAAGAAACCAAAAGAAGAATGGACTGAGGAAGAAACAAGAAGAGTTGCAAATGATGGCAAAGCAAGAAACATACTTCTAAGCACTCTAAGCACGGCTATGAAACAACAAGTCATGCATTGTGCTACCGCCAATGAGCTATGGGATGCTATTGAAGAGCATATAGAAGGAGACACCGTCTGCAAGGAGAACAAGAAATATGAAGTACAAAAGAGATTCAACAATTTCTCTTAACTCCCCGGTGAATCTTTAAGACAAACTTATGAACGCTACTGTGAAATTATAAATCTATGTATTTCACTTGGCATGGAGTTTTCTAACAAGGATTTGAATGTCAATTTTCTCCAAGCTTTTGGATCAAGATACCTACATAAATCTAGCGCTCTCGAAGACGCTGGAACTTTGGATGTATGGACTTTAAGGAACCTTTACGCAAATCTCAAAGTTTATGAGCTCAAGCTTCAGCGAATTAGTGAAACTGAAGGAAAATCAAAATCTATAGCAATGGTGGCGCAAACAGAAGAGGCGCATGT
This sequence comes from Campanula takesimana, assembly GCA_026119855.1. Taxonomy (NCBI): domain Eukaryota; kingdom Viridiplantae; phylum Streptophyta; class Magnoliopsida; order Asterales; family Campanulaceae; genus Campanula; species Campanula takesimana. The sequence goes on from JAOWBW010000691.1 coordinate 323,459, forward strand.
TTCTGTGGCTGCGCCTACTCATGATGAGAAAAGTTCCGATCCTAAAATTTCTACTTCTGAGCTATTGGACATGGACGATGAAGACTTCGCTTTATTTGTGAAGAGATTCCAGAAGTTCAGAAAATTCACCAAGCCCGGCTCAACCAGCAAATTTTAAGGATCTACCAGTAGAGCTCCTCCAAAGTTCACGAGGAGCAGTGACTCAAAAAGAAAAGAAGACCTTGTTTGTTTTAATTGCAGGAAACCAGGACACTTTGCTTCAAGCTGCCCAACTCCAAAATTTGAATATATGCAGAAAAAGAGCAGCCATACTCCCAAGTTCTCTCCCAAATTCACTCGTCACAAGGGAATGGTTGCGGAAGAAGAAGCACCAGCAAATGAGCAGAACACTTGGATTGAAACAGACTCAAATGAGAGCAATGAAGATTCCGATGATGGACTCGTTTGTTTGATGGCAAATGATGATGAAGTTGATACTTATGATTCTGATGATGACTTCTCCAAGGATGTTCCTGATATGAATGCCTTGAATAAACCTATCAAGAAATCTGCAGGTTTTCAAGAAAAGAAAAGGAAGAAAGGACCAACCATCAGCGAGCTCGTTGAACAAGGATTTCTCACTCCGGCTCAAAGCGATGGTGGATTGTTATTCTCACGATCTTAGTTCAAGGAACAAGTTGAGAAAAGGAGCATACATTAGACCCCAAGTTGAACCAACTGCTCCAATCTCCAAAATCAATGATGATGAAGTGATTGCTGAACAAGAAAAATTGTTCAAAAAGGCTGAAAAGGTAATCACTAGATTTGATAGTAGAAGGAAGATTTAGCACTATCATGTGATGAAATTTCCCACCTTAAGACCGAGAAATCTCTACTTAAATCTGAACTCACCCTCCTTAAGGAGCAGATAAAGAGCATGACTCCTCTTACTGTTAAAAAAACTTTTCTAACAGAACAGAACTCACTTCTTAAAGTTCAAAACGATGAATTGGTTGCTCAAATTACTGATCTTAAAAAGATTACAAATGAGTGGTCCAATTCTCGTGTCACTATGGAGAATATATTTGAGTCCCAAAAAGTCAGTGGTGATAAAAGTGGCTTGGGATTCTCATCAACTAGTGACAACTTTAAATGTGATGTCTGTGCTGAAAGAGATAGTGAATTTACTAACCAGCAAACTTTTGAAATTCCCAAGGAAAAACATTCTAATTCAATGGGTAAAGGACAAGAAAAAGTCAAGAGACAAACATTCCATTATGTCTACCCAACGAAGCAATTTGGGAAAGCTAATGGGAAAGATATAGCTACAGATGAATCATCCTCTAGCAAAATCCCTCTTGAAGCAAAGCGCGCTCCTTCTCTGAGTGCTCATTATGCGCCTAGGAGCCACGCGCCTCATCGCCGTGCGCCTCCTAGCCCTATGCGCCCTCCTAGATCAAGCGCTCCAAAATTTCAAAAGAAGGATTTTGTTAAGGATAGTCCATCTGACCCAAAGAAGAATGCTATCCCAAAGAAAAGTAAAGAGTTTGTGAAAACTCATGTGATTGGTGGCTTTTCATCATTGTTCCATTTGTGATTGTTCTGGACACAAGGCCGTGGAATGCCTTTTGCGATTCACTCCCAATGCCAAAGGACGTAAAAACCCTAAGGTCAAGCAAGAGTGGGTTGTCAAAAGTTGCTAACCCTAGGACCCAAAAGGAATAAAGGGGACCTGCTTAAATGTCTATATTTCAGGTTCTTTGTTTCATGGCTGGATCTTCAAAAGCTAGAAATTATGAATGGATTCTCGATAGTGGGTGTTCAAGACACATGACTGGAGATGAATCGTTATTAGAAGATGTCCATGAAGAAAGAGGTCCCTCAGTAACATTTGGTGATAATAACAAAGGACAAGTTGTTGCATATGGAAAGCTCAAGAAAGACAAAGTGTGCATTGAAAGAGTCTTTCTCGTCGAAGGGCTCAAGCACAATTTATTATCCATATCTCAATTCTGCGACAAAGGATTATAATTCCATTTCACCTCAACTCAATGTCTTATCAAGAATGGCAAAGCTGGAGCTATATTACTCACGGGATATCGTAAGACAAATATTTACATTATTGATTTCCATAGTATGAACTCTAGTACTAATCTTTGTTTTGTAGCAAAAAGTGTGAACGAAAATAGTTGGCTGTGGCACAAGCGCTTAAGTCACTTGAACTTCAAATATCTATCTAAACTCAGCAGGAATAACCTTGTTAAAGGACTTCCCAAGGTTGCTGATCATCATGACAAGAAGTGCGCAGCGTGTCAACTTGGCAAACAACCGAAGAAATCTTTCTCCAGCAAGACCAATCCTTCAACTTCTAGATGTTTGCAACTGCTTCACATTGATCTATTTGGACCAGTCACCACTTCAAGTATTCGCAAAAACAAGTATACTCTAGTTTTGGTGGATGATTATTCAAGATATACATGGGTGGAAATGATGATCTCAAAAGAAGATTGTTATGACATTTTGACCACCTTATTCAGACTGCTCCAAACCCAAAAAAAATGACATCGTTAGTGTTCGATCCGACAATGGAACAGAATTCAAGAACAACGGTGTTGCTCGATATTGCGACGATCATGGGATAGATCACAACTTCTCAACCGCTGGAGTTCCTCAACAAAATGGGGTTGTGGAAAGAAATAATAGAACGTTGATTGAAGCGGGAAAGACGATGATAGCTGAAGCGAAATTGCCTAAGTACTTTTGGTAAGAAGCTATCAACACAGCATGTTTTACTCAAAATCGTTCCCTCATCAACAAACTTCATAACAAGACTCCGTATGAACTTTGGCGCGGTAGAACTCCCAACATTGCATTCTTCAAGATCTTTGGTTGCAAATGTTATATCCTCTACAATGGAAACGAACATAGAGGTAAATTCGATGCCAAAGCCGACGAAGGTATTTTTGTTGGGTATGCCAAACACTATAAAGCTTTTCGCGTTTTTAATAGATCTACATTAGTGATAGTTGAATCTGTACATGTTACATTTGATGAACATTCTCTCCTTGAGCCACATTTGGCTCCAAATGTTGCTGATGATTCTGTTGAGCTTATTGATACAGGTGCTCCTATTTATGTTGCGCATACACAAGAGCAGAATCTATCAACTCAAGGAAATCCATCAACATCAGTTGCTCCAAATTCCTCATATGGCGCGCCCCATGAGTCATCAGCTGTGCCTTACTCACATGTTGCGCCTCTTGATTCCTCTCATGAGCCTATATCTACAGCTGCATCTGGTGTAAACCCAAGTTTCAACTCTACACCAATTCAACCCCCAACCTTTGATGATTTAGAATCTGGTGAAAATGTAAAAATTGAAGACCTTCAAATTACTACGACTCAACCTAACTTACCTCCTGAAATTCGTGAAGTTAGAGGTCACCCAATCAATAATATCATTGGTGATCTAAACGTTGGTGTTCATACAAGGAGAGCTACAAGCTTTGATGCTTACACTGCATTCATCCCTCAAATTGAACCGAAGAAGGCTGATGAAGTGCTCCAAGATCCTAATTGGGTTATTGCAATGCAAGAAGAACTCAATCAATTTGAACGATGTAAGGTTTGGACTCTTGTTCCAAGACCAAATGATCAAGGAGTGATTGGTACGAAATGGGTGTTCAGAAACAAGATGGATGAGAATGGAACCATCACAAGAAACAAAGCTAGATTGGTTGCACAAGGCTATAGGCAAGAAGAAGGAATTGATTACGATGAAACTTTCGCGCCCGTAGCAAGACTTGAAGCTATTAGATTATTTCTGGCTTACGCAGCTCACAAGAACTTCAAGTTATATCAAATGGATGTGAAGAGCGCGTTTCTAAATGGTGAACTCCAAGAACAAGTCTACGTTGCTCAACCACCTGGGTTTGAAGATTCACAATTTCCAAATCATGTGTACAAACTCCAGAAAACTTTGTATGGACTCAAACAAGCACCAAGAGCATGGTACGATACACTATCAAAGTTTCTCATTGAAAAAGGCTTCACTCGTGGTAAAATCGATACAACTCTTTTCATTGCGAAACATAATGGTCATAAATTACTTGTTCAAATTTATGTTGATGATATTATATTTGGTTCTAGTAATGAATTGTTGTGCAAGCGCTTTGAGAAACTAATGAAGAGCAAGTTTGAAATGAGCATGATGGGAGAACTCACATTCTTCCTCGGGCTTCAAATCAAGCAAATGAGTGAAGGCATATTCATCAATCAAGCCAAATATACAAAGGACTTAATCAAGAAATTTGGACTTGAGAACGCCAAAGCATACGATACTCCAATGGATACCGGCAACAAACTCGACAAAGATTTAAAAGGTAAACGTGTTGATCAAACGCTCTATCGAGGTATGATTGGCTCACTCCTTTATCTTACTGCTAGTAGGCTTGATATTATGTTTAGTGTTTGTGTTTGCGCTCGTTATCAATCTGACCCTAGAGAAGCGCACTTAATTGCTGTGAAACGTATTATAAGATATCTCTCCGGTACTGTTAACCTTGGACTTTGGTACACCAAAGATTCGAACTTTAAACTTGTAGGTTATTCAGATGCGGATTATGCAGCGTGCACAATTGATAGGAAAATCACAAGTGGCACTTGTCATTTCTTCGGATATCGACTTGTGTCATGGGCGAGTAAGAAACAAGCTTCTGTATCTGTCTCAACAACCGAAGCTGAATATATCGCTGCAGGAAGTTGTTGCTGTCAAATACTATGGATGAAGCATCAATTGGTTGACTATGATATCATTGAAGAAAATTGTCCCATCTACTGCGACAACACTTCAACAATTGCGGTTTCTGAAAATCCTGTCATGCACTCCAAGACCAAACACATCGACATCAAATATCACTTCCTCAAAGACCACGTGGAGAAAGGAAATATACATTTGGAACACGTGGGAACCGACTATCAAATCGCCGATATTTTAACGAAAGCACTTGACGCGAAACGGTTCATATTTTTGAGAGGTGAAATGGGTATGCTTGAACTCAACTAAAATTCATTACAGTTTTGTCAATACTAATGATTTTATGTTTTGTTGAGTTATATGAGTATATTAGGTTAAAATGATAAATCATTTCAAGTTTCAAGCAAACCCTGCGCTCCCAATACCTTGCGCGCCCTACTCTCACTGCGCGCTCAACTCTCATGCGCGCTCTACTCTTTTATGCGCGCTTAGCATCCAATGCAACCTAATACTTATGCGCGCTCAAAGCCTTATGCGCCCTATTATTCATGCGCGCCCATAAGTGTTATGCGCCTCCCATGCGCAAAGTTAATATTACGGCTCAATCAATGCTCAAAATTGATTATTTCAATGATTGAACGTATTCAATTTTTCACAAGTACCAGGTATGATTCTTCTTATTTATTATAGGAATCTTTGTTTTTTGACATTCCATTAATTGTTCAAGGGTACTTGTACAATTAATTTTTCTCTCGTTTTACGTTTTTCAAAAAAAATATTTTCTGGGGATTTATTTCTTGCACCCCAAACTTACACCAAAACAGATGTTTTTGGGGTTTGTGCAAAAATTAGTCAAAATTGCTCATATACTTAAAGGGAAAGTGGAGCAGTTTTTCCCTTACCCAAAATGTCACATCAAAGTACTTTGGGTCATTCAGCATTAAATAGCCATCATCTCCAAAAATCCCTCATTAATGCATCGTCCTTTTTAGCCATAATGAGCCGAAAATTATTTCCCCTCATTAATGCCCATCCTTTCAACTTCTCATCTTTTTAATTTTTAACCCTATTATTTCCTTATTTGTGCAATATTTTTTTCCCTAACCTATATATTTCCTATATCTCTCTCTCCCCTTCATCATTTCCGCCTCCCTCTACTCTCTCTCTCTCTATCTTTTTCATCATTTTCTTCTTCTTTTGTTCTTATATATAAATCTATGGGTCCTAAGAGAACAACAAAGACAACCCAAGATGAAATGGTATGAATTCTCAACCCTTAAACTCCTTAATTTCTGAAAAAAAAATTTCTCGTCATTTTTCTGTTCTTCGTCTTTTCAAAAAAAAAAAAAAAAACCCGGATCATTTTTCTCTTGATAAATCTTGCCTCGGTGCTCCATTTTCAAAATCGTTTGTTAGGTTATGTTCGATTTGTGTTTTAGATTCTTTATAACTAAACTTTTCAACGATCAATGCATTATATTTTGCGAATCTGAAAATCTTAGATTTTTGACTTTTCGAATTTTCGGATCTTTGAATCCATTTTCTGGATTTGTTGTTTAGTTTTACTTGTTTTGATTTACATATTTGTGATCCTTGTCTTATTGCGGTCATTTTGATATATTGTATGCTTGATTTGGTGAAGTTTTACGAATTATGTGTTCTTGGTGTTCTTGATGTTCTTCAAGCACTCAAGCATGTTCTTCGTGTTCTTCGTTATTTTTGCATGACTTGGGTTTCAAAATTTTCAAAACTTGTTTTTCAAAACTTTCATATTTTGATTCTTAAAACTTACATATGCATGTTTGATATGTGTTTGTGTGTTTTCGTGTGTTTTTATACTTAGTATGAATTTGACATAAATATGCGCCTGAGTGTTGATTTATGCGCCTAGTCGGTTATGCGCCCTATGACTTTATGCGCCTTACTTGATTCATGCGCCTAATAATTGTATGCGCCCTATGCAAATACAAATGTTATGCGCCTCAATCAACTCATGCGCCTAGAGACATTATGCGCCTAATCATTTTATGCGCCTAAATTTTACTTAGTCAAATTCTTATGTTTAATTTTTACTTAGTATATTTCATAGAACCATATTATGCGCCTTGTATTTGTATGCGCCTACAACATATATGCGCCTAATAATAGTATGCGCATGCTATTTCTTATGCGCCTATATATTGTCCTGCGCCTATTCTATACTTAACCCATTTTATGATTCTATGCGCCTTATACACTCCTAACTTAAATCATTGTTATGTTTTCAGGATCCTGCTAATTTCAGACCCGGTGAGACGATAGATCTTGCTGAGCTTTCACTTGATCCAATGGGGCTTGAAATTCTCTCAACCCTTCACATCGCTGGACTCACTCCTTTATTCACGCTGGATCAACCATTCTATTCTCCGCTCCTTGTTGATGAATTTTTCTCAACAGCAGCTCTAGTTGAGACTCCAGCAGATGGATTCGTGTGCTACCGGATATGCACCACAGTTCAGAATATTCCTATCACTATCTCTACGGGCACAATCAAGAATATAGTGAGTTTTAGCACTACTGGCCCTTAGGGTGTTTCTGGTCAACCGAACTCTTACTCAGTTGCAGATCAGAATATAGTGGCGCGTACTTATCTCAGAGTCCCTACTCTTCTGAACAACATAAAAAATGTTGAGATAAAGGATAGTGGTGATCTGCTCGCTCATATAGCGCATCTGGTTGATACTTCAATTGTGTTCAAAACTGGCAATGTGAATAGATTCACCGTAGAGCAGTGGGAGTATACTGCTACCATCATGGGAAAAACCAGATTGAATTGGCCTCAGATTTTGTTCAAAACTTTATCTGACCAAATTGATAAGTATAACAAGAACAAGTCTGAAAGGAAGACGAAGTTCAAAACTCACTGCAGAATACTCACGAAGTTATTTCTCACTTATCCTGCTCTTGCTAATTTCCTCGCTCAGAACCCAGCTTATCAAACCACTGAAGTTCCAGTTTTTGGGAAAGACAACCTTGTCTTGAAAAGGCGCAAGAAGCGCATGGCAAAGCGCGCGCCTATGTGTAGATACCCCGGGAAACCAAAACTTGGCTAGAGCGGTGAATTATCCTAGGATGTCTAACTTGTTTTAGATTGTTTAGAGTCGTCACCTATGTTTTGAGGAACATAAGAAAAACCTATTGATAATAGCCTAAGTTTGATTACGAAAACAGAGATTATTTGTTTTGAGGTTCGGGGGTTAGATTACGAGATGGGAAGTACCGAAACACCCATCTTGCCCAACTAAAGTTGGTCTTGCTTGATCAAAATCTACATGAATAATAAACGTTCTTCTTCTTCTTCTTTAAATCATAAAAAGAGGTTTCGAAATAGAGTTTGGAATGTAGGAGATAACTCCTTAACCAACCTCAACGAGATGAGGGGATCATTAGAGTCATGTCCCAAAATGATTTGGATGATTGCACTTTGATAAAACGAAAAGAAAGAGAAAAGAGATGAAGTTGAGAAGGGGAAAGAAAGAGCTTTACCTAGACTTCAAGAGACTTCAAACACTTCCTGTTGAATTACTTGGAGAAATCCTTTGGAAAATGCTTTGAGAATAGGAAATTTGGTAAAGTCAAGGTCTTTTGGTCTAAGTTTTTGTCTTAAGTTTTCGTCCTTTGAAAATGGAGGTAAAGGGAGGTTTTTATAGGTGAAAGAGAGGTGTTTTTGGTGCCAAAACTCAGTCACCAAGAAATCCTTCCCGGGCAAAATCCTGTAAATTGAGCAAGGGAGAGAATCCTGGCTAGAAATCTGTAACTGACGCCCAGAGGCGCGCGCTTCCTGCTTTGGGGGCGGGAGGCGCGCGCGCTGGCTCCTCCTGTCGGAGGCGCACGACTCAGAGAAGGCAATTTTGACAGAATGGACTAGAAAGTCAGCCCTGTTATTCAGTTTAGTCCCTGGACTTAACGAAGTCAGTTAGGAACTTAACGGAAGTGACAGAAACTAACGAGAAACACTTAAAATTGGGAGAAACACAAGATCAAATGTGCAATCGGGGTGAGCGGTCCAAGGCGGGGTGTCTAAAGAGCCCCTCGGCGACGTGGATTGCAAAGCAAAACGCGTCGACGAAAGTTAAAATCACCCGCCGAGGACATCACCAAGAAAAAAGCAAAGACTCGATAAAAGCAGGAATTTGAAATTGCTAGAGATAGTGGTGCGCTCCCTGTGTGAGCGGCTTTTGTTGATAGAGGGGGTGGCATGATCCGTTAGGTGAACCTGCCGGCTGAATATGTTGAATGAGGCCGTTAGTGAACCTTTTGAATGAGGCCGTTAGTGAACCTTTTGGAGAGGCCGTTGGTGAAACTTTGAGGACGAATCCGTTAGTGAAATCCGTTAATGAGGCCGTTAGTGAACCCTTGTAGAGGCCGTTGGTGAACCTTTGAAGAGGCCGTTAGTGAACCTTTGAGGAGGCCCTTAGTGAACCTTTGAGGAGGCCGTTAGTGAACCTTTGGGGAGGTCGTTAGTGAACCTTTGTGGATGCCGTTAGTGAACCTTTGGAGAGGCCGTTGGTGAACCTTTGAGGACGAATCCGTTAGTGAAATTCGTTGATGAGGCCGTTAGTGAACCCTTGTAGAGGCCGTTGGTGAACCTTTGAGGACGAATCCGTTAGTGAAATTCGTTGATGAGGCCGTTAGTGAACCCTTGTAGAGGCCGTTGGTGAACCTTTGAGGACGAATCCGTTAGTGAAATCCGTTGATGAGGCCGTTAGTGAACCCTTGTAGAGGCCGTTGGTGAACCTTTGAAGAGGCCGTTAGTAAACCTTTGAGGAGGCCGTTAGTGAACCCTTGAATGAGGCCGTTAGTGAACCTTTGAGGATGAATCCGTAAGTGAAATTCGTTGATGAGGTATTGCTTTGAAGTCTCGTGCCACTCGGAGTCACACTTGACTTTTTTTTTTTTGAATCGTGGGGTACGGGCACAGTTGACCGCGACCAGAAAAATATTCCTGCTGGGGATAAAATGTTGAGATTGACCCTTGAGGGGGTATGTCACCCATGAAAGAACTTAGGGAGTTTGGAATCTGGAGGAGGACAGCCTACTTTTGAGTGGGAGTTTCTATCCTACTTTCAATTTTTGACATGCCTTAAGGGCGGACCAGAAGAAGGTGTGCCCAACTGGGTGTCCGAGGACAGGGGTTGTGTCTTGATTTAAGCTGGAGATCTCTGACAAGGCCTTTTCTTGAAGTGACCTAGACTTGGGAGGCGCGCGCTTTCCTCTGTAGGCTTGGGACGCGCGCGCATTTCAGACCGCTGGCGGGTGGCGCGCGCGTCTGGGAGGCGGAATTCCGGGCTTGACATTTGCTGGCCAAAAGAATCCCCAACAGCTATAATATCATCTTCTGTTCGACCACTTGATTCTCACAGCTCCTTTCTGCCATTTTTGAACCTCATATTATTGCTTAACTTTGCTTGTGATCAACCTTTTCCATGGCTTCCAATTCTTTTGCTCTTGATGCCAAGGTTGTTAGTGGATATGAAAAGGACTTGGGCACTTTTGTGTATTCTTTCAAGACCCATCCCAAGAAGGCCTTCATTAAGGACTTCGGGTTCCGTATTCTTTTCACTTTGCGGACGTTGAAGCCGGATTGAGATTTGTTGAGAGCTGCCGCGGCTTTTTGGGATTCCGACAGCCATACCTTCAAATTTTCAGCTAATGAAATGGTGCCGACTGTTGATGATTCCGGGGCCATCCTTGGCATGCCTTTGGCCGGTCGGATTGCCGTCCCTAAATATCACCGTGGTGCCATTGACTCTTGGGTTGAGTCACTGAATCTTCATGTTGAATACTTGAGGAAGATGTTGCACGGTACTGTGATTGACATAACTGAGTTGCCGATGTTCTTCAGTTTACACTCGGAGGATCCGGTGGTTCAATCTTTCAAAAGGAATGCCATGGCCGCTTGTCTCTTTAGTGAAGTACTGTTTGTTACACCTTTCGGGACTGCGGATGTGCAGTTGGCTGAGATTATTTTGCAAGCCAAGGAGCAACAATTTAGTATAATCCCTCTTATTGTAGGGGAGACGTTGCACGGTCTTGATGAGTTACATAGGACGGACAAGATGTGTCGGGGAAGCCCTTTGCTCTTGACCATATGGCTCCGAGAACACTTCAAGATTTATTCCCCGGATGGTGATTTGTCTCCTTTTGCTGTTCATAGGAGGAAGTTATTGATCCGGGATTTATCCGAAGATGGTTGGAAGAAATTCTTTGCATCTCGGGTAACCGTCGATATTGAGTGGTGCCCTCCTTCTTGGGTTCTTCGTCCTTTTGTGGAATGGACTCTTGGTTTTCAGCACGTGGTTGTACCCGGCTTGAGAGATTCGTCATTTTACCAGCCAGAGCGGGTTCTGGGGCAGTTTGGTCGCCAACAGATAATTCCTTTTCCGAGGGACGGAATGCTTCGTCCAGTTGCTTACATGGGTCCGGACTTCTCGAGTGAGCTTCAGTCGGCTTGGGGAGATGATCGCAACCGTTGGGCTTTTGCTCCTCTGCATCGGGGGAGTGTCTTCCTTCCCGAGAGCTACTTGGATTATTTGTTTGAGCCTAGCAGCGCTTTGAGATATAGGGAGGCTGCTGCTGATTCGAGTAACATTCTTGCTGATCCTTTCGGTACTCCTTTGGATGACTTTTATGCCAAGAGACGTGCCGCAACACAGAAGTTTCGGTGCGTATTAGTGCTCCTCCGTTATCCAAGAAGAAAAGGATTGAGAGACGATCGGGTGGTCCTTTGGAGGCTAAGAGAAAATTGGATTTTTCTTAGTACCCTAAGAGATTGCAATTAAATTAGACCACTTTGTTTTAGGATTTAATGTTTTGATGTCTTTTGTTGCTCAATAAATCCGTTGTAATGGCTTGAATAATTCATTGAATGAAATAAAAATTGCATCTTGTTATATGAAGTGAATTGGGTATTTTTGATATGTTTTAGACCGCACCCGAAGGTTGCCTACGTTCCTCCAGTTGGGAGGCTCAGGTTTCCGTAGTTCAAACAAACAAAGACCATTTTTTTTTATTTTTTTAATTTTTTTTTTGTGTGCACCCTGTTTTTTGCCTAGACCGCCCTTTCGGGTTTTCAATCTAGCGGGCTTCTTTTTGCACGTGCTCTAATTTTTGCCTAGGCCGCCCTTGCGGGTTTTCAACCTAGTGAGCGATTTTTTTTTTTATGGTCTTTGTCTATTGAGCATAGAACCTCTTGAGCTTACGAGGTTGGCCTCCTTTGGCAGCTGGTCACCATCTAAATCCAAGAGTCGGACTGCACCGCCGCTTAGTATCTTTTTGACCACGTACGACCGATCCATCAGGGTCCCCATTTCCCCAGGGGATTCATGGCATTAGGAGGATGTTGTCTTAAGACCAAATCTCCCACATTGATGTTTCGAGGCTTCACCTTTTGTTGAAAGCTCTTGCCATCCTTTGCTGATACGCCCTTGTGCGTTCGAGTGCTCTTAGCCTTTTCTCGTCGAGTAAGGCTAGATGTTCATATCGACTTTGCATTCAGTCGACCTCGTTGACATGATTCTCGAGGAGGACCCGTAGAGATGGGACTTCAAGTTCGATTGGGAGTACGGCTTCAGAACCATAGAACCTCTTGAGCTTGTCGAGGTTGACCTCCTTTGGCAGCTGGTCACCATCTAAATCCACGAGTCGGACTGCACCGCCGCTTAGTATCTTTTTGACCAGCGTAAACCCATTCATGTGGGGTCCACACTCTCCTTCGTGCACTTCACACATTATCTCTTGAGCTTCGGCCTCATTGGCGCATAAGAGATTGATCCCGTCGTGGTGCCTTTTGTAGACTCGGTCTCCAATCAGTACGTACCGAGAGGCTAGCCTTTGCAGAGCCGCTTGAGACTTCTTATTGCTATTCTCGGGATAAATGCCATCTTTTGAGGAAATTCATGATATCCGAATACCACGGGGAGTTTGTTTGAACCTCGTTGATCCCGATACTCATGCAGTACGCCAGACTGTTCCTTCGGGAATTTTGAAAGGCTTCACCATTTTCCCTTTGGGCATTTCGACTAATGAAGCTATGGTGTCCAGTGCATCGGCGAAGCGATTTTTATCCCTTGGCAGGTAGTTGAAAGTGATCTCTTGGAATTGTTCAACCAATTCTTCAAGGTGCTGACCATACTGTTGGAGGGTCGGGTCTTGGATTCGCCATTTACCCGATTAGTGATTGATAAGGAGCAAAGAGTCGCCGAATACTTCTAGTTCCGTGACGTTTCTTTCGAGAGCTGCTTCGAGCCATGCTATGCATGCTTCGTACTCGGCAATGTTGTTGGTAGCTTCGAATTCCAGACGGACGGCAATGGGAGTGTAGATGTCTTTTGGGTCGACAAGAAATACTCCTATACCAAAACCGTGCTTATTGGCGGTGCCATAAAAAAAAAGTTGCCACTTATTTTCCTCGGTTGCAGTACAAATTAAATGCTCGTCGGGGAACTGTACATCTTCCCCCTTCACTTCGTCACACGGGTATTCAGCAAGCTGGTCACTGAACACCTTCCCCCTGACGGATTTTAGTGTGACGTAAGTGATATCATAGCCGGCGAGCATGAAGTACCATTTGGCTATTCTTGTTGACATGAAAGGCTTCTCGAAGATGTAGCGGAGCGGGTCCACCTTTGCTACTAGCTTGATCGGAAAAGCTTCCATATAGTGTTTGAGCTTTTGAGTGACCCAAACCAATCATGCACATGACTTCTCTAAGACAGAGTAGTTCTTTTCGCCTCCTTGGAATCGGCGACTGACAAAATAAATGGCATTCTCCTTTGTGGACTCTCGTTGCTCTTGTGCTAACATAGCCCCTAGGGCTTCATCATTGACAGTGAGAGAGAGCAAAAGAGGTTTCTCCTTGTGCGGCGGAACTAGAACATGAGGGCACGTCAAGTAATGCTTCACTTGGTCAAAGGCTTCTTGGCACGCGTCGTTCCATTCTAGAGCCACATTCTTCTTGAGTAGCTTGAAGATTGGCTTGCACATGGAAGTGAGTTGGTGCACAAACCGACTGATGTATTGCAGTCTGCCCATGAAACCTTTGATCTCTTTCTGCGTCTTTGGAGGAGGCATGTCAATGATTACCTTGATTTTGGAAGGATCTACTTCAATTCCCCTTTCAGTGACCATATAACCAAGGACTTTGCCTCGGATAACCCTGAACGTGCACTTTGCAGGGTTGAGCCTCATCTTGTATTGACGAAGCCTTTCGAAGAACTTGCGGAGATCGATTAAATGTTGACCATCGGTCCCTATGGAGTGAATGATCATGTCGTCCAGATAGACCTCGATTTCTTTGTGAATCATATCGTGGAACAATTCTATCACGGCTCTTTGGTAGGAAGCCCCAGCGTTTCTTAACCCGAATGGAATGACTGTGTAGTAAAAGGTACCCCACGGTGTTGTGAAGGCTGTCTTATGTTGATCTTCCTCGGCCATGAGAATTTGATTGTACCCAGCGAACCCATCCACGAATGAGTGAACCTCGTAGGCAGCAGTGGAGTCGACCAGCATGTCGATGTTAGGGAGTGGAAAATCATCCTTCGGGGAAGCTTTGTTCAAATCCCGGAAGTCCACACAAACTCAAACCTTGCCGTTTGCCTTTCTGACTGTCACGATGTTGGCTAACCATGTCGGATACTCGATAACCTTGATAAAACCCACACTGAGGAGCTTCTCAATCTCTTCTTTGACTTGCAGAGACCATTCTGGCTTGATCTTTCTGAGCTTCTGCTTTACTGGCTTGGCATCTTCTCTGATCGGAATTATGTGCTCCACTACCTTTCTGTCCAAACTCGGCATGTCTTTGTATGACCATGCGAACACATCCACGAACTCCCGTAGTAGTGCAGTCAATCTGTCTCTGTCGTCCCCCTTGAAGAAGCTTCTGATCTTAGTTTCTCTTGGCTCTTCGTCGGTACCCAGATTAACAACATGCAATTCTTCGTCAGCCCCTGGACCATTTTCACCACGACTACGGACTTGTTGAGCAAGTTCATTTAAGTATGTTGTGTTTTCGTGGTCTATTTTATCATAATTTGAATCGTTATTAACTTGTTCGTTAAGTTCATTATTAGTTAATTCATCATTTATGATGTTTGCAATCTCAGGGTACTCAGAAATATCAAATTTTTCATTAGCAAAGAGAGGAAACACACGCTCGGCTATGGCCTCCATATCCTCTTGGGTGAGGGTATTAGAGACACTCTCGGACTCGAAAGTAAGTGTGAGCCGCTCTTCCTTTGTTGCTGTGCGGGGTATGCAACCCATTTCTTGGACTAAGAATTCTTCGGATACCACGGGCCCTTTCGTTGAATACCAATTGTTGATCGGCTCGAGCTTGGCGGGATCTCACTGTTAGTCTCGTTCATGGTGACGGTGCCATGGATGGCGTTGACTTGGCATTCATTCATTATGGCAAGTTCTTCGAACATGGAGGCTAAATCTGTCAGTTCTTCTCCCACGGTGATTTCCGTCTCGGACTCTATATTCACCTTCCTTCCCCACCATTCACGGGGTGACATGGGAGTTGGTTCCCTTTCGGATTTCTGGATCTCACAATCGGAGAAGATTTCGAGACCGGGCTTTTTGACACCCTTATTGTTAACCCACGGCTTGGGAAAGATCATGTATGGAACGTCTTCCCCTTGGCGGACAAAATAGCCATTCAACGTCTTGCGGTAAGGCCTTAGATTAGGGACCTCATAACGACGGCCTTCTTTACGAGCTCGGGCCTTTTCATTCTTGATCGCTTGCTCTTGTTTCAAGTCTTCTCTGGAAGGCTCGTATCCCAAACCGAATGTGTTCTTGACAAATGGGACTTGCACAGGGTGTAGGATTCCTTGTTGATATTTCCCTAGGCCTAAACCAGGGAAGTAGTCCATATTCCTCATCATGCGGAGGACTTTGTGGTTGCTGGGGGTCCATGATCCGTTTCCCCCTTCTTTGTCAATGGCGTTGATTGAGACGCCGGAGAGAGTGGAGTCTGGTAGACCATGCTGAACTTGGTGGACGGGCTCACCTTTTCTGTGGATAGTGACGTTTTCGGCCACGACGGTCACTATTTCATCACCATTTCGGATCTTGACACATTGATGGAGAGTTGACGGGACGGCATTAGAACTGTGAATCCATGGTCGACCCAAAAGTAAGTTGAACGAGGCCGGGATGTCAAGCACTTGGAATGGAACGGACATGACCATGCTCCCAAACTCAATGTCTATTTCGATCATGCCCATGACTGTACGGGCGGTGCTGTCATAACCTCGGATTACTTGAGTAGAAGGCTTCAAATCGGAATCCTTAAGCCCCAGTATGCCCATGATTCTGCTAGGCATGAGGTTGAGTGCGGAACCACCGTCCACTAAGACTCTTGAGATGGGCCTCCCCCTTGCTCGTACTTGAGGTAAATAGCCTCGTTGTGGTCGGAACCAAATGGTGGAAGGTCCATATCGGCAAAGGTGATGACGTTGCCAAAATGAATGTGACCGATCATTGCCGTGAGGTCCTCGGGAGTAGTATCGGGAGAAACTGATGTATCATCGAGATTGCGGATGACAAGATCTCGGTGTTTCTTTGAGGATGCAATGAGGTCCCAAATAGAGATGTTGGCTTGAGTTTTCTTGAGTTGGACAAGTAGAGGATCTTCGGGAGTGTCGCGAGCTTGCGGCCTTTGAGAAGAGGAGCTTGGTGCGGAAGTGGAAGGGTTGCTTGCTATGACTCGACCGGATCGAGTTAGCATGTTGACGTTCCCATCTTGCTTCTTTTTCCTATTCTCTAGTACTTCCCTCATTACCTCATCGTAAGTTACAACATAACAAGAATTGTCAAGTTATTCATAACATTGGGGCCCCCACTCATAATTGGGATTGAATGGGTGGTCCCCTCGAGTTCTCCTATCTCTATTACATTGACATGTTCGCCATTAGTCAATACAAATTCTTTCTTGTCTATGAGATCTTGAATTACATTGCGGAGAACGAAGCAATCCTCGGTGGTGTGGCCACTATATTGGTGGTAGCCACAATATTTGTGGTGAGCATGATTGGGGTGGACCGTCTTGGGTTGGTACCCTTGTACGGGTGTGACTTGACCCTTTGCTTTGAGGACTTCGAAAACTTTGGTTTGAGTCATGCCTTGGAGAGGCGTGTAGACACGGTCATTTCGAGACTTCTTCCCTTGGGGTGGAGGAACCATTTTGTAATTCCCCTTATCGATAGTGACGGTGTTTACCGAGGCCTCTTTTGTGGAGTTGGAAGCGGCCTTGTAGCGGTAGCTAGGAGCACTTTTCTTCACTTCTTTGAGAAACTCGTCCATTCGGACCCCCGCCTCATACATTTGGGAGAAATCCGCATAGCAAGCCCCACTTAGGTGGGCGCGGAGATCAATTTTGAGACATTTGAGAAAGATGTCCATTTTCTCCTTGGTATTTGGACTTTCCACAATCTCGGAGAGTTTATCATTCCATCTCCTTGTGAAGTCGATGAAGGACTCATGGTCTCGTTGAGTAGTGTTCTCTAGCTCTTTCCTTGTGGGCTGGTGAGTGGTGTTGCCTTGGTATTGGTTCTTGAAGGCAAGCATGGCGGAGTCCCAATCAAGACGGACAGTGAGCGGGAGAGTACCATACCAATCTTTTTCTGCCCCCTCGAGAGTGAGAGGAAAGCATTGAGCCATCACCTTGGGGGAGACCTTCTCCGGAACCATTGCCCAAATATAAGTCTCAATGTGAGCCATAGGACAAGAGTTGCCCTTGAATTTGCTTATGTCAGGCATCTTGAACTTATCAGGAAGAGCGGCCATAGTACTCATGAGGATGGATGATTGATAAAGGCTTGTGTCGGAGCCTTTCCCCATGTTGATCCCATTGAATTTTTGGTCGATGTAGGCCATGATAGAATCCACCATTTTGGGCTCATTGTTCTCAGAACTCGGCTCTCCCATTTTCTTGGTGCGGGTGTTGACATAAGGACTTTTGAGCAAACCCTCGGTCCATTCGGATTCGTCATCATTATTCTTGCTCTTCCCCTTGGCAAGATTAGTGAGCTTTTCTTTCATTAGCTCCATCTCGGCCTCGTGGGCCTCCCTTTGGCTGTCAAGGTGGGATTGCCAAATGTCGTCTTTGCTTTGTGCCTCCTTATTAAGGGTGGAGACTTGCTCTTGGAGGAGTTGGACCATGGTTGAAAGTTGTTCGAGAGACATGGTGTTGCTGCTGCCGGTCATGGTTGATGTAGGAGCTGTTGGAGTGATCTTTTCACGGACTAACCGATTTGCCGAATCTCGGTAGACTCTGTAAGTACCAATTGAACCTATATTGCAGAAGAGGCCCTTGTCAGTCTTGAGTAACACTTGCGGTCCACGAAGAGGCTTAGAACACACAGTTGGGCACACGACTCGAACCACATAAGAAAAGACTCTTTTTTTTTCTTTTTTCTTTTTTTTTTAAGTCGGAGGGAATGGATCCCTTTTGGGGTTTCTAAGAAAATAATGGAGTCGTCACACTAGTATATAGACCATCTCGCGGTCCCATATACTCATCGGATTCCATCGCGTTTGTGAATCATACATGTATCGGGATTAAACTAAATTAATGTAGTAAAGCATACATGCGGGGACGGATTCTTATTTTCGTCCAAAATAACCACTTTTGGGGACGGATTTTTATTGCGTCCGTTTCAACAAGTTGGCATGTATGATTTGAAGACATTAGTTTAGGGAAATCTCGGTACATGGAAAACCGACTTGAGTCACGGAGTGTTAGACCCTAACTAGAATTGTGTGGCTTGTGCTCGGCTTGAATATGAGGCTCAAAGGTCACCCCCGGCATGTAGTCTTGAACTACGCCACGGGCTGAGGTTGACCGCTTCGAAAGAGTCAAGGTCGGGTGGAGCTTGAAACTTTCTAGGACGGGCCTCGACGGGTTTGGGGTTGGACTTGTGCGACTCGATAGTGAGCAGTTCATAGGAATATGTGCATGTAGTGTGAGGTCTAACAAGTGACAAAATATTTTATATATTTTTTTAAAAGAAATAAAAAAAAAAATAAGCACATAATTACAACTTTAGAATCACCCGTGTGACTGATAAAATAAAACACAAAAATTAAAACAGTCTGAAGTTCAGAATAACCACTGATGCAGGCAACTGTGCCCACACCCCCCATCACACTGCTCTGTTCTGAGACCTGTTTCTGTTCTGGGAACCAACCCAGAAGCGTGCGCCTCTGTGTGTTGATACGGGATGCGCGCGCGTGGCGCAATGCTATTAGGAGGCGCGCACTTCTGGGCACACCTATCAGATTGTCAGATTTTGGACTCAGGGGATTGCCCTGGTCCTATGTGCATATTGTAACCCCTGCAGAAATAATTAGTGGAGAATAGAAGAAGAAGAAGATGAAGAACATGAAGAAGCGGGCGATTCTGGTCCTTGATGCGGGATGCGCGCGCCTTAGGCTGAAGAGGCCAGAAGCGCGCGCCTCCCCCATCAGGAGTCAGAATGCCCAGAAAAGATGTATATTTTGATCAGAATACAAGTTTAACCCTCAAATGTCCCCAGCGGAGTCGCCACTGTAGATACCCCGGGAAACCACAACTTGGCTAGAGCGGTGAATTATCCTATGATGTCTAACTTGTTTTAGATTGTTTAGAGTCGCCACCTATGTTTTGAGGAACATAAGAAAAACCTATTGATAATAGTCTAAGTTTGATTACGAAAACAGAGATTATTTGTTTTGAGGTTCGGGGGTTAGATTACGAGATGGGAAGTACCGAAACACCCATCTTGCCCAACTAAAGTTGGTCTTGCTTGATCAAAATCTACATGAATAATAAACGTTCTTCTTCTTCTTCTTTAAATCATAAAAAGAGGTTTTGAAATAGAGTTTGGAATGTAGGAGATAACTCCTTAACCAACCTCAACGAGATGAGGGGATCATTAGAGTCATGTCCCAAAATGATTTGGATGATTGCACTTTGATAAAACAAAAAGAAAGAGAAAAGAGATGAAGTTGAGAAGGGGAAAGAAAGAGATTTACCTAGACTTCAAGAGACTTCAAACACTTCTTGTTGAATTACTTGGAGAAATCCTTTGGAAAATGCTTTGAGAATAGGAAATTTGGTAAAGTCAAGGTCTTTTGGTCTAAGTTTTTGTCTTAAGTTTTCGTCCTTTGAAAATGGATGTAAAGGGAGGTTTTTATAGGTCAAAGAGAGGTGTTTTTGGTGCCAAAAACTCAGTCACCAAGAAATCCTTCCCGGGCAAAATCCTGTAAATTGAGCAAGGGAGAGAATCCTGGCCAGAAATCTGTAACTGACGCCCAGAGGCGCGCGCTTCCTGCTTTGGGGGCGGGAGGCGCGCGCGTCTGGCTCCTCCTGTCGGAGGCGCGCGACTCAGAGAAGGCAATTTTGACAGAATGGACTAGAAAGTCAGCCCTGTTATTCAGTTTAGTCCCTGGACTTAACGAAGTCAGTCAGGAACTTAACGGAAGTGATAGAAACTAACGAGAAACACTTAAAATGGGGAGAAACACAAGATCAAATGTGCAATCGGGGTGAGCGGTCCAAGGAAGGGTGTCTACACTAGGGTAAAGGGTGCTCAGTTGGTTGATGAAGCCACTGAATCAGATGAGGATGCAGATGGCGCAGAAACTGAAGCAGTACCTCGCGCAGAACCAACAGGTGTTCTAGGCGCAGAAAAGGAAAAAGGGTTACAGAAGGAACAAGCAAACCCCCCTAAGCGCCCAAGAGTTGATACTGAAGAAGAGAAGGAACTGAAGCGCGCAAAAGAAGCCAGTAGACTGGAAGCGCAGAAGAAAAGGGATGAAGAATACAAGTTAAAACAGGCTGCTGACTTATCCAAGTCTGAAAGGCGCAAAGGTGCAGGGTCTAGCGCTAATGTACGCGCGCCTGCCTCTAATGCGCCTCCCACTGTTCAAACGCCTATCACCACTCCTGCTAATCTATCTTCTGAACGTCAAAGTCTTAAAGACCAAATATCAGCTGATTTATTTGGTGAATTTAGTGAAGATACAGCTTAGGGGGGAGCCAGATCCTTTAAGGCGCAAATCACCTTCTGCGCCCCCTACTATTTCAGTGGAGCCTACTTCAAGTGATGAATATCTGTCTTCTCCTCGCGCTCCTACTCAATCATCTCCTGCGCCCCGTACTTCTCATGTGCTCCTCTTACTACTCCTGACATGAGTGTTGTTATTTCACTTCTACAGCAACTCCAGCAAGGCCAAGCTCAAATGAACTCACAATTAGAGCTTCATACTTCCATGCTTACTCAGCAAGATGATGAGATTACTGCCATTAAGGGGGAGATGGCGCGCATAGATGCAAATATCAAGGACAAACATTTCATGACTCCTCAACAATGGAATGACGCTATTGATCAAATGAATGAGCTTTTCAAAGGCACTCTTGCCTCCCTTCATGAGCGCATAGATGGTGGCATCAAACTCACTGATGGCCAAGATTTCATTAATGCTATAAGGGAGGTAGGGTTGAATATAGCGGGTGATATAAGGAAGCTGTTTGAAATGGTGGCTGGAGATAGCCAAAAATTGCTGAGTGTTGTTGATAAACTCAAAGAAGTTAAGGATGAGCTAGAAATCCTGGGTTTAACTGTGTATGGCGCTGATCCTGGCGCAGAACCCAAAGCTTCTGAAACTCATACGCCTCCAGCTCCTGAAACTCCTGCGCCCTCTTCCAGCTCTGCTCCTGGCGCGCATATAGACATCAAATCCCTGCTCTCAAAGATTGAAGTCTTGAAGGAATTAGTTGTCACTCACTTCAACGCCACGCATTCCAGTGCAGACAGGCGCGTAGATAGAGTTTCCGCTGATATACTTACTGCTCAAACTGCTGTTGAAGCTAACTTTCAAGCCTTCACTGAAAACTTTTCACAACAGCAGTCTACCAGTCAGCGCACCATTGATGAGTATCAAAACATCAATGTGAGTCATTTGTGCTATATCAGAGATGGTGTCACAGATACTCACGGTGTAGTAAACCGTTGTCACCAGCTTTCCAAGCAAATCCAGCGCTCCGTCTCAGAAATTGAAGAAGGATTGAAGGATGAAGACGCGCCTAAAAATCCTTAGTTTTTCTTTGATTGTATGTTAGAACTTTTTGTGATTAGAAACCTTTCTAGTGATTTCCGTGCTTACATGTTTTAGCACCTCTTTTGATTTTGTTCTGTTCAATACTTATAATCTGTAACTCCTACATCCCAAGTATTAATGAGAACAAAGCATCACGTTTATCTCAAACTTTGTTCACTCAAACTACTTGTTTGTAGAACAATGAATGTTTTGTTTAAAATCATACGCATTACAGTTGAACTGCTTCATATTTTATGCATTGAGTTTAAATTTTGTTTAAACACACATATCATTCTGAATGTGTTATAAACTGTTGTTTCTATCTTTCCATTTGTAATGTTTTATCCTTATTGGAATAGATTAGAAATCTATATCTTGGACTAGTGTGTGCATTAACTTGAGACATGATTTACCAATTTCATTTATTTGGACATGTTATTATCAAGTATAATGTTTGTCCCTGATATAGTAGGTAATGGCATCAATCAAATAGGGGGAGATTGTTGGGTATGCCCACTTATATCTCAGTTTCAATGTAATAGGATTGATTAGATTTGATTGATCCATCACCTAAGTTTTATTTCATGGACTTTAGACCCACATGTAAGAAGTATTTATACTTCATTTTTTTAGGTTGTCCATTGTAATAGAACAGGCTTAGGAATAGGGCAAGAAGATCAAAATTGAAGAAAATCACTCTGTGAATTTGAGCTACGCGCCATGCGCCTTACCCATGCGCCATGCGCCTTCTTAAGCGCGCGCATGAGTATGCGCCTAGCATAGCTCAAGCACCTCAGATAAGTCAGATCGCGCATACGCTACGCGCCTCTTTAGCTCAACGCGCATCTTGAATGTTTTAACACTCAGTGATTTATTGAAGATTCAAAGACTTGAAGAAGATTCAAACTACGCCAATGATCCAACGGTAGTTAAATAACACGTATGCACCCGCATCTAAGGACATCTGTCCATAACGGTCATATTTGTGTTATGTGTCTAACGGCTATAAAAGGACACGTACTCCACTCAATGAGCGACAGCGCATCCGTCCTTTTTCTGACTCACCAAGGATTTCCAACGGCTAGTTTTTGGGGCTCTACTATAAATACCCCATAACTTCAACCATTTGAAGTTGCTAAGAATTTCAAGAATTTCTCTCTCAAGCATTTGTTGAAGATTTGAAGATTGCCTTTGTTATTTCCAGAATTCTCAAGAACATCTTCATAACTTCATCCTTAGCCCAGATCCTCAAGCTATAACACTTTAGTTTTCTCGTGCTCTCAATCTCAAAGATCTAAAGAGCCTTGATACTAAAATCACACACGCACCTCTTTAAGTTTGATCACTTAGATGTTTCTTTAAGAGATACACCGGTTATTGTTTGGATTTGTTCATTCATAGAAATAGATCTTGAGTTAGTGTATAAGCTCAAAAGTTGTAATTTGTAACACTCACTCATTATATAAGATCTCCATTAGAAATCCAAGGCTAACCATCTTGGTAGAGGACGTAAATCATTTTCCCGATCGAACCTCTCCAAATAGCTCTTGTTCATATCTTGCTATTTCCTTTCAAGTTCATATCATATCTAACTATTTGATTGTTTATTCATTGTAGATTGATTGATTGAATTGTGTTGTGTTTGTTATATCTTTTGCCTTAGTTTCTTATTTCACCCACTTTGAGCCAAAATACTTAGAGTGTGTGTGCGCCCCCTTTATCATAATTTGCGCCTATTTACATTACTAAATTCCGCTGTACATTTCACTCACTCACTTAGGCGCATATCATAACGCTTACTTAATAAAGTGCGCATTTGCAATTGAGTTTATCAAGGGTACGAAAAGAATTTTAAAACAGCTATTCACCCCCCCTCTAGCTATTTTTCATACCCTTGTTGCCCTTTGGGACCAACAACTTTTCCTCGTTTGATTTCTCCATATCCTATGGTTTCTCCTTTCTTATTGTTACCAAACACTACTGGGGGGGCCTCTCATACTGATGAACTCACAAAGAAGTTCATTATCTCCGGTCATGTGTCGTGAGCAACCACTATCCAAGTACCAATATCCTTATTCTTCTTTGCGGTTCCAGCCATAAAGCATAAGATCTGAAAAAAAAACATTAAAGATTTTGGTCCCCCTTATTCTTTTGGGTCCTAGGGTTAGCAGCTTTTTGGGACCCACACCTGTTGACCTTAGGATTTTTACGTCCCTTGGCATTGGGTGTCAACCTTAAAAGACAATGACCAGCACTATGATCATAATCAACACAAATGACACAATGAATTAAACCGGTTGAAGATTGCGGTTTTACAAACCCTTTACTGACCTCGGTTTCTCATGTTTAACTGGGTCAGCGGTTTTAGCTTTAACAAAGATTACCTTCTTGAGCTCAACCTTCCTCTTAGGTGCGGCTTTAGGAAATATGATAGGAATTTCCTTAAACCGACTAGGAGCGGTTTCATCACTCAATACTTCCTTGGTTGCCTCAGCCGCTGTGGATTTCTCTTTCCACTTTGAATCTCTCCCAATCTGGTTTTTAGGATAATCAAAGAAATAATTTTACTTCTTAATTTCTTATTTTGAACCCTTTCTACCATCATGATTAACCTTAGGAATTTCTTAGGTTTGTTCAGTTGGTTTCACACCACCTTCGGCACAAAGACAAGGACACTTACACCCATTATCGGTTTTAAACCCCAATCCACTTTTATCCGAAGTAGGAATTTGTGAATTTAGGATTTGTTCCACGGTGACACCAGACTTAGTCCATACATCGGTCACTTTTTGAAGGTCATCCCTTTGTACAGTAAGCTCATGGATTTGGGTGAGAAGTGCCTCGCTCTATCCTTCAGATAGCGGTTTTCTTCCTCAATTAATGATATCCAAGCAATTTGGAACTTGAGTTTCTCAATTTCCTCCTTGTGGGACTTGCATTCTCTTTGGGAATCTTCAAGTTCCGCAGTCATTAATTATATGCCCTTTTAGCACAGTATGTTGTTGACAAATGATATTTGCACGTTCTAATAGCTGGTCATCATGTCTTTGGTCTGTTGAACCTCTGGAATGCAGTTTGGTATGTAGGAGCTTTGCTTGATCTAGCCTCAAAAGTCCTTGGTGAAACTGACTTCATTTGTTGATTTGGCAATGGAGACTTTATCAATTTCAATTTTCTTCAAATCCCATGAGGCAAATATTACAACTTCATCTTCATCATCACTGTCATCTGAATCAGATCCCATCCATTGTTGGTCCCAAAGGGCAACAAGGGTATGAAAAATAGCTAGAGGGGGGGGTGAATAGCTGTTTTAAAATTCTTTTCGTACCCTTGAAAAACTCAATTGCGAATGCGCACTTTATCAAGTAAGCGTTATGAAATGCGCCTAAGTGAGTGAGTGAAATGCACAGCGGAATTTAGTAATGAAAGTAGGCGCAAAGTGATAAAGGGAGCGCAACACACACACTAAGTATTTTGGCTCAAAGTGAGTGAAATAAGGAACTAAGGCAAATGATAAAACAAACACAACACAATTCAGTTCAATCAATCTACAATGAGTAAACAAGCAAATAGTGAGTGAAAATAATAACTTGAAAGAAATGACAAGATAATAACACAAGCTATTTGGAGAGGTTCGATCAATGAAAGATCTACGTCCTCTACCAAGATGGTTAGTCTTGGATTTCTAATCGAGATCTTATATAATGAGTGAGTGTTACAAATTACAATGTTTGAGCTTATACACTAACTCAAGATCTATTACTATGAAAGAACAAATCCAAAACAATAA
Organism: Campanula takesimana; assembly: GCA_026119855.1. Classification (NCBI taxonomy): domain Eukaryota; kingdom Viridiplantae; phylum Streptophyta; class Magnoliopsida; order Asterales; family Campanulaceae; genus Campanula; species Campanula takesimana. The sequence continues at coordinate 349,117 of JAOWBW010000691.1, forward strand.
CCGGTGTATCTCTAAAAGATGAATCTAAATGATTAATCTTAAAGAGGTGCGTGTGTGTTCTTAGAATCAAGGCTCTTTAGATCTTTGAGATGGAGAGCACAAGAAACTAAAGTGTTAAGGCTTTGAAGATCTGGGCTAAGGATGAAGGTATGAAGATGTTCTTGAGAAATCTGGAAAAACGAAGGCAATCTTCAAATCTTCAACAAATGCTTTGAGAGAGAAATTCTTGAAATTCTTAGCAAAACTCAGCAACTTCAAAATGTTGAAGTTATGGGGTATTTATAGTGAACTTCAAAAAACTAGCCGTTGGAAATCCTTGTGGATAAGATGAGCTGTCGCTTGTTGATTGGAGCATGCATATATTATGGCCATTTTGACACTCAACATAAAAGTGACCGTTATGGACGCGTGTCAACAGATTAGGCGCATATGCATCTTTTAACCACCGTTGGATCATTGGCGTAATTTGAATTCTCTTCAAGTCTTCGAGTCTTCAATAAATCACTGAGTGTTTGAATAAACACTTTGAGGCGCGTTTGAGCCAAGAGGCGCATTTAGCCAATAGGCGCACAGTAAGCGTGCGCTTAAAACAAGGGGCGCAGAGGCGCGTAAGCTTATGAAGAAATCCTTATGCGCGCGCTCTAAATGGCGCAAGGCGCGAGTGAAGAGGCGCATGGCGCGTGGCGCAGGAGGCGCATAAGCGCGGCTCAAACTCACTGAGTGATTTTTCTTGAAACTTGATCTTCTTGCCCTATTTCTAAGCCTATTCTATAACAATGGACAACCTAAAAAATGAAGTATAAATACTTCTTACATGTGGGTCTAAAGTCCATGAAATAAAACTTAGGTGATGGATCAATCAAATCTAATAAATCCTAATACATTAAAACTGAGATATATGTGGGCATACCCAACAATCTCCCCCTATTTGATTGATGCCATTACCTACTATATCAAGGACAAACATTATACTTGATAAAAACATGTCCAAATGAATGAAATTGGTAATTCATGTCTCAAGTTAATGTACACACTAGTCCAAAATATAGATTCCTAATCTATTCCAATAAGAATAAAGAGTTACATATGGAAAGATAGAAACAACAGTTTAACACATTCAAGATGATATATGATTTTTAGTTTTGAAATGTGTTTAAACCAAGTTTAAACTTAATGCATGAAAGTTATGAAACAATTCAATATGATGCATTATGAATTTAAACAATATTCATTGTTCTACAAACAAGGAGTTTGAGTGAACAAGGTTTGATAATGAGTGATGCATTGTTCTCATTAAAACTTGGGGTGTAAGAGTTACAAGTTACAAGTTTTGAATAGAACAAAAACAAAAGGTGCTAAAACAAGTAAGCACAAAATCACTATCACAAAAGAGATTGTTCTATTACAAAAGATTCTAAAAATTTACAAAAAAAATAATAGAAGCTAAGGGTTGGGAGGCGCATCATCTTCCTTCAATCCTTCAACGATCTCTGAAACAGAACGCTGAATTTGCTTTGCGAGCTGATGACTACGGTTCGCTAACCCTTGAGTGTCCGTGACACTGGAGTGAGTAGCAGTAATACCGTCTCTAATATAACTCAAGTGATTCACATTGATGTTTTGGTATTCATCAATGGAACGCTGAGTGATCTGCTGCTGCTGTGAAATGTTTTCTTCCAAGATTTGAATGTGAGCTTCAATGGCATTTTGAGCCGTGATAATATCTGAAGAAATATGTTCAGCGCGTCTGTCAGAGCTTGAGTGAGCAGCAGTGAAATGAGTGACGACCAACTCTTTCAGGACATCCAACTTAGATACAAGCACATTCATATTTGATTGAGACGCAGCAGATTGAGGTATGAACGTAGGCGCAGAAGCGGTGGTTTGCGCCTGGTCAGTATGAGCTTGAACCTGAGTCTGCGCCGGAGGAGGAGAAGGAGCAGAAAGTTTGGCCTTGAGAGAGTTCATCTCCCCCTTAATGGCAGCAATCTCTTCAGATTGATCAGTGAGTAAGGAAGTAAGAAGCTCAAAGTGAGACTTTATATGCGCCTGTCCTTGCTCTAAATTGGCTTGCCCCTGCTGTAAAGAATGAAGAATGGAAAGTACCTCGCTCAAATCAGGAGCAGACGGAGGAGGCGCAGGGGTAGAGAGTGGCGCATCATCTTGAAGGGGCGCAGAATCTTGAAGGGGCGCAGAATCTTGAAGGGGCGCAGAAGGAGATGGAGGCGCAGGAGGAGGTGAATGAGTAGGAGACTCAAATTCATCTTCAGTTTCAATTTCAACAGTTTCAACAACAACTGTTTCAACATCAAAAGTTTCTGTTGAGATCGGATCTGGTCCAGGTGGAGGCGCAACTGGAGAAGGAGTGCGCTGAGGGATGGTCTCTTGCTCCCCCTGAACGGGTTCCTCAATGTCTGAAATGTCATCGCCGAAGAAATCAGAGAGGAGTTGTGCCCTTGACATATTGGAAGGTTGAAATTTGAATGAGGGCGCACGAGGAGTGGGGGCGCGTTGAGAAGGAGCGCGCTGGGAAGGCGCGGAAACAGAAGGCCCTTTCTCAATATCTGCGCTTGATCCGGCGCCTTTTATGCGCTCTAACTTTTCTGACTCAGCAGCTTGTTTGGCTAGAAAGTCTTCATCTCTTTTTCGTTGAGCCTCAAGCCTGCTGGCTTCTTGCGCTAGCCTCAGATCTCGCTCATCATCAGTTTCAAATCTAGTGCGTTTGACAGGCGCAGGAGTAGGGTCATCAACTACCCGTTTGCCTTTGCTTTTATCTGCGCCTGGCACTGGATCTGCGCTTTGTCTAGCGCTTGCTTTTACTGCGCTCTTTAATAATGGTGCGCTTTTAAGGACTGGCGCATCATCGGTCTCTGTGTCTTCATCTACTAAGCCTTCAACAGTCTTGATTTGGATTCCTTTTGCGCGCTTTGTGGGCTTCTTCCTGCGCTTTTGAGGTCCAAACTAGCTTTACCAAACATTGGAACATCGTTGATCTTGTACTCCGGATTCTCATTCAAAAACTTAACTAACTCAGGGTAAGTTAGAAAAAGTTTTGTGAGAATAAGGCAGTGTGAGCGGAATCGGGTCTTTCCATCACTTTTGTTCTTCACAAATTTATCAATTTGCTCACGCAGAGTCTTGAACAGAATATGAGGCCAGTGAAGCTTCTCCTTGGCCATGATAGCAGCTGTGTATTCCCATTGTTCAACCGTGAATCGGTTTACGTTCCCAGTTTTGAACACTATTGAAGTTCCCACCAAGTGAGCGATGTGAGTCAAGAGTTCTCCACCATCTCGAATTTCGGTGTTTTTGATATTGTTTTGAAGCGTGGGAATATTTAGAAGTGAGGCAGCCATCTTGTTCTGATCATCAATTGAGTAAGTCATCGGGCGCCCAATAATGCGATCTTCACCGGTAGATGGAAAACCGAGCAAGTGTCGAATCACAGATGATGAAATATGGACGTCAACATTTTGAACGCGCGCCTCAATCCGGTAGTGAGTGCGCCCATTTACGTCAATTTCCACTAGAACAGCAGTGGAGAAGAACTCATCCACGAGGAGCGCAGAGAAGAAATCTTGGTCCATGGTGAATAAAGGGAGCAGACCAGCGACGCGCAGAGTCTCTATTATTTCTCTTCCCATCACTTCACCAGATAACTCCAATAGATCAAGAGTTTCTTCAAGTTTGAAATTTGCAAGGTCCTGAAAAAAATGATTGATGTTAGAAGTGATATAGGCGCATAGAAACATAAAATGATCAAAGTAACATAGGCGTATGAAATATATAGGCGCATAATTGAAACAGGCGCACAAAATTATAGAGAATCAAGGCGCATGATTGAATTAGGCGCATAAAATATTGAAGGCGCATAGAGTTACAAGGCGCATAATATGGTTCTATGTGAATACTAAGGAAAAATTAAAACAACGAAATTTGACTAAGTACGAAGTTAGGCGCATAAGGTTTTTAGGCGCAGAATGATTTAAGCGCATATACAAGTAGAGGCGCATAAATCATTCAGGCGCATAAAAAATAGGCGCATAAAGAAGTACATAGGCGCATGACGTGAAAATTTTTACTTAGAAAGAAAAACAAACAACAAGCATTCAAATGAAAGAAATGAAAATCAAAAAGTTCAAATTTTCGAAAACAAGTTAGAAAATTTTAGAGACCAAAACATGCATAAATGACGAAGAACACGAAGAACGACCCTTGAATGCTCGAAGAACACCAAGAACACGAAAATCATGAAACTTCACCAAACTAGACAAATAATATATCAAAATGACCGCATGACGACAAGGAATCTAAATATGCAAACAAAAATAAGAACAAATCAATAATGAAAGCACAATGATCAAAAGAATGCCCGAAAATTTTGAAAAATTTTGAAAACAAAAACTCAGATTTGGAACAAACAGAGCATTGATCGTTAAAATGTTGGTTTTAAAAGATTCGAAATCAAGAATAGAACACAACCCAACAAACGATATAGAAAACGGATCATCGAATCAAGAGAAATCAAAGAAAATGAATCCGGGTTTAAAAAAAACGAAAAACATCACTGAAAATGACGAAAAAAAACAGAAATATAAGGAGATTAAAGGTTGAGAATTCATACCATATCGTCTTGTGTAGATGTTGATGCTTTCTTAGGACCCATAAACTTATATATATGAATGTAAAATGAAGAAGAAAAATGAAGATGAAGAGAGAGAGGCGAGTCTGGGAGAGAGGGAGTGAGACGGGGAGAGAGAGAGAAATAGAGTAGGTGAGAAGAGAGGAAGGTGATGATGTGTTTTTATAGGTTTAGGTTTAAAATTTGCACTGATAAAGCAAAAACACAGTCAAAAATTTAAAAAGATGAGAAGTTGAAGGGATGGCATTTATGAGGGATTTGAAATGGCGGCTCATCATGATAGGTGCATTAAATGCTGAATGACACAAAGTGTCATGATGTGACATTTAGGTTTTTGAAAAACTGCTCCACTTTCCCTTTAAGTGTATGAGCAATTTTGACTAATTTTTGCACAAACACCAAAAACATCTATTTTGGTGTAAGTTTGGGGTGCAAGAAATATATCCCAGAAAATAAAATTTTCGAAAAGCGTAAAACGAGGGAAAAATTTTAATTGCACAAGTACCCTTGAACAATTAAAGGAATGTCAAAAGACATAGATTCCTATAATAAATGAACAGAATGAACATACCTGGTACTTGTGTATTTATTACGTTCAATCATTGAAATTGAATTTTGAGAAATGATTGAGCCGCAATAGTTAATGCGCGCATGAAGAGGCGCATTACTTCAGCAAGGCGCATACTCATCTAGGCGCATTATTCATCAAGGCGCATTACACATCAAGGCGCGCAAAGATGGTTGAGCGCGCGCATGAATTGATAGGCGCGCAGATATTGTGCGCGCAGAAAACGAGAGATGGGCGCGCAGTTAGTAAGGCGCATAGATGGCGCATAATTTCCTTGAAACTTTTGAAAAATTGATTTAATCATTTGTACCTAATATACTCATAACTCAACACAACATAAAATCATTAGTATTGACAAAACTATATTGAATTTAGTTGAGTTCAAGCATACCCATTTCACCTCTCAAAAACATGAACCGTTTCGCGTCAAGTGCTTTAGTTAGAATGTCGGCGATTTGATAGTCGGTTCCCACGTGTTCCAAATGAATATTGCCTTTTTCCACGTGGTCTTTGAGGAAGTGATATTTGATGTCGATGTGCTTGGTCTTTGAGTGCATGACAGGATTTTCAGAAACCGCAATTGTTGATGTATTGTCGCAGTAGATGGGACAATTTTCTTCGATGATATCATAGTCCACCAATTGCTGCTTCATCCAGAGTATTTGACAACAACAACTTCCCGCAGCGATATATTCGGCTTCGGTTGTTGAGACAGATACTGAAGCTTGTTTCTTACTCGCCCATGACACAAGTCTATATCCGAGGAAATGACAAGTGCCACTTGTGCTTTTCCTATCAATTGTGCACGCTGCATAATCCGCATCTGAGTAACCTACAAGTTTAAAGTTCGAATCTTTGGTGTACCAAAGTCCAAGGTTAACAGTGCCAGAGAGATATCTTATAATACGTTTCACAGCAATTAAGTGTGCTTCTCTAGGGTCGGATTGATAACGAGCACAAACACAAACACTAAACATAATATCGGGCCTGCTAGCAGTAAGATAAAGGAGTGAGCCAATCATACCTCGATAGAGCGTTTGATCAACACGTTTACCTTTTAGATCTTTGTCGAGTTTGTTGCCGGTGGCCATTGGAGTATCGAATGATTTAGCGTTCTCAAGTCCAAACTTCTTGATTAAGTCCTTTGTGTATTTGGATTGGTTGATAAAAATGCCTTCACTCATTTGCTTGATTTGAAGCCCGAGGAAGAATGTGAGTTCTCCCATCATGCTCATTTCAAACTTGCTCTTCATTAGTTTCTCAAAACGCTTGCACAACAATTCATTAGTAGAACCAAATATAATATCATCAACATAAATTTGAACAAGTAATTTATGACCATTATGTTTGGCAATGAAAAGAGTTGTATCGATTTTACCGCGAGTGAAGCCTTTTTCGATGAGAAACTTGGATAGTGTATCATACCATGCTCTTGGTGCTTGTTTGAGTCCATACAAAGCTTTCTGGAGTTTGTACACATGATTTGGAAATTGTGAATCTTCAAACCCAGGTGGTTGAGCAACATAGACTTGTTCTTGGAGTTCACCATTTAGAAACGCGCTCTTCACATCCATTTGATATAACTTGAAGTTCTTGTGAGCGGCGTAAGCTAGAAATAATCTGATAGCTTCAAGTCTTGCTACGGGCGCAAAAGTTTCATCGTAATCAATTCCTTCTTCTTGCCTATAGCCTTGTGCAACCAATCTTGCTTTGTTTCTCGTGATGGTTCCATTCTCATCCATCTTGTTCCTGAACACCCATTTCGTACCAATCACTCCTTGATCATTTGGTCTTGGAACAAGAGTCCAAACCTTACATCGTTCAAATTGATTGAGTTCTTCTTGCATTGCAATAACCCAATTAGGATCTTGGAGTGCTTCATCAGCCTTCTTCGGTTCAATTTGAGAGAAAAGCAGTGTAAGCATCAAAGTTTGTAGCTCTCCTTGTACGAACACCAACTTGTAAATCACCGATGATATTAGCAATTGGGTGACCTCTAACTTCACGAATTTCAGGAGGTAAGTTAGGTTGAGTCGTAGAAACTTGAAGATCTTCAATTGGTACCTCTTCACCAGATTCAAAGTCATTGAAATTTGGGGGTTGAACTGGCTCAGAATTGAAATTTGGGTTTACACCAGATGCAGCAGTAGAAATAGGCGCGTAAGAGGAATCATGAGGCGCATCATTTGAGTGAGGCGCAATAGAGGATTCACCAGGCGCATAATACATTGAATTAGGCGCATTTGATGTAGATGGATTTCCTTGTGTTGATAGATTCTGACCTTGAGTGGGCGCAACGTAAATAGGAGCACCTGTATCATTTAACTCAATAGAATCATCAGCAACATTTGGAGCCAAATGTGGCTCAAGGAGAGAATGTTCATCAAAAGTAACATGTACAGATTCAACTATCACTAATGTAGTTCTATTGAAAACACGAAAAGCTTTAGAGTGTTTGGCATACCCAACAAAAATACCTTCGTCGGCTTTGGCATCGAATTTACCTCTATGTTCGTTTCCGTTGTAGAGGATATAACATTTGCAACCAAAGATCTTGAAGAATGCAATGTTGGGAGTTCTACCACGCCAAAGTTCATACGGCGTCTTGTTGTGAAGTTTGTTGATGAGGGAACGATTTTGAGTAAAACATGCAGTGTTGATAGCTTCTTCCCAAAAGTACTTAGGCAATTTAGCTTCAGCTATCATCGTCTTTCCCGCTTCAATCAACGTTCTATTCTTTCGTTCAACGACGCCATTTTGTTGAGGAACTCCGGCGGTTGAAAAGTTGTGATCTATCCCATGATCTTCACAATATCGAGCAACACCGTTATTTTTGAATTCTGTTCCATTGTCGGATCGAACACTAACGATGTCATCTTCTTTTTGGGTTTGGAGCAGTCGAAATAAGGTAGTGAGAATATCATAACAATCATCTTTTGTAATCATCATCTCTACCCATGTATATCTTGAATAATCATCCACCACAACTAGAGTATACTTGTTTCTACGAATGCTTGCGGTGGAAACTGGTCCAAATAGATCAATGTGAAGCAGTTGCAAACATCTTGTAGTTGAAGGATTTGACTTGCTTGAAAATGACTGCTTCGGTTGTTTGCCAAGTTGACATGCGGCGCACTTTTTGTCATGATGATCAGCAACTTTGGGAAGTCCTTTGACAAGATTATTCCTGCTGAGTTTAGATAGATACTTGAAGTTCAAGTGACTTAAGCGCTTGTGCCACAGCCAACTATTTTCGTTCACACTTTTTGCTACAAAACAAAGATTAGTACTAGAGTTCATACTATGAAAATCAATAATATAAATATTTGTCTTACGATATCCCGTGAGTAAGATAGCTCCAGTTTTGCCATTCTTGATAAGACATTGCGTTGAAGTAAAATGGCATTCTAATCCTTTGTCGCAGAATTGAGATATGGATAATAAGTTGTGCTTGAGCCCTTCCACGAGTGAGACTCTTTCAATGCACACTTTGTCTTTCTTGAGCTTTCCATATGCTACAACTTGACCTTTGTTATTATCGCCAAATGTTACGGAGGGACCTCTTTCTTCATGGACATCTTCTAATAAGGATTCATCTCCAGTCATGTGTCTTGAACACCCACTATCGAGAATCCATTCATAATTTCTAGCTTTTGAAGATCCAGCCATGAAACAAAGAACCTGAAATATAGACATTTAAGCAGGTCCCCTTTATTCCTTTTGGGTCCTAGGGTTAGCAACTTTTGACAACCCACTCTTGCTTGACCTTAGGATTTTTACGTCCTTTGGCATTGGGAGTGAATCGCAAAAGGCATTCCACGGCCTTGTGTCCTGAACAATCACAAATGGAACAATGATGAAAGCCACCAATCACGTGAGTTTTCACAAACTCTTTACTTTTCTTGGGGATGGCATTCTTCTTTGGGTCAGATGAACTAGACTTAACAAAATCTTTCTTTTGAAATTTTGGAGCGCTTTTTCTCGAAGGGCGCATAGGGCTAGGAGGCGCACGGCGATGAGGCGCGTGGCTCTTAGGCGCATAATGAGCACTCGGAGAAGGAGCGCGCCTATTTTCAAGAATGATTTTGCTAGGAGATGGTTCATCTGTAGCTATATCTTTCCCATTAGCTTTCCCAAATTGCTTCGTTGGGTAGACATAATGGAATGTTTGTCTCTTGACTTTTTCATGTCCTTTACCCATTGAATTAGAATATTTTTCCTTGGGAATTTCAAGAGTTTGTTGGTTGGTAAATTCACTATCTCTTTCAGCACAGACATCACATTTAAAGTTGTCACTAGTTGATGAGAATCCCAAGCCACTTTTATCACCACTGACTTTTTGGGACTCAAATATATTCTCCATAGTGACACGAGAATTGGACCACTCATTTGTAATCTTTTTAAGATCAGTGATTTGAGCAACCAATTCATCGTTTTGAACTTTAAGAAGTGAGTTCTGTTCTGTTAGAAAAGTGTTTTTAACGGTAAGAGGAGTCATGCTCTTTATCTGCTCCTTAAGGAGGGTGAGTTCAGATTTAAGTAGAGATTTCTCGGTCTTAAGCTGGGGAATTTCATCACATGATAGTGCTAAAGCTTCCTTCATACTATCAAATCTAGTAATTACCTTTTCAGCCTTTTTGAACAATTTTTCTTGTTCAGCAATCACTTCATCATTGATTTTGGAGATTGGAGCAGTTGGTTCAACCTGTGGTCTAATGTATGCTCCTTTTCTCAATTTGTTCCTTGCTCCAAGATCACATCGTGAGAATAACAATCCACCATCGTTTTGAGCCGGAGTGAGAAATCCTTGTTCAACGAGCTCGCTGATGGTTGGTCCTTTCTTCTTTTTCGCTTCTTGAAAACCTGCAGATTTCTTGATAGGTTTATTCAAGGCATTCATATCGGGAACATCCTTGGAGAAGTCATCATCAGAATCATAAGCATCAACTTCATCATCATTTGCCATCAAACAAACAAGTCCATCATCGGAATCTTCATCGCTCTCATCGGAGTCTGTTTCAATCCAAGTATTGTGCTCATTTGCTGGTGCTTCTTCTTCAGCAACCATTCCCTTGTGTCGAGTGAACTTGGGAGTGAATTTAGGAGTATGGCTGCTCTTCTTCTGCATATATTCAAATTTGGGGATCGGGCAGCTTGATGCAAAATGTCCGGGTTTCCTGCAATTAAAACAAACAAGATCTTCTTTTCTTTTTGAATCACTGCTCCTTGAAAACTTTTGAGGAGCTTTGCTGGTAGATCCTTGAAATTTGTTGGTTGAGCCGGGTCTTGAGAATTTTCTGAACTTTTGAAATTTCTTCACAAATAAAGCGAAGTCTTCATCATCCATGTCTAATAGCTCAGAAGTAGAAATTTTGGGATCGGAGCTTTTCTCATCTTGTACAGGCGCAGGTGTAGGCGCAGGAGTAGGCGCGGCTTCTCTGTGCGCCATCATAGCCATAGATTTTGACTTTCCTTCAGTTTCACTGATTCGTTGGAGTTTGAGTTCGTAAACTTTGAGATTTGCATATAGGTTCCTTAAAGTCCAAACATCTAAAGTTCCAGCGTCTTCAAGAGCGCTAGATTTATGAAGGTATCTTGATCCAAAATCTTGTAGAAAATTTACATTCAAATCTTTGTTGGTAAACTTCATGCCAAGTGAAATACATAGATTGATAATTTCACAGTAGCGTTCATAAGTTTGCCTTAAGTTTTCACCGGGGAGTTGAGAGAAATTGTTGAATCTCTTTTGAACTTCGTATTTCTTGTTCTCCTTGCAAACGGTGTCTCCTTCAATATGCTCTTCAATAGCATCCCATAGCTCATTTGCAGTAGCACAATGCATGACTTGTTGTTTCATCGCCGTGCTTAGAGTGCTTAGAAGAATGTTTCTTGCTTTGCCATCATTTGCGACTCTTCTAATTTCTTCCTCGGTCCATTCTTCCCTTGGTTTTAGGACAGTAGGTTGAGCAGCGTTGGTGCGTGGATTTGGATTCGCCTTCATCGGAATATAAGGTCCATAAACGACGGTGTCATGGAGCCTTTCATCGATTGAGTTGAGATGAGTCAATATGCTGAATTTCCATACGTCAAAATGATCTTCATCAAAGACCGGAACGTGAGTGTAGTTTGAAGTTGCCATAGGTTTTGAGTTTGCCATTTAGAATCGGCACCCAAGCTGTTAAGCTTGAAAAACGAAAAAATGTTTTATAAAGGTGTTTGCTCTGATACCACTTGTTGGTCCCAAAGGGCAACAAGGGTATGAAAAATAGCTAGAGGGGGGGGGTGAATAGCTGTTTTAAAATTCTTTTCGTACCCTTGAAAAACTCAATTGCGAATGCGCACTTTATCAAGTAAGCGTTATGAAATGCGCCTAAGTGAGTGAGTGAAATGCACAGCGGAATTTAGTAATGAAAGTAGGCGCAAAGTGATAAAGGGAGCGCAACACACACACTAAGTATTTTGGCTCAAAGTGAGTGAAATAAGGAACTAAGGCAAATGATAAAACAAACACAACACAATTCAGTTCAATCAATCTACAATGAGTAAACAAGCAAATAGTGAGTGAAAATAATAACTTGAAAGAAATGACAAGATAATAACACAAGCTATTTGGAGAGGTTCGATCAATGAAAGATCTACGTCCTCTACCAAGATGGTTAGTCTTGGATTTCTAATCGAGATCTTATATAATGAGTGAGTGTTACAAATTACAATGTTTGAGCTTATACACTAACTCAAGATCTATTACTATGAAAGAACAAATCCAAAACAATAACCGGTGTATCTCTAAAAGATGAATCTAAATGATTAATCTTAAAGAGGTGCGTGTGTGTTCTTAGAATCAAGGCTCTTTAGATCTTTGAGATGGAGAGCACAAGAAACTAAAGTGTTAAGGCTTTGAAGATCTGGGCTAAGGATGAAGGTATGAAGATGTTCTTGAGAAATCTGGAAAAACGAAGGCAATCTTCAAATCTTCAACAAATGCTTTGAGAGAGAAATTCTTGAAATTCTTAGCAAAACTCAGCAACTTCAAAATGTTGAAGTTATGGGGTATTTATAGTGAACTTCAAAAAACTAGCCGTTGGAAATCCTTGTGGATAAGATGAGCTGTCGCTTGTTGATTGGAGCATGCATATATTATGGCCATTTTGACACTCAACATAAAAGTGACCGTTATGGACGCGTGTCAACAGATTAGGCGCATATGCATCTTTTAACCACCGTTGGATCATTGGCGTAATTTGAATTCTCTTCAAGTCTTCGAGTCTTCAATAAATCACTGAGTGTTTGAATAAACACTTTGAGGCGCGTTTGAGCCAAGAGGCGCATTTAGCCAATAGGCGCACAGTAAACGTGCGCTTAAAACAAGGGGCGCAGAGGCGCGTAAGCTTATGAAGAAATCCTTATGCGCGCGCTCTAAATGGCGCAAGGCGCGAGTGAAGAGGCGCATGGCGCGTGGCGCAGGAGGCGCATAAGCGCGGCTCAAACTCACTGAGTGATTTTTCTTGAAACTTGATCTTCTTGCCCTATTTCTAAGCCTATTCTATAACAATGGACAACCTAAAAAATGAAGTATAAATACTTCTTACATGTGGGTCTAAAGTCCATGAAATAAAACTTAGGTGATGGATCAATCAAATCTAATAAATCCTAATACATTAAAACTGAGATATATGTGGGCATACCCAACATCCATGTCAGCGGTTGATCCCCTTGGTCAGCTACCATTCCTCTTCTTTTGACAAACTTCTTGTTGAATGGTTTCTTTGCTGGCGCGGCTTCATATCGCGGTTTGGGACAACTTGAAGCAAAGTGACCTGGCTGTTTGCAGTTATAACAGAACAGGTCATCCCTTTTCTTAGGATTTGCGGTTTTGTTGAATCTGGTTGGAGAGACAAACTTTGCAGGTCCTTTGGGGGATGGAAATTGAGATCTATTGTTCTTCCTGAACTTGGTGTATTTCTTCACATACAACTCAAATTCTTCATCATCCATGTCATCAAAATCAACTTGACTAGACCATGAAGATTGAGATGCTACACTATGAGAATAAGAGCTTTGAGGAGGAGTGTAGGATTGATGAGACTGCTGATAAGATTGATGAGGTTGAGGATATGGTTGATGTGATTGAGAATAGGATTGATGAGACTGTTGGTAATAATCAGGAGGTACGGTTTGAGGATTGTATCTAGGAACATTTTGGCCAGGAGGAGCGGTTTGCAAGTGGAGGTGAGGAGCGGCTTGATGATGGTCTGGATTGTAGACAGGAGATGAGGTATTGTTGAATGCAGCTAGAGAGAGGGTCTTAAATCTGCTTTCGGTTTCATGGACCTCTTCAAGATTGAATTCAAAAACCTTCAGCATGGCATACAAGTATCGAAGATCAAGAGCTTCCAAGTCCTTGTTGTCTTCAATGTTAGTAGTTTTGATCAGCCATTTGCTACCAAGTGCTTGCATGAATCTCATGTTCAAATCTATATTAGAATAGACATGTCCAAGAGAAAAACAAACATTAACAATATCAATAAACCTCTCATAGCATTGTCTAAGAGATTCCTTAGGATCTTTAACAAAATAGTCAAAGAGCCTTCTCTGTTGATAGAGGCGGTTCTTCTTGGTATCTGAATCTCCTTCTAGAAAGTCAACTATAGCATCCCATGTATCCTTTGCGGTTGTGCAGTGAAGCACCTTAGAATGAGTCCTCAAGTCAATAGCTGACACTAGCATGGACATAGCTCTTCCATCAAAATCCACATTGTTGCGGTCTGCTTCAGTCCACTCACTTTCCAACTTCCTGATTTCAGCTTCTTCTCCTGCGGTTCCTGCACGAGGATTAGCTTTTATAGGAACGTATGGTCCATCCTTAACCGCAGTCCACAGTCTATGATCACATGAAATAATATGTTTCATCATCCTATCTTTCCAAAAGATAAAACTATATTCATCCAAAATCGGTAAGTGATTCGAATTGGATGTTTGCATTATATGGGTGTTTGTGTTTGCCATTGGATCAGCACCCAAGCGGTTAAGCTTGTAAAAAACAAGTTTTTGGTGGATATGCTCTGATACCACTTGTTGGTTCCAGAGGGCAACAAGGGTATAGAACCGCTAGAGGGGGGGGGTGAATAGCGGTCCAAAATATTTCAAAAAATACCCTTAAAAATCAACCGAGTACTTATCAGTTTGGTCAACTGCGGTTTAAAGCACTTAAACCGAACTGATAAAATGCATAGCGGAGTTTTGGCGGTTTTGTCCAAACTGATAGTTAAAGAGTTGGGTGGTTTGACTCGGGTTGAAAACACTATGATGCAACTGATAGATCAACTTGAAGATCAAAGAAAAACACAATTCACTTTTCAAGTCATTTCGTATATGGATTCAAGTTAGAGACCACAAACAGAAAAGCAAATAACAAGACAGAAAAGTAAAGATCAAACACACAATTTGAAGAGGTTCGTTCTTGAATGAACTACGTCCTCTACCTAGATGGTTAATCTAGGATTTTCTAATAGCTACTAGACTTGTATTAATTAGAGGAGGTTTTACAAGATGATTCTAAACTCTAATCAAACAATCTAACCTATAAAGCTATGAAAAATCAACCGGTGTATTCGAAGTATATAATCTATATGATTATATAAATCGGGTGTGTGTGTGGAAAGAAATCAAATGCTCTAAGTATCTAAATGATGGTTTGAGCAAATGAAGAACTTTCGGTAAAGGCTGAGTATGGAATGGTTGATGGCTTGAAGCTTGATGAAGGAATTCTGGGTTTGCTAAGGAGATGGTTAAAGGTTTAAATATCTGGGTTTCAATCTTCAAAGCAAACTTGAATACTTGGGAATAAATCTCTTTAAGCTCAGCAACCCTCATTGTTGAGAAATGAAGGCTATTTATAGGCAATGCACCCTTGTGACCGTTGGGTAAAGATTTGAATCAAATCTGAAGGGTACAGTGCTCTTGAATTCCCATTGGTTGAGCTGTCATTGTCGTCCTTGATTTTGTCTTGTAGTCCTAGGTAGTTGTAGCACCACTACCTGACATCCATCCTTTGTTGCAGAAAGGACTAACGGTAATCAATTTAAATTGCTTGAACAAGACCGACATTCCTTGCAGTAACTCCAAGTTAACTTGGAGTTATTTTGACATGACATAAAATATTCCTTTATGGTTGAAAAGGGAATATTTGTCTAAGGAATAAATGACTTCTCTTAAATTCTTCATTAATTGATCGGCGATTCCACCAGGCATAGGAGGGGTTCCGAGGATGAACTTGATGTGCGGTTTCATAAGAAACTGAAGCACGTGGTTACATGGTTGCGGTTCCATCAAGTGTTATCAGCGGTTCCATGAGAGACTTGAGGAGCAGTTTCATCAAAACCACAGAATGCGGTTTGATGAAAAACAAGCAACTCCATACTGGCGGTTTTTAGATAGCATGAATGCGGTTTGAAGATCTAAACCGCTAATCTAACCGAACTCAATACTCAGCCTAGACAAATAAAAATCTAGAAATGGACTTGTATAAAAGTTGAAGTAAAACTTCATTACATGCGGTCCTAAAGTCACGTGGCATGGATCAATCAAATTAAGTGGGTGTACTAACAGTGAATCCTAACAGAAGTGATGGTGCGGGTCCTAGTGCTGATGGTAGTGGTATTTGATTTGATGGAGTATTTATGTATTTTAGCTGTATTCTAGTATCGTCCAAACATCGAACAACATCTATGTTATTTTAAATTTCGTTAAGAATTTTTATGCTATTTATTTCTGCTTTAATCTTGTGCTAGTATATGTGCAATGTTTTAAAAATTACATGCGGATTCGGTTAATATTTTAACTAATGTTTGGTAGTATTAAGGTTTACAAAGTTGGAAAATTACAGTTGCTTATGACAACATGCAGATAAGTAGGAAACACAAAAAAAAAAACAATATAAATATACAAAACGGGAATACATTAAAGAAAACATATTACACAGAGATGATAGAGAGAACGGAAGAGAACGATAATAAGAAAAAAAAACGGTGAAGAAAGAGACGACTTAGACAGACATAAAACTTAGCACAAAACTGGACCACCATGACCTATGATACCTCCCATTGAAGACCCACCATCAGAGTCTTCATCATCATTACCAGCAGACGACTTTTTCAGTTCAAATTTGTTGCATAGGTGTGGTTCGAGTAAGCCATTGAGTTCGAGGAATTTCTTGAAAAACTTTGCCAATGCCCAATGTTCACCCCTTGATTTGGGAGTAAAGTTTCCAGATGAGCGTACATCAATCACATGCTGAAACAATGCAGTGTGATCCATTGAACGATATTTGCGACATAAGCATGTCATTAGCGGGTATTCGTACTTTGTGGGCTGGTTAGCAGAAGTTGTGGAGAAATGTAGTTTTCCAGCTTCAAGTTTTTTCATGCATTCATTGAATTCATGATCAAACTCGTTATCGAACTCGGAATCGTCAGATGAGGTGTAGGTGTTATCAGCCATAGAAGAGGATTCAAAAGAAAAAGAGAAGTTTTGGCTGAAATGAGATATGAAGTGAAAAGAAGGGGTATATAAAGATGAGGAATTAACGATAGTTCAACTACTAATCTTATCACTTATGGCTCCACAAAGCAAGTAGGAGTGACTATAGTAGATAATATAAAACAAAGACAAGGAATGTCAAACTGAAAGATGGTCGATGTTACTGGGCAGTCGTTTGAAAATATTTATTTGTGATGTGAATACTTTAATAAGCGCGTGAGGTAAGGGATCATGTCTCTTCTCCTTTCAGTGTACCAGTTGTTCTTGTTCTGTTTTGTTTCTTGCTAGTGTCACTTGTCACTTGCTAAGCCTAGATTCATTTTTGTATACAAACGGACTCAGTTTTGGCCCTCAATACATTCTTTCCTGAGTTATTGAATTGTTATCAATAATACTTTGATTACGGTTTCTCTGGGTATTAATGACCACTATTGACCATTGTATTGTTAGTTTTACTTCCCCACACCCCTCAGCCTCAGTTCCCGACACTTGTTCCACCTCCATCGCATCGATATCACCAATAACTTTATGTATACAGGTTTGTACTGAACTCAAGGCCCTTTCCGAATGATTATTAGGGACTTCATTTCCACCATCATTGGATGCCCCACCTATAACATCATCAACACACTCATCGCTCATTTCACACCATCTTTGGCCGAATCTCCCTCTTCCATAGCAAGATCCCCATGACGGTCTTCAGACTTCTCACCAACCCCTTTATCCGCTTCTCCCTCTTCCATGGTAAGAGCCCCATCCTTCACCAATACCGGATCAACTTGGCCACCAACACCGTCATCTTTTTCTCCAACCTCTTTCTCTGATTCTCCCTCTTCTGTAACAAGAGCCTCATCTTTCCCCAATAATTCATCACCTTTGCCACCAACATCGCGACGCTCTTCGGATTTCCCACCCCCCTCAGTCTCTGGTTCCCGCACTTCCATAGTAAGAGCCCCCTCTTTCTCCACTACTTCATCATCTTTGCCTCGACCATCACCGCACTTTTGTTTTTGTCCCTCACCTAGACGCTCTGATTCACTCTCCGATTCACTCCCTGATTCACCCTGTGATTTACTTTCTTCGCTACTCTCATCATCTGAATCAGGAACATACTCACAATCCGAAGTTGATTCAACAGACTTATCGTGTTTGTTCTTCGCTTTCTTTTCCCTCCGTACGTGCTTGTTTGCCCCGCTGCCATAACCAATCTCATCAATTTTCCTCTTTCCCTTATTCTTACGGGAAAAGTATTCAGCCAACTCCAGATTGCACTTAACAACTTTAGCATTCATATCCGAAATTATTCGTGAGCAACGCGCAATATCATCAACCCTTTCCTGAATGCAGTTAAATAGAATCGTTACCATATGAAGAAAATTTAATACCCAAAAACAACAACACAGAATAACAACGCACTAGCCTTAACATATGTGTCCTCCACATCACGAGCTCCGGTCGCGACCGCTCTTCCTTGTAATTCATAGGTGTTACAAGTTTGGGAATCCTTATAACGACCCAACACCTGTGAATACACCCCGTAGACTACATTACATTGAAAGATCAAATGCAGCGCAACTGATTAAAAAAACATCACATCAGATTGTTTTTCAGTACCGTTATGCTTACACCAACACCTTTTTTTTCAGTTTCTTTTCCTTCTTCAACCTTTCATTGATTTTAGCATCCATCCAAGTCTTCACATGATGTACCTCGCGCTTGATATTTATGCCCGCCACTCGCACTCGATCCCAAAACAAAATCTAATATAACAGTGAGTAGTAACAACATTCAAATTTAAATAAATAAGAAAAAACAAAAAACAAAAACAAACCATCTAAACTAACCTGAAGGAAAAACACACATCATGTATAATATGATTTCCAGACCTCAAAACCACAACTAGCACCCAATAGCCCATCTATCACTAATTGGGCCCAATTATAATCCTTAATATTATCAACATATACAATGCTATCCCATATTTCCCTGCAGCCCCTTCCATAGGACAGAGGATACAATAAAGTGGCACATGCAAACACTACATACCAACGCTTGAAGTTATCACCTGGACCATCCATATCACTCAATAACTGCAACATTTGCTTGTTCGTACAATCCATAAACGCAGGAACTTCTTCTCGCCAATTATCCTCCCCCAATTTCAACTGAATTGGCCCACTGGGAATGCCAAGGCAGTAAAAAACATCTGACGCATCAAAACTGATGGACAAAGAATCCGTTACCATGATCTTTAAATCACTTGAATCACATGCGATGAATTTACTTACTACATCCATTGGAAGGTCATGCTTTAACGATCTACATTTTATCTCCAACAACCCACCAAATCCAATGTCCTTCACCGCAGCCTTTTGGTCAGCGTTGAGCTGTTCGGTCAACTTAACCATCGACCCATGGGAGCATCTTGTAAGAAATGACTCCTCCTAACATTACGTAAATACTCCATTACCACATAGTAATTTATACTATAATACAAGAACAATCTTCATTATCTGCATAACAACAATTACAAACACACGTACCTTTGTTTTCTTGGTCTTTGGAGCCTTCTCGCCTTGTGCTTCACCGTATTCCTTCCATACTGCCTTCTGCTTATTGACATGTGCATCCCTCTGATCTTGCGTCATACCATGCCATTTCTCATTCAATAGTTTGTCGATCTAACATTTTCAGATTACCATATTAAAACCATATATTTATTATCACCACATAAACATAAACATGGAAGGCACAAACCTGATATTTAGGGAACATCTTCCCGTATGCTTTCATTTTCTCTATAGTTTCTTTTCTCCACACCAAATACGCTGAAGCAGGTCTCTTCATCTTTACAGCATCTTCCTTTGAAGATGTTGGGTTTTTCAAAGAAAGTTTACTTGGACCAACACCGATATTTTTTGTTTGTTTTGGACTAGTCTTTTCTTTACGTTTAGCCATGATCACTGCAATAATGTAATGGTTATCACCAGCTAGTTAAAAAACAAATCAAATTCTTACATTAATGTAATGGTTATCAACTACTTCAAAAACAAAGTAAATTCTTACATTTAATGTAATGGTTATCACTTACCAATTCAAAATCAAAACAGATTCTTAACCCTAGATAAAAAGTTAATAGTACAATGCTACATCCATAATATCCACAGGAGGGTATCAAATCAAGAGTGGGAGCCACTAGTACCAAGTATCTATGTAAAATTAATACTATGTTTAAAAAAAAGGCCTTACACGTGTAAAGGGTACACTGATAATGTAAAAGCTGTGCAACATGTCGAGCCAACCTCACAAACACCACATTCTAGTATATTATCAGCTTTGTTGTACATACGGACCCGAACACATCACAGACATTTATCTAGGGTTTTCAAATAAACAATCAAATCATTGAGATTTCAAACGACAAAGGGAATACACACAAATTCATCGTCATCAAAACTCAAGAAACGTAGGTTCTCGTCGTTCACATTCAGAAATTTTAAACACCATCTCTGAGATTCAATTCAAAACACGATAACAGAGCAAAGAGAAAAACCACTTACGAGATAGCAACTGATTGACGAAGAAGTGAGGAAGGAACAAATTACTACAATTTCCAATTGAAATCAATCCGTATATGCAGTTCAATTTACGTTCTTGATTTTGATCGCCTCTCTCGTCTTTCGAGCTCTCGTGAGTTCCCGCTCTCTGAAAACGAAAAATGAACTGCAGACAAAAGCGAGGGAGCTAAAGAGACTAAAAGTACACGGAGCGATTTGATTCACACGGAATACGAAAGAGCTAACGGCGTTAGCCCCGTTTCGTATTTCTAATTACCCATAAATAAAATCTATTTACTTATTACAATTATTGGGGATCAAAAACGCCGTCGTTTCGTTTTTATTAGCTCCGGCCGTTAGATAGTTCCCAAGCGACGTGGCCACATCTATTATCATCCGGTGGAGCGGTGCAGCTAAATCCGGTGCTGCGGTTCCGGGTCCGTTCATTGATATATGTGCTTGGTTTTGGTAGGTGTATGATTAGTTCATTTCAATGGTTTTGTTGCGAGGCTCATTATTTGTGACCAACGAGAATTAGTCTTAGGTGGCATATTATTATGTTAGAAAGTCATTTCATCTTTGAGTGGAAATTTGTTACGCCTTACGATGTGATTTTACCATGAGTGTGGTTAGTTCAAATTATTATGTGTTTATAATTTTAATTTGTTAAAAATTCTGCATGCTGCATCCTTAACTTTTATTTATGTTTATGACAATTGAATCACTATCTATTTTTTTTCCCTTGGCTCGTGCATGGTCTGTATGGGCACATTTGATAGCTTGTGCTTGTTAGTGTTCAGTTGGTTTGCTTACAACTAGACTATCTTTTTTTTTTTCATTTTGAAAGAATGAAATTGTGTATACTAAAGATTTTCTTAAAATTAAGTTGAAATCTCTGACATTTGACATGCCTAATGAACTTCTTTTCTGATAAAATAAGAAAAGCTAAATTGGATTCAAGGACTGAATTGTTTTAAGGAGGTAAGGATGTAATACCCCTAAATAATTAATCCATTTTGCATTGACATATTTAATAATAGTGTATGTGACGCGTTAAAAATTAGTAAGATTTTGCATGTGTATATATATATATATATATATATATATATATATATATATGATTTTGTGTTGGCCAATTGCTCAAATGTACGCTTGTGTTATTAGAATTATTATATTAAATGTAAATATAATATTCTAATCATTATATTAATGTTATTAATAGATATTACTAAAACTAAAATGATATATTCTATTACATTGAGATTGTCTACTAATTTGTGAACTATATAGAATTTTATTAGCCAACACTTAAATGAGTATAGTTATAATTGGATTAAACAGAAAAAAAAAAGAGAAAAAGAGAGCTCATATTGTAAATACTCCCTCCGTCCCAAAATGATCTTCTCATTTGTAATTTCTCATTATCCCAAAAGGTTCCGCATATTTCTATAATCTAGGCTTAGAAGTGCATATGCAACACATGGCTAGTGAAGCAAGTGTTAGCATTCTTAAAAAGTTTGAATAGTCAAATGTGAAGATTATTTTGGGACAGAGGGAGTAGTTAAATGAGTACAGTCTAAGTTAATTGAGGTCGTCTCTTGTACATCCGTTGTACGGCGTGCGACGGCTCCGAGCCGAGCCGAGCCGACCAATTTTATTTTTTTTTGCCACCCCAACTTTTTTTCCTTCAACAAAAGTAACACTTATTATAACGAAATGTAACACTTTTTTTTCTTCAAAATGTACCATAATTTTGCTGCAATATGTTAAAGATAACATAAAGATTGATAATTAAACTAATGTCACACTTTTATAAAGGAATGTAACACTCTTTTTTTCAAATGTAACACCTTTTTCTCCCAAATTAGCATAGGATTGACAACTAAACTAATGTTACATTTTATAAAAATGAATGTAACATTTTTTTTCGCAATTGTAACAGTTTATATTCTTAAATGTAACATTATATATGAAAATGTAACAATTTTTTATTGAGAAAGTAACAATTGAAATGCAAACCCATTTTTTTTTTGTGAAAACCGCTGTTACCTTTAACAGTAGAAAGTGTTACTTTTTGAAGATTAAAGTGTTACTTTTATAAGAACAGAGTGTTACATCCTAGCTGACGAGCAACTCAAACTTTTTGTGTGTAAAAAATATGTTTTTTGTTAAAAAAAAAAAATCAAACCATATCATGACCTATGTAGTTTTATTCGTCTCGTCGAGACGAACACAACGGTATTTTTAATTATTTTTTTTGAGTTATAAATCTCAAGATATAGCATTTTAAAGTTATTGGAGGTTTTTTTTTTTAAAGGGACACGTGGCAGCGATCTGGGCCGTCGGCTATAGCGGAGCAGTAAGGCACGAGAAGCAGCGAAGTAACCCACCATTGCCGCACGCTGTGCGGCCGGTGTATTTGAGAATTCGTCAAGTTAATTGGGGTTTGTCTAAATTCGAGGAGATTGCGAGAACCACCTTAAAATTTACACATATTTTTCCTTCACGGGGCTAGGGTGAGGTGGTACCCAAAATTGAGTTTCTTTCCTCCTATTTTGATGAGTCATATTTCCACTCAACTTCTACATTGTTATCCCTAACTAAATTTGTAACACCCCGAATTTTCTTATAATATCTGAGCATTTAATGGCATTAAATATCCATAAATAACAATAATAAATACTTCAAATTAGGGTTCATAACGGCCCCTTATTTAACCATAAATTCAAACAATAGCGGAAGCGTAACTTAACCTTGTCTTGGTAGGTAACAACCCTAACCATTAATGTACTTCAACTTACATCAAGAAAAATAAGCGTACTTAAACTATTAAATTAAGAATCTTCAGTCCACCGTCTTTCTACGGCTGCTTTCCTTGTCTTGACCTTCTACTTAAATCCTGAAAACAAATTTATAGAGAAGGGATGAGCGAACGAATGCTCAGTAAGTTCATACGTGGCCTCTCCGGTTACTAAGGAGAGACGACCAGAACGAATACTATGAATAACTTTACAAAGATAGGTTCAGTTACTTTTGGATTCAAGGCTGCAGAACAATACAGTCTTATTACTTTTAAGATTTTACTTTCAAAGGATTATGGCACTACAATTCAAAGGGATTTATTCAAGTTTCCGTCAATTCCTTGGTAACGTACATTATAACCTCAATGCCAAAGGTACAATTGGTACACCTAGCTTCTTCAGCCAATAGTGTGGGTCGTAACATATATGGTATCCACACACATATGCTCGGGGTCTAGAATCATCCTTGTAATCAGACAATTCCTGAGAGAAGGCATGTGATCACTCATGCAATCCCTAGTTTAAGGACGAGTCTTTTCTAACTGGACTGTCCTTCAATGTCTTTTCTAACTGGACATTGGATGCCTTAACGAGTAAGCGATTAACTTACAAGTTAAAATTAAATGCCTTAACGAGTAAGCGATTAACTTACAAGTTAAAATTAGAACATACCATGGTACAAGTATGTGATACAAGTTTCAAACTTCGATACTTAGTAGATCGATGGGGACATCACTAAGTATAGATTCTTTCAAGGAACGTTCAATAACGCAGAGTTCATTCAAATACTATCATGCCATACTGATAGTTAACTTTAGAAAGAAATACCGAATTCCAATAAACAGGAGTTCAAATACTGTAAGGAACGTAATCCCTTACCTGAATTGCTTTTCCTCGCAATCTCCTCTCTGTGCAAATCTACAAGGCACGGAGTAATTTACTTTAGTACTCTCTACATTGTTAACTATTTCTACTTAGTTAACTGAGAGATGCGTTTTAACTTCTTTACTTCGTTACTTCTTTCTTTACGTTTAAGTTTCTGACTTTGATTTACTAGTCAGTCCTTTAACTTTGATATTATTGCAATTAAGTCCCCTAACTTTGGGTTAATTACAATTTGGTCCCTCAACTTTGGGTTAATTGCAAATTGGTCCTTCAACTTTGGGTTAATTGCAATTTAGTCCTTCAACTTTAGTTCAATTACAATTTAGTCCTTCAACCTTAGATTAATTGTAAATTAGTCCTTCAACTTTAATTCGATTGCAATTTAGTCCTTCTACTTTGGATTAATTGCAGATTAGTCCTTCCACTTTCTTTTAATTACTGAAAGGTCCTTGGACTTTGGTTCTGTTAATAAGGTCCCCTAAGTTTCTCTTTTCAGTCACTTAGGCCCCTCTAACTTTAAAAGTTTCCTTTCTATTCCTTTTAACTTTAATTCTTTTCAGTTTAGTCCTTTTCCGTTAGGAAACTAACTGAAACTTCTAATCTTTTCCTTTCTCGTTATCTTTTTAACCTTCAAGGTCTTCCAAGTGCTTATTCTATTTTCTCAAGTTACTTTTCTAACTTGTTAACAATCCTTTTAACGATTTTGTTTTCTTTCCATTAGAAACTTAACGAAAACACTAACTTTCCGTTCCAATTCTTAATTTTTACAACCCGAATTCAACACCCATAATTATCACCATTGCCGAGACATATATGTTCCAAAATCCATTGATTTAATCAATTTTTTTCTTGATCTAATTTTCCATTGTACTTTCTAACATCAATTTATTCATAACTTAACAATAAAAATCATTAAAACCAACCAAAACAATTTTCTAGTTGATCAAGGCCATTCGGCCGAATGCTACTATGGTGGAATTCATATTTTCTTCCCTTTTTTGTTAAACCCTAATAACCTCAATTTCATATTGGTCTAATCCCCATACATTGAATAATAGTATTCCATTAAACTCATGGTTATAAGATCAACTTAAGACCAATACTAATATAAAGATCATCATATAACCAACACCTTAATCATTTAGGATTTTAATAATTAACTTCTCATCCTAAATAACTAGCATGCAATCATAATATTTATTTTCTTAAATCATGCATAGTTTATGTTTTAAACATCCAAATCAAACGAAATAAATTTTAGAATATGAGGTTTGATATTACCTTGAGAATGATTGGATTGATCTTCCCAAAACTCAAAAATTTCCTCCCTCTTCTCCTCCCTTGGCCGGCGGCTATGCTAGGGTTTCTAGGGTTTGTTTCTTTTTTTTTTTTTTTGAGTTTGTGATAATAAGAATTTCCTACTTTGACTAACTCATTAATTTATACTTGGATTGATTCTTAATTGGGTTGGGTTTACTCATATAAATTTCGGCCCATCTAATTCTTTGGCCCACTTCCTTCCATTATTTTATAACTCTAATTATCGTTTAATTAAATTAGAAAAAAAAAAAAACCAAAATTTAAAGTAAAAAAAAAATTTAACCGGTTATTACATTCTTACCCCCTTAAAAGAAGTTTGTCCTCAAACTTTGACAATTCTTACTCCGAGAAGATGTCCGGGTACAATTCGCGCATTTCACTTTCTTGTTCCCATGTCGCTTCTCTTTCTGAGTGATTGCTCCATTGCACTTTTACATAGGGAACCGTACGCTTTCTTATGACCTCGTCTTTTCTGTCGACGATCTTGATTGGTCGTTCATCGTACGTCAAATCTGCCCGAACTCTTAACTGCTTGTACTCTATCACATGACTCGGATCATGAATATACTTCCTTAGCATGGAGACATGGAACACATTATGTACTCCAGCTAATACCGGCGGTAGCGCCAATCGGTAAGCCACTTCCCCGATCTTATCAAGAATTTCGAACGGTCCCACATATCGTGGACTTAACTTTCCCTTAATCCCAAAACGCATAACTCCCTTCGTGGGTGATATCTTTAGGAATACTCGATCCCCTGGTTGAAATTCCAGTTCTCGCCTTCTATTGTCTGCGTAAGATTTCTGCCTACTCTGTGCAGTCTGTAGCCACTTCCGGATCTGTTGTACTTTATCCGCCGTGACTTTTACGAGTTCCGGTCCACTTAACTTCCTCTCACCGACTTCATCCCAACACGCCGGTGATCTACACTTCCTCCCATACAACGCTTCATATGGAGCCATCCCAATGCTTACGTGAAAGCTGTTGTTGTATGCGAATTCTACTAACGGTAAGTGTTCGTCCCATGCGTTTGGCCAATCTAACGAAGTAGCCCTCAGCATATCTTCCAATGTCTGGATAGTCCTTTCCGACTGCCCATCTGTCTGTGGGTGAAACGCCGTACTCATGGTCAACTCTGTTCCCAATGCTTCTTGTAGGCTGTTCCAGAACTTCGAAGTGAACCTAGCATCTCGATCAGACACAATTGTGACCGGGATCCCATGTAACCTTACTATCTCGTCGATGTACAACTTGGCCAACTTCTCCAACGAATCAGTCTTCTTGATTGCCAGAAAATGTGCTGACTTAGTCAATCGATCTACTATAACCCATATAGCATCATACTTCCCTACCGTCTTTGGCAACCCACTTACGAAATCCATAGCAATATTCTCCCACTTCCATTCGGGAATTGGTAATGATTGTAGTAACCCTGCTGGCTTCTGATGTTCACTCTTGACTTGTTGACACGTCAGACATCTATGCACATACTCTGCCACGTCATTCTTCATATTATTCCACCAATATGCTTCCTTTAAATCCCTATACATTTTAGTACTTCCCGGATGTACAGAGAAATTCGAGCAATGAGCTTCTCTCAGTATCTCTCTCTTGATTTCGTCATTGCTTGGCACCCACACTCTCTTTTGGTATCTCAGAATTCCATCTTCGCCCATATGAAGATCTTTTGCTTGCCCTTTTCCGATTAGGGTTTCTCTCTCCTCGTCTAATTCTTGTGCCTCTTTAATTCTGCCCAACAATGCAGGTTGTAACGTCAGTCGAGCCAAATATCCATTTACTTTTACTATTAAGTTCATCTCCTTGACATCCTTCCATATGCTTACCCCCTTAGAGATCAACGTCGCCAACATTCCGTGATTCTTCCTACTCAAGGCATCTGCCACCTTGTTGGCCTTCCCAGGATGATACAATATTTCACAGTCGTAATCCTTGAGAAGTTCTAACCACCTCCGTTGTCTCATATTCAATTCCTTCTGCGTGAAGATGTATTTGAGGCTCTTATGATCCGTAAAAATTCGGCATTTCACGCCATACAGATAATGTCTCCAAATTTTCAGGGCAAACACTACTGCTGCTAATTCCAGATCATGGGTCGGGTAGTTCCTTTCATGCACTTTCAACTGCCTAGATGCATAAGCTATCACCTTCTCATTTTGCATCAGTACACAGCCTAGTCCCTTCAACGACGCATCACTGTAGATAACAAAACCTTCCGTCCCTGTCGGTAGTGTTAATACTGGTGCAGATACCAGTCTATTCTTTAACTCTTGAAAACTTCATTCACATTCTTCTGACCAAACAAACTTAGCTGCCTTCTGCGTCAGCTTCGTCAATGGTCCAGATAACTTAGAAAATCCCTCTACGAACCTTCTATAGTAACCAGCTAAACCCAAGAAACTTCTTATTTCGGTTACTGTAGTAGGCCTTTCCCAATCCATTATTGCTTGTACCTTCGTCGGATCCACAGAAATTCCTTCTTTCGACACTACGTGCCCCAGAAATGCTACTTTCTCCAACCAGAATTCGCATTTCTTAAATTTCGCATACAATTTCTGTCTCCTCAAAATCTCTAGCACTATCCTCAAATGTTCAGCATGCTCCTCCTTTGTCTTCGAGTACACCAATATATCGTCAATGAATACTATCACGCATTTGTCTAAGTATTCCTGAAATATTCTATTCATCAATTCCATGAATGCGGCTGGTGCGTTTGTTAACCCAAATGGCATCACGACAAACTCATAATGCCCATACCTCGTCCTAAACGCTGTCTTTGCCACGTCCACATCCTTAACTCTCAGCTGATGGTATCCGGATCTAAGATCAATCTTTGAAAAGTAACATGCTCCCCTCAATTGATCAAACAAGTCATCAATTCTCGGCAGAGGGTATTGGTTCCTAACCGTCACTTTATTCAATTCTCTATAGTCAATACACAGTCTCATAGATCCATCTTTCTTCTTCACAAATAGTACCGGTGCACCCCACGGTGATACACTCGGTCTAATCAACCCCTTGTCTAACAATTCTTGTAACTGCTCCTTTAGTTCCTTCAACTCTGTTGGAGCCATCCTGTACGGTGCTCTCGAAATAGGTGTGGTTTCTGGTACTAAGTCAATGGAGAACTCTACTTCCCTCACTGGTGGTATACCAGGTAAATCCTCCGGAAATACGTCTTGAAATTCATTCACGACTTCAAGCGACTCTAACGTTACTCCTTTTTCTTCTGTTTCACCTATGTGTGCCAGAAATCCTACACATCCTTTTCTCAACATTCTACGGGCCTTCATCACCGAGATTAAGCCTATCCTCTTCCTCGGCCTTGAACCCACAAATCTGTACTCTTTACCTTCCTCTCCTAGGAAGGTCATTATTTTCTCTTGACAGTCTACTTTGGCTTGATGCAAAGCCAACCAATCCATTCCCATGATTATGTCGAATTCGGACATGTCTAGTTCAATGAGGTTGATATTTACGCTCGTGCCTCCTATCCCTAAAGTACAGTTTCTATAAGAGGTAGTAATGGGGATAGCGTCTTTAGTAGGTGTATCTATTACTAAAGGTACCTCTAATTTCTCTGGGTGTAGTTTTAACTTCTTTGCCACAACATTACTAACTACTGAATGAGTAGCGCCAGTATCTACTAACACATAAACATCACGGGAATTTAATTGTAGTGTACCTGCTACAAGGTCGGCATTAATTCCAGCTGCTTTTGCGGTCATGGTGTACACCCTACCACGGCCTCCACCATTTCCTCCCCTGTTGTCTTTATTTCCCGCAGCCGGTTCATCCTTCTTAGGTTCTGGGCATTTCCATTTTGGGTGTCCCACCTTCTTACAGTTGTAACACTGCCGTTCCTTATACCAGCAAACCTCTGACTTATGCGCTCCATCACAAACGGTACATTTATCATAACTGGTGAAACCTTGGCCCTTGCCCTTATTCCACTCACGCTTGTTGTCATTAAAGTTCCGACCATTTCCACCCTGGCCGTTGTTGGAGTGTTTGTTCCCATGAGTTCCCTTATCTCGACTGTCATCCACAGCTTTCCTCTTATTATTGTTGTGGTCCTTACCACCCTTGTTTCCTTCCGACCTTTCAGCCACTTCCTTGCCTTTCTCTTCCCGTCGGTTACGGTAGTTATCCGACTCCCTTTCTACTATCTTGGCCCTGTCCAACACTGCTGAGTACGTAGGCAGAGCCAACGGCGTGATTCTGTACCGAACTCTATCACTTAATCCCGCTTCAAACTTTCTTGCCTTCTGTTCTTCAGTATCGAAGAATCTTGGCGCAAATTCTAGTAAGTCAGTGAACTTCTCACCATACTCCGCTACAGTCATACTCCCTTGTACCAAAGTCAGGAATTCCGTTATCTTAGCATTCCTCGTGCTTGCAGGATAATAATTTTCGTTGAAAATAGCCTTAAATCTGGTCCAAGTAAAGGCTGCATCACCACGAGCCACAGCAGCTCGCTTTTCCGCTTCCCACCATGTCTGAGCCTTACCTTTCAACATAAAGGTCGCAAATACTACCTTCTGCTCCTCAGTACAGTTCAGAGTCTCGAATATTCTTTCGGTGCTCTTAATCCAGTCCTCAGGTTTCTCTTTAGCAGTGTCCGAGAATGAGTCCGGATTCCTCCTTTGAAATAGCTCCAACGGATCACGTAATGGAGCTTGTGGTGGTGGTTGAGCAATTCCAGCAACAGTTTGACCTATCCCAGCTACTGTCTGCGATAGTGTCTGCAACAGGTTTACCAGGGCCGGATCCAACTGTCCTCCCGCATTACCGGTGTTGTCATTCCCCTCACCGTTCCTGTTATTTCCGCTTCTGGTATTCATCTGCAGATTTATTTTTACTTTAGAACAGGTTCGTGCTCTAGCAATATTCATCACTACAAAATACGTGCAGTATTCATGGTATACTTTAACTTATTCTTTTACTAACGGGTACTTGTTAGTTTTGATTCATGTTCGTAGGTCTTTTGTACTAGACCATGATTCAGATGTGGTTAGTTTACTTAACCTTTCTTCTCCGGTTCAGGAGTTTTCATACTTCATAATTTACAACCGTTTTACTTGGTTGCTTATTATTCTTTACTTCACTAGTTTTTATTACTTAACTAGCTTTAACTTATTCCAATGGTCGTCTTACTTCGTACCATGGTTACGGAGATTATTTCAAATCACTCCGATGCTTTCCCTTGTCTTTTCTCGACAAGTTAACTTTTGTTTACACAACAATAGTAAATTCAAACTTTTGGGTATTTAAATTAAATAATTAACTTTATTCAACTAAGGTATGAGATTTAAACATCTCAAATACACCCAAAATTCAACTTTAACATAAGAAAAATTCTAACTGTATTACTCCACTAATAATAAAGTAAAAGAATCTATTCTTATAACTATCTGTCACTAATTGCATCACTTCCCACAGTGTGCATGTTCTGCTGCAAGTTGGTCATATTTTTCTTGCAATTCTAACTTCTCAGCCCAAATCTGATAGCCTGAAGTCCTAAGCTCTTCCTCATAAGCTTCTTGTTCATCTATCTTCTTTTTCAGTTCATTATTTTGTTCTATCTCATCCACCAGTTGCACACTGATTCGATTCCATTCGCGGTTAGCTCTAACCACATGGCTTTCTAGGCTGGTGACCTTCTTCAGTTGTACTGCTAACTTTCCTTCCACATACATTATGTCCTCATCGCGTTCTTTGATGACATTCTGTAAGCTGTCGACTCCTCGAGTCTCCTTCCTAAGCTCTCTTTTGGCTGAGCGAAGTTCCTTAGTTAGCTGCTTAATAATCTCCTCTTTAGCTTCTATTTCTTCCCTTAGAGTAGCACTGTACCTTACTGACTTCATGGGTCTCCTCGGCATGGTCCTACACACACCAATAGTAAACTTAATTAGTACATAACCCCAAGATTCCATTATAACATATTAATAGAATATAAATAGACATACAATGAAGAGGTTCCTATTTCTCCAAGTATATTCATACTTTATGCACACTCTTAGTATCATTCCTAGAGTTAGACTTTGTCACTTGAACTTCCTTAAGTAAGATCTTATTCAAGTTAAGTACTAAGTTCTCCCATTAGTCCTAACTTTCAGTTTTCTCCCATAAGACCTAAAGCCATTGCTCTGATACCAACTGTAACACCCCGAATTTTCTTATAATATCTGAGCATTTAATGGCATTAAATATCCATAAATAACAATAATAAATACTTCAAATTAGGGTTCATAACGGCCCCTTATTTAACCATAAATTCAAACAATAGTGGAAGCGTAACTTAACCTTGTCTTGGTAGGTAACAACCCTAACCATTAATGTACTTCAACTTACATCAAGATAAATAAGCGTACTTAAACTATTAAATTAAGAATCTTCAGTCCACCGTCTTCCTACGGCTGCTTTCCTTGTCTTGACCTTCTACTTAAATCCTGAAAACAAATTTATAGAGAAGGGATGAGCGAACGAATGCTCAGTAAGTTCATACGTGGCCTCTCCGGTTACTAAGGAGAGACGACCAGAACGAATACTATGAATAACTTTACAAAGATAGGTTCAGTTACTTTTGGATTCAAGGCTGCAGAACAATACAGTCTTATTACTTTTAAGATTTTACTTTCAAAGGATTATGGCACTACAATTCAAAGGGATTTATTCAAGTTTCCGTCAATTCCTTGGTAACGTACATTATAACCTCAATGCCAAAGGTACAATTGGTACACCTAGCTTCTTCAGCCAATAGTGTGGGTCGTAACATATATGGTATCCACACACATATGCTCGGGGTCTAGAATCATCCTTGTAATCAGACAATTCCTGAGAGAAGGCATGTGATCACTCATGCAATCCCTAGTTTAAGGACGAGTCTTTTCTAACTGGACTGTCCTTCAATGTCTTTTCTAACTGGACATTGGATGCCTTAACGAGTAAGCGATTAACTTACAAGTTAAAATTAAATGCCTTAACGAGTAAGCGATTAACTTACAAGTTAAAATTAAATGCCTTAACGAGTAAGCGATTAACTTACAAGTTAAAATTAGAACATACCATGGTACAAGTATGTGATACAAGTTTCAAACTTCGATACTTAGTAGATCGATGGGGACATCACTAAGTATAGATTCTTTCAAGGAACGTTCAATAACGCAGAGTTCATTCAAATACTATCATGCCATACTGATAGTTAACTTTAGAAAGAAATACCGAATTCCAATAAACAGGAGTTCAAATACTGTAAGGAACGTAATCCCTTACCTGAATTGCTTTTCCTCGCAATCTCCTCTCTGTGCAAATCTACAAGGCACGGAGTAATTTACTTTAGTACTCTCTACATTGTTAACTATTTCTACTTAGTTAACTGAGAGATGCGTTTTAACTTCTTTACTTCGTTACTTCTTTCTTTACGTTTAAGTTTCTGACTTTGATTTACTAGTCAGTCCTTTAACTTTGATATTATTGCAATTAAGTCCCCTAACTTTGGGTTAATTACAATTTGGTCCCTCAACTTTGGGTTAATTGCAAATTGGTCCTTCAACTTTGGGTTAATTGCAATTTAGTCCTTCAACTTTAGTTCAATTACAATTTAGTCCTTCAACCTTGGATTAATTGTAAATTAGTCCTTCAACTTTAATTCGATTGCAATTTAGTCCTTCTACTTTGGATTAATTGCAGATTAGTCCTTCCACTTTCTTTTAATTACTGAAAGGTCCTTGGACTTTGGTTCTGTTAATAAGGTCCCCTAAGTTTCTCTTTTCAGTCACTTAGGCCCCTCTAACTTTAAAAGTTTCCTTTTTATTCCTTTTAACTTTAATTCTTTTCAGTTTAGTCCTTTTCCGTTAGGAAACTAACTGAAACTTCTAATCTTTTCCTTTCTCGTTATCTTTTTAACCTTCAAGGTCTTCCAAGTGCTTATTATATTTTCTCAAGTTACTTTTCTAACTTGTTAACAATCCTTTTAACGATTTTGTTTTCTTTCCATTAGAAACTTAACGAAAACACTAACTTTCCGTTCCAATTCTTAATTTTTACAACCCGAATTCAACACCCATAATTATCACCATTGCCGAGACATATATGTTCCAAAATCCATTGATTTAATCAATTTTTTTCTTGATCTAATTTTCCATTGTACTTTCTAACATCAATTTATTCATAACTTAACAATAAAAATCATTAAAACCAACCAAAACAATTTTCTAGTTGATCAAGGCCATTCGGACGAATGCTACTATGGTGGAATTCATATTTTCTTCCCTTTTTTGTTAAACCCTAATAACCTCAATTTCATATTGGTCTAATCCCCATACATTGAATAATAGTATTCCATTAAACTCATGGTTATAAGATCAACTTAAGACCAATACTAATATAAAGATCATCATATAACCAACACCTTAATCATTTAGGATTTTAATAATTAACTTCTCATCCTAAATAACTAGCATGCAATCATAATATTTATTTTCTTAAATCATGCATAGTTTATGTTTTAAACATCCAAATCAAACGAAATAAATTTTAGAATATGAGGTTTGATATTACCTTGAGAATGATTGGATTGATCTTCCCAAAACTCAAAAATTTCCTCCCTCTTCTCCTCCCTTGGCCGGCGGCTATGCTAGGGTTTCTAGGGTTTGTTTCTTTTTTTTTTTTTTTTGAGTTTGTGATAATAAGAATTTCCTACTTTGACTAACTCATTAATTTATACTTGGATTGATTCTTAATTGGGTTGGGTTTACTCATATAAATTTCGGCCCATCTAATTCTTTGGCCCACTTCCTTCCATTATTTTATAACTCTAATTATCGTTTAATTAAATTAGAAAAAAAAAAAAAACCGAAATTTAAAATAAAAAAAAAAATTTAACCGGTTATTACAAAATTAGCATCACCAAGGAGAGAGAGAGTGAGAGAAAAAACTAATTAGAGATAGAGTAGAACACTTTTGAGTAAGAGAATAGGAGAAGAAAGAAGAGAGCACGGTGAAAGAAAAAAAAAAAGATAGAAGGAAAGAAGCTTTTGAAATTGGTAAGATTATCTTTGAATTGTTATAAGTATTTGTATGTGTTTGTATGACTGTGTTTCTACTTGAGGAAATTAAATTAGGTTAATTTGATGTCGTTTTGAAATTATTCATTTCAGTTGAGTTGAGGTACTCTTAATTGGGGGAAATTGCATGATTTAGAGCTTAATTTCCAAATTAATTGGGTATTGTATGTTGGGTTTGTGAGTCTGAGACAGAGGAAGGGTTGTTTGGTTGGTGGTATGCCCTGCTAATGAAAGGAGATGATCAGGTTTTGGTTTGTCAAAATCAGCCCCTGCAGTTTTGTCAAATTTCAAAACAGTCCATGTATTTTCAGAAAGTTTAAAAGATTTTTAGACCTTCATAACTTCTTTATTATTAGTCCAAATTAACTGATTTTTGAGCCTAAACTGATTAACCTTTTGAGGTCTATTGAATGGAATAATTCTCTGAAATTGTACTTGTGTGGATCGTTTCCAGAATTTGGGTTTTGGTGTTGTGGTCACAAAGAGACTTATTGAAATTGTATGAATTTTTGATAATTCATAAGAAATTCATTCGGAATTCGGAGTCGAAACTGAGCGATTCTTGAGTCTATTTTGCATGATTTTCTAAGGTTTACGCAATGGTGTTGGTTTCAGAGACTATATTCAAATTTTACATTCCCAGAAAATCCGTTTTTCACAGCAGTTCATTTTAGATGATTCGAATATCGGTTATAATTTTAATAAATTTGTATCTAATTCACCCGAACTCCGAATCGGGTGATTCTTGGGTCTAAATTTGATATTTTTCAAAGACCTTTGTAATGGACTTAGTTTCAAAACCTGAATATTTATTGACTATTACGAGCTTTTCTGTCTTATACTTTTGGTGTTTGTGTGTGTGTGATAATATGAGATTGTGATTGACTCTGTATTGTTGTTAACCTTATTTCTCATGTGTGTTTATTATATTAGATAAAGTTCATGGTGAGTAATTGATTAGTGGAGCAGAGGGTCTAAAACTTGGATTTAATAAGCGCGTGAGGTAAGGGATCATGTCTCTTCTCCTTTCAGTGTACCAGTTGTTCTTGTTCTGTTTTGTTGCTTGCTAGTGTCACTTGCCACTTGCTAAGCCTAGATTCATTTTTGTATACAAACGAACTCAGTTTTGGCCCTCAATACGTTCTTTCCTGAGTTATTGAATTGTTATCAATAACACTTTGATTACGGTTTCTCTGGGTATTAATGACCACTATTGACCATTGTATTGTTAGTTTTACTTCGTAATTCTTTGTCTGTCGATTTTTCGGCTTCGTTATTCGGTTTTGCTACTCTGCCATTTACACTTTGAGTATATGACTTCTGAATTCCTCAACAAGAGAAGACTTTAACACCGGTTGTTATATCTGCAGCTCCTAGTTATAGTATCATCTGCAGACGATATACTATGATGAATAGTCGATTCTGACTTTGGGCATTTGGCCAACTCTAGTGTAGTGGATTCTGACATCAGAACATTGATTGGAAATTTGATTCGGTTGTATTCGTTTTATTGTTATCGACTATCGTTTCGATTCAGACATTGGGTCTCTTTGATAATAAATGTGAGTCACTTGTAAATAGTACCTTGATTGAGTATTCTCCTCTATCACCGCTTGTGGTGGTAAAGAGTCCCTTACTGGGCATTCTTGCTCACCCTTTCTTCTTTCAGGTAGCTTTGAGAAGAGTGAGAAGTTGACTCGGGACGTATTGGAGTAGATGGATTATTGGTGGACAAAATCTTTAGAGGAGAGTATAATTGTAATTAATAGGGTTTGTATTTCTCTTTTGAGTTATTTTAAGAGTTAGAGATCGAGAATTTGTAGATGCTCTGACTCACTCGGATTTGTCAGTTTTATTTTAAAATGTAAAATTTAAAGTAACGTATATTATGCAATTTTCAAAATGGATTTTTCGGTGATTGTTTTTCCTTAAAAGAAAAAGGAATTGGTTTTGTTTCGTAACAACCCGAGAAATGCAAGTGCGGATTTCGGGGCGTTACAGTGTTGTATCAGAGCTTAGGTCATGCGGTTAGTAGGATTGTTTGGTTTTAGGTTCATAGACATGAGAGTCTTATTGGAATGTCCATATTTATAATTTCATGAACAAAGTTATTTGGTGTTTGTGTTCCATTGGCTTCTGTGGTACTGTGTATCCCCTTTCTTACTAAGCCCCCCAGCTCATCCCCCTCCAGTTTGACCTTTTGCAGTTGACGGTTGATCGAGGTTCGAGACGGGAGATTTTTAATGAGGCTTTGTATTAGTATTTTAGAGATGTAAATTGTGACATTTTGATATTCAAGGAAATAGAATTTTTCGGGGTGTTACTGTAACACCCCGACAAATCTATTTCTATAAATATCAAAATGTCAAAATTTATATCTCTAAAATACTATACAAAGCCTCGCAAATAATTTCTAAAATGCACCGAATCAATTCTTTGCTGTCCCGAATCCCGATCAATGGTCAACTGCAAAAGTCAAACTGGAGGGGGTGAGCTGGGGGGGGGGGGCAGTAAGAAAGGGGATACACAATATCAAAGAAGCCAATGGAACACAAACACCAAATAACTTTGTCCATGAAATTGTAAATATGGACATGGCAATAAGACCTGTTTCATAAACCGAAAAACCGATCAATCATACTTTATAGGTCCGATACACTAATTATGTTCAGGCCCAGTGGGATATCAATAACAACCGAATTATTGGCCGCCCTCTTGGAGCCGGACCCAACACAAAGATAATAACCGAGTCCACTGCAACCATCACATAATTAGCTACATCGAATCTATTATAACAAATCTCATTTTGAGACCATTAACACATAAAGCATGCTTTTCAAATAACGATGACATAAACCGAGCAATTTCAAATTCCAAATCAATTATCAAATGGAACCGAACAAATGAAATACATATCAATAAAATGGAGTACTACGATAAGACGGGTAAAAAAGAAAGTAACACGGAATCAATACTACGTACTCTCCCTTACCTCAAAACACCAAATAATTGTTGAGACGAAACATTGAACAGATTATTTAACCCAACACTCTTAGAAGAACAGGGCTCAGCCTTGCACATAATGTTTCTTCTTTATCTTGGTCTTAATAATTTTGTATACTAATACTTATAAATAGGCTTGACATACCAAGATGAGTCAACAAAAAGGAAGTACCAAATAGGTACACCACCTTCTTAGGCACGTGAATATGGAACTAGGTGTCATGCAAATTCATTTTATTCCATGCAAAGTCAACTACGTGGCTCACTCTAATTCAAACATCATTTCAGCGCTTAGTCCAATCCGTCCCCAATTATTTTATTTTATTTTATTTTCCGTCCCAAATCGTCCAGCTTAATATCGGGACGTTACAATCTTCCCTCCTTTAAAAGAATTCGTCCCCGAATTCTACTTAATCTAACTCTCGATTAAATTATAAGAATACCCCAAGATTTTATCACCAAGCGAGCTAACAAGCCTTACGGTAGGGGTACCGCTCTGATGATACCAACAATAATGACAAATCTATTTCCATAAATATCAAAATGTCAAAATTTACATCTCTAAAATACTATACAAAGCCTCGCTAATAATTTCTAAAATGCACCGAATCAGTTCTCTGCTGTCCCGAATCCCGATCAACGGTCAACTGCAAAAGTCAAACTGGAGGGGGGTGAGCTGGGGGGGGGGCAGTAAGAAAGGGGATACAAAATATCAAAGAAGCCAATGGAACACAAACACCAAATAACTTTGTCCATGAAATTGTAAATATGGACATGGCAATAAGACCCGTTTCATAAACCGAATAACCTATCAATCATACTTTAT
The DNA here is from genome assembly GCA_026119855.1 of Campanula takesimana. Lineage (NCBI taxonomy): Eukaryota > Viridiplantae > Streptophyta > Magnoliopsida > Asterales > Campanulaceae > Campanula > Campanula takesimana. Next base: position 387,344 of record JAOWBW010000691.1, read on the forward strand.
AGTTCCGATACACTAATTATGTTCAGGCCCAGTGGGATATCAATAACAACCGAATTGTTGGCCGCCCTCTTGGAGCCGGACCCAACACAAAGACAATAACCGAGTCCACTGCAACCATCACATAATTAGCTACATCGAATCTATTATAACAAATCTCATTTTGAGACCATTAACACATAAAGCATGCTTTTCAAATAATGATGACATAAACCGAGCAATTTCAAATTCCAAATCAATTATCAAATGGAACCGAACAAATGAAATACGTATCAATAAAATGGAGTACTACGATAAGACAGGTATAAAAGAAGGTAAAACGGAATCAATACTACGTAGTCTCCCTTACCTCAAAATGGCTAAAGATAAATCACCAAATAATTGTCGAGACGAAACATTGAACAGATTATTTAACCCAACACTCTTGGAAGAACACGGCTCAGCCTTGCACATAATGTTTCTTCTTTATCTTGGTCTTAATAATTTTGTATACTAATACTTATAAATAGGCTTGACATACCAAGATGAGTCTGACAAAAAGGAAGTACCAAATAGGTACACCACCTTCTTAGGCACGTGAATATGGAACTAGGTGTCATGCAAATTCATTTTATTCCATGCAAAGTCAACTACGTGGCTCACTCTAATTCAAACATCATTTCAGCGCTTAGTCCAATCCGTCCCCAATTTTTTTATTTTATTTTATTTTCCGTCTCAAATCGTTGAGCTTAATTTCGGGACGTTACAATCTTCCCTCCTTTAAAAGAATTCGTCCCCGAATTCTACTTAATCTAACTCTCGATTATATTATAAGAATACCCCCAAGATCTTATCACCGAGCGAGCTAACAAGCCTTACGGTAGGGGTACCGCTACGATGATACCAATAGTAACGACAAATCTATTTCCATAAATATCAAAATGTCAAAATTTACATCTCTAAAATACTATACAAAGCCTCGCTAATAATTTCTAAAATGCTCCGAATCAATTCTTTGCTGTCCCGAATCCCAATCAACGGTCAACTGCAAAAGTCAAACTAGAGGGGGGGTGAGCTGGGGGCCAGTAAGAAATGGGATACACAATATCACAGAAGCCAATGGAACACAAACACCAAATAACTTTGTTCATGAAATTGTATGTATGGACATGCCAATAAGACCCGTTTCATAAACCGAATAACCGATCAATCATACTTTACAGTTTCGATGTAGCTAATTATGTGACGGTTGCAGTGGACTCGGTTATTGTCTTTGTCTTGGATGTAATACCCCTAAATAATTAATCCATTTTGCATTGACATATTTAGTAATAGTGTATGTGACGCGTTAACAAATTAGTAAGATTTTGCATGTGTATGTATATATATATATATATATATATATATATATATATATTTGATTTTGTGTTGGCCAATTGCTCAAATGTACGCTTGTGTTATTAGAATTATTATATTAAATGTAAATATAATATTCTAATCATTACATTAATGTTATTAATAAATATTACTAAAATTAAAATGATAAATTCTATTACATTGAGATTGTCTACTAATTTGTGAACTATATAGATTTTTATTAGCCAACACTTAAATGAGTATAGTTTTACTTGAATTAAACGGAAAAAAAAAAAAAAAAAAAAAAGAGAGCTCATATTGTAAATAGTTAAATGAGTACAGTCTAAGTAAATTGGGGTTCGTCTAAATTCGAGGAGATTGCAAGAACCACTTTAAAATTTACACATATTTTTCCTTCACGTGGGCTAGGGTGAGGTGGTATCCAAAATTGAGTTTCTTTACTCCTATTTTGATGAGTCATATTTCCACTTAACTTCTACATGGTTATCCCTAACTAAATTAGCATCACCAAGGCGAGAGAGAGAGAGAGAGAGAGAGAGAGAGAGAGAGAGAAACTAATCAAAGATAGAGTATAACACTTTGAGTAAGAGAATAGGAGAAGAAAGAAGAGAGCACAGTGAAAGAAAAAAAAAGATAGAAGGAAAGAAGCTTTTGAAATTGGTAAGGCTATCTTTGAATTGTTATAAGTATTTGTGTGTCTGTGTGCGCGCGCGTGTGATAATATGAGATTGTGATTGACTATGTATTGTTGTTAACCTTATTTCTCATGTGTGTTTATTATATTAGATAAAGTTCATGGCGAGTAATTGATTAGTGGAGAAGAGGGTCTAAAACTTGGATTTAATAAGTGCGTGAGGTAAGAGATCTTGTCTCTTCTCCTTTCACTGTACCAGTTGTTCTTGTTCTGTTTTGTTGCTTGCTAGTGTCACTTGTCACTTGCTAAGCCTAGATTCATTTTTGTATACAAACGAACTCAGTTTTGGCCCTTAATACGTTCTTTCCTGAGTTATTGAATTGTTATCAATAACACTCTTATTACGGTTTCTCTGGGTATTAATGACCACTATTGACCATTATATTGTTAGTTTTACTTCGTAATTATTTGTCTGTCGATTTTTCGGCTTCGTTATTCGGTTTTGCTACTCTGCCATTTACACTTTGAGTATATGACTTCTGAATTCCTCAACAAGAGAAGACTTTAACACCGGTTGTTATATCTGGAGCTCCTAGTTATAGTATCATCTGCAGACGATATACTATGATGAATAGTCGATTCTGACTTTGGGCATTTGGCCAACTCTAGTGTAGTGGATTCTGACATCAGAACATTGATTGGAAATTTGATTCGGTTGTATTCGTTTTATTATTATCGACTATCGTTTCGATTCAGACATTGGGTCTCTTTGATAATAAATGTGAGTTACTTGTAAATAGTACCTTGATTTAGTATTGTCCTCTATCACCGCTTGTGGTGGTAGAGAGTCCCTTACTGGGCATTCTTGCTCACCCTTTCTTCTTTCAGGTAGCTTTGAGAAGAGTGAGAAGTTGACTCGGGACGGATTGGAGTAGATGGATTATTGGTGGACAAAATCTTTAGAGGAGAGTATAATCGTAATTAATAGGGTTTGTATTTCTCTTTTGAGTTATTTTAAGAGTTAGAGATCGAGAATTTGTAGATGCTCTGACTCACTCGCATTTGTCAGTTTTATTTTAAAATGTAAAATCTAAAGTAACGTATATTATGCAATTTTCAAAATGGATTTTTCGGTGATTGTTTTTCCTTAAAAGAAAAAGGACTTGGTTTTGTTTCGTAACAACCCGAGAAATGCAAGTGCGGATTTCGGGGCGTTACAGTGTTGTATCAGAGCTTAGGTCATGCGGTTCGTAGGATTGTTTGGTTTTAGGTTCATAGAAATGAGTGTCTTATTGGAATGTCCATATTTATAATTTCATGGACAAGGTTATTTGGTGTTTGTGTTCCATTGGCTTCTGTGGTACTGTGTATCCCCTTTCTTACTGAGCCGCCCAGCTCATCCCCCTCCAGTTTGACCTTTTGCAGTTGACGGTTGATCGAGGTTTGAGACGGGAGATTTTTAATGAGGCTTTGTATTAGTATTTTAGAGATGTAAATTGTGACATTTTGATATTCAAGGAAATAGAATTTTTTTGGGGTGTTACTGTAACACCCCGACAAATCTATTTCCATAAATATCAAAATGTCAAAATTTATATCTCTAAAATGTCACAGCAAGGGAGACAAAGGAATGTGATCCTCTGACTCTCAAAATTCAAAATCAGGAAGTATGATCAAATGAATGAATGTGAACTGGGGCTGCATGTCAGGTTTCAGATATGGAAGATTGGTTTCTCAATGATGCAAAACAGCTCAGAGGAAGGGAAACTCTCACAGACAGTTGGTCCTTTGAATTTTCAACATCAAAAACCATCACAATTGTGGAATAACCATCATAGATGGTTAGGTCTCTCTCAAGCGAATCATCAGGGTAAAGCTCTTCAGATCGACGGTTCGGGTCACAAGCCACAAAGCTCAGTCATCGACAATACTGGAGGTTGTACATGACCGAACGGCTCTCAATGACAGTTTATTCCCCCAACAAGTCATCGAATGTGAAGGTGACCATTACAATGTGTGAGTTACTCCAAGCAGTGAAACATCAAATCCATGACAACTTTCAATGACAGTTAACTCTCAAAACATTCAAGCAACAAAACATGAAGCCGCCTCAAATAAATGATGCACCTGGAGATAGGGGTTTCACATGGATGAGAATAAAAACATGTAATCTCTCTTACAAACAGCAAGGTCCTCAGTAAATGAGTCATCAAATGTGGGGCTGATTCTTGAGAAGATGGGGCTTCCGTAAATTGAAATTCTGGGGCTTCTACAACTGACATCTGGGGCAAGTCAAAGTAATCCACCATGAGAAACATCGTTGAGTAGACTTGATCAAATGGGTGCAGGGAATTGACCTTTCGATTACTCGCGCTAGGCTTTCATTCCCGCTCCACCATATATCTCACCATAACTCTCATTTCTTGTAAAAGTTCTAAAAAAAAAAAAAAAATGCACAGTTCATTCTTTTTTCGATTCTCCCTCTTTGCACATACACACTCCATACACTTTTATGCTCCAAGTCATAACAAGTAAGGGTTGAAATGCAAGCAATGCACGCGTGTTAAAAGAAAATTTTGAAAAAAATAGGAAAGGACGTTTTCATTTTTTTTAAAAAAAGAGAGTGACAAGATTTGAATTTCAAAATCGATTGCGAAAGAAGTCATCATCCAGAGTTCATCAAAAAGAAAAAAAATTCAAATAGAAGAACGTGTTCTCCTATTTCTCTCAAATCTTCGAATCATGATTCTCTTGTGGCATGTGAATAACACTCCCAAGAAAAAAATGTCCGGTATATATTTATGCTTGTAAAAGTCTTACACAGGTACGCAAGTCTAATCTCCAATGCTAGGCCCGAGTCCCACAAGAAGGGTCCTCTCCAGCATCCCACCAAGTTTCTTTCCTCATGTCAAGAATAAAAAATCTCATCACACAGCAAGTTCAAGACAAAGATTCAATCTTCTCTCAGATGTGTCGGCATGAAACCATTCCTCCAACCATCAACAACATGCAGTGTATCCTTGAATTTATTTTCATATTATACGTCTTACAATTTTAATCAACCTCGATGGCAAGAACATCGCCACGTTTTCAAATCATTTTAACAAAACCTCGATGGCAAGAACATTGCCTCATTTTCAAAAAAACCGATGGCAAGAATATCGCCTCGTTTTTAAAAAATGTTTACACAAATCCTTCAATGGCAAGAAAATCGCCTCGTTTTCAAAAAATTGTTTTCAAAAATCCCTTGATGGCAAGAAAATTGCTAACATCCTCAAAATCATTTTCTAAAAAAAAACCCTTCAATTGGAAGAATATTGCTCCCAGTTGAACTACGTGACTGGTCTGATTCCCATGGGGGATACGTAGGCAGCTGTCACCTCAAGCACGACCACCCCTTATTTCGAAAAGTTGGTTACCCCGGTCTGTTCGGTCACCCCGAATCTGACCTTCTAAAAAAAATGGTTTCTTTCTGGTCCACTTGAGCGCTCGGGTTGGATCTCCTTCAGAACTACGCTCCGACTTGATTCCCGCAAGGGATACATAGGCAGCTCAAATGCAAGAGCTCAGTCGTCAGTCTTCTCAAATCAAATCATGTTTTACTTTCAATCCCCAGCAAAAAGAATTCGAATTCTCGATGCATCCCCAACATTTCTAGCCGAACTATGATTGGTATGATTCTCACAAGAGATACGTAGGAAACTCAGGCACCCGAGTTCGACCGTGTTTGAGTTTGATTGATGGTTTGTGTAGAACTACGGAGGGTTGATTCCCGCAAGGGATACGTAGGAAGCCATACTTTGGGCCCAGCCGTTAAACCTTAGACGAGATCGGTTGTCTATATTGGATCATGGAATCCCCTTTAATTTACAAGTGAATTCGACGAGGGGCTCTGTAGACACCCCGATCTCGTACCCCTAAAACTAACCCCGAATCGGTCTAAGCATGTTACTGGCCTAAAACCCAGATTTGGCTGTTCGGAACTACCAACCGTCTTATCGGTGCATAGAAACCAAGTTCGAAATTGTGATCAGGACTCAAAACTGAGAAAATAGGCGTATTCTACGAAAATTGATCGTCGGGACCCCACGACGGGCCCTGCACCCCTAAAGAGCCTTTTACCAGATATCCTTTGCATTTAAAATTATATTATGTTATTCCTTTCTTATGAACATATTCCAGATATACCGGCGTGACCAAAAATTATAACGAGCAACTTTCATTTTGGAGGCACGGGCAACCGGATCACCGTTACGCGCACACCGGAGTAGTTACAGACCATTACGGAACAAGAAAACGGAGCCGTAAATAATGGAAATACACTTCGCTTGGCTAACAAAACGTGGCTACTTGCTGTGTGCTCAAAGGGGTGAGTCTTTTGGGAGGTCCAATGGTGAAATGACACATGGCGAGAAAAAATGGCAAAAAATCATAAAAGTCCACCGTACGCCTCCACGGGAGCCGTACTTCTTCTGTGGAGCCATACGGCTTACTCTGCCTGGCTGTACCAGATTGGTTCTTCTTTGGTTTTCATTCATGTTGATGACTATTAGCTCTCCACTATCACCTTCATGGCGAAGCAAAAGGGCTGACCACCCCCCTCCCACTCACCTTAAGGGCATTTTGGTCCTAAAAATCCACCTCCCTCCTCTTTATACACCCTCATTATCATCTAAGAAGGGGAGGGGTTCTCATTCTACACTTCCACACTCCAAGACTCTCTCCATCTTCATTGTCGCGACCCCGACCCCGCGGGCCAAGAGCACGCGAACTGGACGTCGACTTACAACAATACACCAAAATACTGAATATGAAAATTCCATTTTTATACCCAAAAGGTTTAAAACAAAGTTTTAGAATTCCAAGTTTAACAACAACAATAAACTACTAGTATAAGCTCCACAAGCTTACACCAAAAATACAAAAGATTACAAATCTTAATGACGTCATTGTTGGTAAGACTATCCCCAAAAGGTTATACATTTAAATAATGTAAACCGATCAATAACAACCTGCCCAAAATCTCAATCCTCTCGACGTCCTCCTCGATCCGCGAATCCTAATCCTTTCCTCCTGGGGGGGGGGGTTAAGGAAAAACAAAGATAAAAGAAAAGGGGTGAGATAAATCTCAATAAGTTACTAATGCAACTACATGACAGGCTAAGATGCAATAGATAATGATAATAATCTCACATAGCACGTAGCAAATATCATTTAACAGATAGCAGCGGAAATAAACAAGTAACAAAGGATACTGAGCCAAGGTTTCCCCAATAAATGATATAACAATCTGATCAATGACGATAGGGCCGCATCGAAGAGCAGCATCAAAGAGCCGATAACCAATCAACGATAGCAGCATGATAGCTGAAGAGAAAACCCGGTACCGGAACCAATAACCAAACGATAACTGAGTATACGACACAAAGTCGCAACCCCTTATAATAGCTAGACTGTTCCCAAGAAAGGAGCTAGCTCATCTCACATCCAAGGCCAATCTGGAGGAGGGAAATAATGGGGCAAAACAATGGTCAACATTATAATGGACTCGGCTCGTTGCCATTATAATCTTTTCCATCGCCCGACACAACCACAAATACCAGCTGGACTTTTAAATAAATGCCAAGTAACAATTACTAGCTCAATTAAACAACTCATGATTCCGAAGTAGGGAACCATTCCAAATAATCACCAAAAAGGTGAACCAATCCAAACAATCAGCATAAAGTTACAAACGGTTATTCACGAAGAGTTGAACAACAACGAACACAAGAAGTTCCACACAAGAGAGTTCAATAACGATAAACGGAATTTCTCATAAAGAGCTCATCTAACAATGATCATTAAAACAAGACGAGTTCAAGACAAGAGCCCATACCAAACACTTTGGTGCTCCAGAATAACCCTCTAAGTACTATAGGATATCACCCAAAACTTAGACCAAGTCTTATCCAAAATCAATCTGATTGGAACAATCACGAACACATCCTAAGATGCCCAAACATTCCCAAACAACCCTTGACCAAATTCCATAACACCATTATTCACAAAGGGACCACTTTCAACACTAGAGTATCCCACAATGTCTATTTAATTAAATTAGAGTGGCACCCAAAGTCTAGGCCGAGTATACAATTCAACCTAAAATAAACAAGAAATGATTTCTAGAAAAGCAGGGCGGGCGGGCGCCTGAACAGGGGCGGGCGGGCGCCCATTAAGACAGAAACTAAGGGTCAGGAAAGGGGGAAGTGGGTGGGCGCCTGAGGCCTTATGGGCTGGAGCCCGGTCTACACGGCTGGGCAAAATCCTGCTGGGTTTAACACATTCATACCAAAATCAAACCCAAAATCTTGCTAATTCATATACACCCAAAATCAACACTTCCAATACTCTTAACAATGTACTAAAACAACATGTGAACCTCTAGGAGACCTAGATAACAACATTTAACCACACAAATCAAGATTAAATCTCAACATTCATATTATCACAACTTTTAACCAAAAATCCAAATAAATTCCAAATAATTTCTAAACTCAACCAAAATGATATATAAATGAACTAAAGCATTTCATACACTAAAGATGAACATTTTTAGCATAAATGGGGGAAAAGTAACTTACTTGGATTTTATCAAAGTTGACGGAATTCGAATTTTCTTTGTTCTCTACGATCCTATCGACGATCTAAACATTTTTCATAAAATGAACAATGAGAAATAATGCCTCAATGATGATCAAAATGAAGAAATGAGGGAGGAAGAAAAACTTACCCTTCTAGCAACAACTATGGAGAGAGAGAGAGGAGATGAGTGTTTGTGGGAGGTTGAGTGTAAGAGTGAAAAGAAAGAGAGGGGGGGGGGGAGAGAGAGAACCGGGTAGAGGGGGGGGGGGGGCTAGAGGGGTGAGGTGAGGGAGAAAGGAGGGAGTGGGTGAGAATTATTAGAAAAGGTTTCACAAATAACCCCTCACTTCTACCTAGGGCAAAATGAACCCAAACCAAACACTACCAATAAATCCCTCACTACACACCTAGCACAATTGATCAATTAAAATGCTAGGCACGACTACATCATGAAACACAAAATGCACACAATAATATTTAAATAAATAAATAATTTAAATAAATAAATAAGCCATAAATAAATAATTAAATATTTATTACTAAGAAAATAGAGGCGGGTTTTCGGGTCGTGACATTCACTCCACCTTAAAAGAAAATTCGTCCCGAATTTTAAATTACCTACCCGAAAGATCAAATAGTCATGAAAAAGCTAATTCCGTCACTTCCCGAATTTCTCCATCATCCATTTTAAACCATCATATGGCAACCTTAAACAATGTTTACAACATAACAACCTCTCGTACTTAACTTCCTTCAATCATTACATTCACTACTAATTAGAATCCATGTTCAAAAATCGAAGAATCCAAATTGCTCTTAAACATAACTCCCGAGATACTACAAACTTATCTCATTTCATAAACTTAATTACACTACAAGGATACTTTCACTTGTAAACCGCATACTTAGTATTACTCCCCAGAGATTCAAAACATTAAACCATCTCGAGCTAAATCAGCTTCTTAAAATATGGAAAGCTAAAAAAAAATTCCGTCCCCACAATATTCACCAAAGTGGTTATATCTTCAAGGATTTCCATTATAGTGCTTTCACCTTAGATGGCACCTTAAACCAGAGGTACAACGTAAGCCCAAAATTTTAATACAAAGTGTTTACTTAAATCCACGCTATAATTTCATCATCACATTACTCCAAATCCTTGAAAGCCTAAAACAGTTACAAATACCCAGTAGTCCGTAAAAACAATCCAAACTTTATCTCCAAGGAACTTCCTCTAACTCCCTTTTAAATTGATAAACCGTGCTTACCCATCCCAAAGAAATTTAGCAATTCCTAAAACTTCCATGGCTAACCTACCTTAGTCTTTCTCATATACATTTATAATTTCAATGATACTTAGGCCCAATCGTACCACCATCATAATAAACCAATTGGCTAGCCACATTCCAACTGACCCAATACCAAATCATAGTACTCTTTAATATGCCCAAGTATTGATACCCAACTTTCTTCACATACCCTTAATCCAAATAGAGAAACGCCACCAAGAAAAGATTTAGAACCATAAAACAACCATTTAACTAAAACTCAAAATGCATTGAATACAATTCGAGAAATTCTTGCCCTCTCAAAATGTGCTTAGTCCTTTCAAACTTAACGCGCTTACCACCATTAATGATTATAACTTCCACAATATACTAGTCACTCATAGAAAATCAGGCATTTCTTCATACTAACCAATTCCGATGCACTCACGTAGATGTACTAAAAGTAAACAAAAATCTCTTATCATGAAATCCTCAATTGAATCCTCAGCTCTTATAACCCCACCGATACAATATGGACATTGATCTAATTATTAGCACTACCACCTTGTATCATAACCACTCAATTCAACCCAAGTTCCTCTCCAAACACTAGGCACTTATTCAGACGAAAATAGAAATCTTACAAATGATACATACACCCAACAATTCGGTATAGACATCCCATTGACACCTACCTAAGTTATATATTCAAATCCCATATAAGAAAAGATGTGTATAACTCTACCCAAAGGAACGGTCTCAAAACGATTTTTTTTTTGGAAATCAGGAATAGAGAATGTAACAATCCTCCTATAACAATCGACTAAAGCATAACATTTCCCTTCTCAAAATAACATCAAAACCTTATAATAGCAATATGACAAATTTAGCAGGCAAGTTATATCTACCTTTAAGCACAACATGAGCACATAAGACTCCATCAGATATCCTACACTCCTCCATAGGAGTAGACACTGACAACACATAAGTCAAAGACTCAAGAGAAATAAATGTAACTAAATGCACATAAACATGAGAATGCGATGATCCTAAAATGCACGCGCTCGCTCTCTCGACACAAAATCATACCTCCTGAAACTGATGAGTCACCCGCTGAGTGCTGATTGATCGCAAATACCCTACCCTGAACCTTTAGGGTTTCCCGAAGTATCTCTCTTCTGACCTTGTGCAGTACCAGCGTCACTCCCGGATGGTTGATATCTGCCCCTAAGACAATCTCTCACAAAATGCCCCAACTGACCACAATTCACATATTTTCCTTGTTTCTTCCAACACTTGTCTTCTGAGTGTCCTTCCCTCTGACAGTAACTGCAGATTTTCCCATTTCGTGTCCCCTGATTTGTACCTTGATTTCTCACTATCGGCTGCCCTCCAGAGTTATCTCGGTTATCCGATCATTGCGGTTGTGACTTGCTCTGCCCTCCTTGCTTACTCGGGTTAACCATCTCAGTCTTCCTCTTATGTTCCCCAATGTCTTGCTCTATCAAGTAGGCACGGTCCACCGCATCCTGAAAAAGTTGAATTCTCTGGGCTATTAACTGTGTCCTAATAGCTGTCTTCAAACCCCTGATAAACCTCATTGCTTTCTGCTCCTTGGTCCGCACAAGGTAGTCACAATACCTAGCTAATTCTGTGAACTTAGCCGAGTACTGTGCTACTGTCAACACGCCTTGCTCCAAATTGAGGAACTCGATCTCTTTCCGGTTCTGATCCACTAGAGGGATGAAGTGTTCCTTGAATTTTCTCACAAATAACTCCCAAGCATAAGGGACAAGAGTAGCATCCCAACTGGCCTTCAGTGCCTTCCACCAATGTTCCGCAGCACCAACTAACATATAAGCTGCAAACCGAACCCTATCCTCATCAGTGCAACCAAAGACATCGTAGATTTTCTCCATTGATTCTATCCATAGCTCGGCCTTCTTCACATCAGGCTCACCGTCGTATTCACTTGGTTTCAACTTTAAGAACTACTCCAACCCATATCGTGGAGGTGCTACATTTTCCTCTCTCGGCCCGTGGTCATGAATTGATTTCATCTCCGCTTCAAACATCCCCTGAAACATTGCACGGTTCTCTTCCCGTAGATCATTCTGATTCGGAGTCCCACTATAACCTTCACCAGCTCTTCTTCTAGCCATTTAGAACAAATACCTGCATAAAACATCAACCGTTACTCACTCCGAACACAACTACCCTCCTAGGTCATTCTAGTCCACCTATACCTATACTTAGAGCTAAACCATAGCTCTGATACCAACTGTCGCGACCCCGACCCCGCGGGCCAAGAGCACGCGAACTGGACGTCGACTTACAACAATACACCAAAATACTAAATATGAAAATTCCATTTTTATACCCAAAAGGTTTAAAACAAAGTTTTAGAATTCCAAGTTTAACAACAACAATAAACTACTAGTATAAGCTCCACAAGCTTACACCAAAAATACAAAAGATTACAAATCTTAATGACGTCATTGTTGGTAAGACTATCCCCAAAAGGTTAGACATTTAAATAATGTAAACCAATCAATAAAAACCTGCCGAAAATCTCAATCCTCTCGACGTCCTCCTCGATCCGCGAATCCTAATCCTTTCCTCCTGGGGGGGGGGGGGTTAAGGAAAAACAAAGATAAAAGAAAGGGGGTGAGATAAATCTCAATAAGTTACTAATGCAACTACATGACAGGCTAAGATGCAATAGATAATGATAATAATCTCACATAGCACGTAGCAAATATCATTTAACAGATAGCAGCGGAAATAAACAAGTAACAAAGGATACTGAGCCAAGGTTCCCCAATAAAGGATATAACAATCTGATCAATGACGATAGGGCCGCATCGAAGAGCAGAATCAATAAGCAGCATCAAAGAGCCGATAACCAATCAACGATAGCAGCATGATAGCTGAAGAGAAAACCCGGTACCGGAACCAATAACCAAACGATAACTGAGTATACGACACAAAGTCGCAACCGCTTATAATAGCTAGACTGTTCCCAAGAAAGGAGCTAGCTCATCTCAAATCCAAGGCCAATCTGGAGGAGGGAAATAATGGGGCAAAACAATGGTCAACATTATAATGGACTCGGCTCATTGCCATTATAATATTTTCCATCGCCCGACACAACCACAAATACCAGCTGGACTTTCAAATAAATGCCAAGTAACAATTACTAGCTCAATTAAACAACTCATGATTCCGAAGTAGGGAACCATTCCAAATAATCACCAAAAAGGTGAACCAATCCAAACAATCACTATAAAGTTACAAACGGTTATTCACGAAGAGTTCAACAACAACGAACACAAGAAGTTCCACACAAGAGAGTTCAATAACGATAAACGGAATTTCTCATAAAGAGCTCATCCAACAATGATCATTAAAACAAGACGAGTTCAATACAAGAGCCCATACCAAACACTTTGGTGCTCCAGAATAACCCTCTAAGTACTATAGGATATCACCCAAAACTTAGACCAAGTCTTATCCAAAATCAATCCGATTGGAACAATCACGAACACATCCTAAGATGCCCAAACATTCCCAAACAACCCTTGACCAAATTCCATAACACCATTATTCACAAAGGGACCACTTTCAACACTAGAGTATCCCACAATGTCTATTTAATTAAATTAGAGTGGCACCCAAAGTCTAGGCCGAGTATACAATTCAACCTAAAATAAACAAGAAATGATTTCCAGAAAAGCAGGGCGGGCGGGCACCTGAACAGGGGCGGGCGGGCGCCCATTAAGACAGAAACTAAGGGTCAGGAAAGGGGGAAGTGGGCGAGCGCCTGAGACTTTATGGGCGGGCGCCCGGTCTACGCGGCTGGGCAAAATCCTGCTGGGTTTAACACATTCATACCAAAATCAAACCTTAAATCTTGCTAATTCATATACACCCAAAATCAACACTTCCAATACTCTTAACAATGTACTAAAACAACATGTGAACCTCTAGGAGACCTAGATAACAACATTTAACCACACAAATCAAGATTAAATCTCAACATTCATATTATCACAACTTTTAACCAAAAATCCAAATAAATTCCAAATAATTTCTAAACTCAACCAAAATGACATATAAATGAACTAAAGCATTTCATACACTAAAGATGAACATTTTTAGCATAAATGGGGGAAAAGTAACTTACTTGGATTTTATCAAAGTTGACGGAATTCGAATTTTCTTTGTTCTCTACGATCCTATCGACGATCTAAACATTTTTCATAAAATGAACAATGAGAAATAATGCCTCAATGATGATCAAAATGAAGAAATGAGGGAGGAAGAAAAACTTACCCTTCTAGCAACAACTATGGAGAGAGAGAGGAGATGAGTGTTTGTGGGAGGTTGAGTGTTAGAGTGAAAAGAAAGAGAGGGGGGGAGAGAGAGAACCGGGTAGAGGGGGGGGGGGAGAGAGAACCGGGTAGAGGGGGTGGGGGGGGGGGCTAGAGGGGTGAGGTGAGGGAGAAAGGAGGGAGTGGGTGAGAATTATTAGAAAAGGTTTCACAAATAACCCCTCACTTCTACCTAGGGCAAAATGAACCCAAACCAAACACTACCAATAAATCCCTCACTACACACCTAGCACAATTGATCAATTAAAATGCTAGGCACGACTACATCATGAAACACAAAATGCACACAATAATATTTAAATAAATAAATAATTTAAATAAATAAATAAGCCATAAATAAATAATTAAATATTTATTACTAAGAAAATAGAGGCGGGTTTTCGGGTCGTGACATTCATTCACATTCATCACCCCACCACAAAACCACTACTACACCATCACATCTCCACCACAAAATAACCCCCAAACACCACTCCAAACACTCTTAAAAATACAACCAACTCAAGCAAACTAAACATTTCAAACCAATTCTACACAACAACCTCAAATCAACAACAAAAAGTCTTCCATTGGAAGCAAAGGAAGCACAAATCACAACCTAAACTAGGTAAGGAGGTAAGAACCATCCCCTTGTAAGTTTAAACTGTAAAAAATGTAGAAATTTGTATGCCTAGTTTAGGGGTCTAGCCATTAGAATGGCTAGATCCCCATCTTCTTCAGGTAGTCCATGTTCTAAGTTGTAAATCTTCATGTAAATATGTTGTAAAGGTTCAAAATTCAGTACGATCATGTGTATATGTGTTCCATGTTAAATTATAAGGTCTCATTCCATCTTTAAATCATGTTTTGAAGCTTGTTTCTATGCTCCATGTCTGCTGTCCAGTGTATTCTGTTTCTGACCACTCTGACTTTCTATGCCATAAACATGCATTAAAATTGATTTATGGGTTTGAGTCATAAAACAAAAATTGTTCCTAACATGATAAGGAAACCCCTCATGCCTTTGAAATAATATTTTGCCCTCAGGAAATACCCTTTTCCATTTTTTGATTCAAGTGCAGAATCTCAGAACTGAAGTTGTCCTGTTTCTGACATTAGATGTCATAAGTGTTTTGAAACCTCTAAACATGTTTTCTAGACATAAAACTTCCCAGGATTCATATTTGATATGTTATATTCAACATTAATGTTTTGAGTTTTCTCAGATTTACATGTCTTGATGATGTAAATTTCAAATCAAAATGAGATGTGCTCTGATTCTAGACAGTTTCAACACCTGTGTTCTTAGCATGATTTGAGCTTCACAAATTAGTCCATAAATCATAACAAAAAAAACATACATGTTCACTAACACATTGGGATAATATCCCAAGTTGTTTCCCTGGATTTGTACATTGGCTCATGAACAGGGAGTGGACTTCCGTTCAGCAACTTGGCTTGGCTTGGACATTCATTTGTTATGGGATTTGTCTCCCAATTTTTGATTTGTATAATTTGTAAATAATTCCCCCTTCCATTTATGTGTTTTCCTTGTCCACATGTTCAAAATCATTTTCGAATACCAATCGGGAAATCCACCCAAATCGATTCCCGGTTGTGACTCAAAATTGAACCGACCTAGACTAGGAGACACCTTTGTACATAAACACACATTTTTCTAAAGTTAGGATATAAATGGCATTTTCAAAAAGGCAAATTAAAATCAAGTGTAGGCGGAAGCATGATAGAGACCGAAAGGGCGAGCGGAGTGCCTAACACCTTCTCCTCTCGTAACAAAGCCTCTGAACCCACTTTTTTCAAAACAAAAGGTTTTATCTCTATTTTCCTTAATAAAATGAGGTGGCGACTCTTCTTTTTCAAAACCAAAGTAGGGTAACCATATGAGAAGACTAGCGCGGATTAGGTTTTGAGCGCGGGCTCTCACAACAAGGAACCTTTTCTCTCACCCTTCATAATCACATCTGAACCTTTGTAGACATCAAGAACTCCACCTTCACCTTTGAAACTGTATCCCTTCTTGTCCAACCGACTAAGAAATATCAAATTTTTTGCTACTCGTGGAACATGTCTCACCTTGTTCAACGTGAGAAATTTATCACCCAAAGTTCTCACTTTTACGGAACCCATGCCAACTACCTCGCAGATAGATCCATTAGCCATATAAATACAGTCTCCATCCTTCTGCTCATATGTTGTAAACTGCTCATTGCATGAACACATGTGATAAGAAGCACCCGAATCTAGAACCCATGCAACTTCCTTGCACGCTTCTTCTTCAGCCACTAGGGCATAATCATAATCCTCATTCAGATTGTCACTGCGTCCAGCCGCAACAGTCGACTCAGATTTATTCAGATGCGAAGTCATATGTACAACTCTGAAATCTAACCAGATTATTGCCTCAGGCAATATAGATTTTGTATCTACTTCTAAATCACTAGAATAGACTACACCATATGTTAGATCTTCAGATTATACTAGATAACTAAATTATAATCACATAACCCTAGCTTTAGATCTCTGACTCCAGATGTAGATATCAGACACCAGAATGTTCCAGATGCGTTCTTGGATCACCAACGAACACCAAAAGAACTCCCGGATTCATATCTACCAGATTTTCTATTGCTAGCACAGATTTGAACAATCACTGACTGTTCCCAGATTTATTGATTTTCGATCCTCTACAGTGAAGAGCTTCAGAATAACAAGGAAAATCCCAAACTCAAATATATCAGAGAAAACATAATACAATATCGGATGTCTAGACACCTAGATTTCTGCACAGACACTTCACGCGGACTGCCTGTGCACTACACGTGCGATGCACAAAAAATGCATGCGATCTGCACGTTTTCTGCTCGCGATATGCACGCCTAATGCACAATCCTCTACCATAAATAATACCTGTTCTTCCCATTGAATTTGTCAATTTTCTGGTCAATCCCGAATCCACATCTTCTACTGCAGCGGAATGCCCTGATTAATCTCAACTAACCAGGCTCTGGTGCCGATTGTTAGTAAACCAGACTCAAGAGATTACAGAAAATAACAAACTCAATCGACAAACAAGAACACAAAATTTACGTGGTTCAGCAACAACCTATTGGCTACATCCACGGGAAAAAGGAGACATATATTATTAATATGGTCGGAGAAACAATTACAAGAAGATGATCACACTAATCTATGATTGCATGAATTTTAATCACAAAATTACTAGATGTGCAAAACCTTAGATCTAGAATTATTGATCTCTCTCTTCTCTTTTAATGTTATGTCTGTGGAGGCTACTAATTATTCAACTTTCAACTAGTATATATACTGCTAGAGACCGAACCCTGAAGACAATAGGAGTCCTTAATTAAACCCCAAAAGGAATCTAATTAATCCCACTGTTTTTCTGCCATTTCCGCCAAGTCTGTACCAAGGCTACCGCAATTGCACGACTCGTGCATATGGGCACGAGTCGTGACAAGGTCTTCAAGCCACGGATTCTCAGGTGCGCTCCTTTGGCCGCTTGGGACAAAAATGCTTTGCACGACTCGTGATCCTCAGCACAACTTGTGCATTGACCGATCTTCTCATTCTTTGTCTTCTTCTGTGCTATTACTTATTTTTCAAAGTAATTACTCTAACACATATTTACTTTTCAATCTCTCTTGAATTACACGTCGTATTTTTAAATAAAAAACAATTTTAGTTCACTTTAACCAAGGTATAATCACAACAAATAAAACACCTTTCTTACAAACGTAGACAACCTAAAAGTGATATTTATTTTTGAATGGAGGGGTATATATGTAAAACGTTGAGGTTTTTCCTTTTCCCTTTACTTTGGTCTTTGAAGAATGCTCATTCAATCATGAGTTAATTTTCAGCCTAAGTACATCTCGCTGAATTGAGTTGGTCAAATAAAAGTGAAATTACTATCTTTCCGTTATGGAGGGAATACTATTTAAACTCATGGATGTAGATTCTCAGAAGAGGTTTGATGCACATATTGATGTACATCAATAATCATTACATAGAAATAAATTATTTTGAGTAAATAATATTGTACTTATTACGCATATGGGATTGGATAGAATAACTTTTACTCGTAACACATTTTCTCTTAGACAATCGGGGACATTTTAATAAATCACAAAAAAACTCTTAACTTTTTAAGAGAAGAGCTATTGCCAACTACATAATTTGATTATCCACCACATTAGTGCATTTTGAAATTGACCAATGCTTTGACATAATTTCCCTTTAGATCCTCTTTAACTATTTTCTTGACTTATTTAAATTGGGTTTTGATGTAAGTTTTCATTTCTTTTTATTATATATTTTCTTGGTTATTACAAATAATTCTTTTTAATCATGCTCATAATTATTTGTCTTTTCAAATATTTATTTTTAGTCTTACTAATAAAAGTCAGTTAAGAAATCATATTGTGAATTAAATTTCAATTTTCTTGTACTTTGCAAATGATTCTACTAAAAGTGTTTTGGTAAAAAACAATAAAGAGAAATTTAACCAAAAAGAGAATGTTTTTGATTAGATGGTGAGAAGGGTGCAATGGAATATAATCAATCGAACGTATAACGGAGATGACACAATGATATAACGAGGAAAATCCCTTAAGACAATTATCTCGCCGGCATAAAACCTCGGGAAGTGTTTATGAGCATTTGCCTTCCTCTAACGGTTGTATTGATGAGAGAAATTATAAAGGACTTGGGTTATGGCGGATTACAGAGATTGCGCGTGTATATCGTGTGTGTTGGTGTTCCGTTCCATGCCCCTTAAATAGAAAAGAATAACATCAAATATTTATCCTAACTAACTTCCTATTCTTTTGGCCATGATCTTCTCTCTACCAGACTTTGTTACGACTTGGTCTTCTATTTGTTTAAAGAGAGTCAATCCACTAAAGCTTTATTCGCAGCACGTGTCTCCCATGATTAATCTGCTTATATTTTTTTAAAATAACAATTAACATAAAATTATTAGTAATGACAATAAAAATTAATACCTGTTCATGAGACGTCGACGTGTTGATTCAGATTAAGATGTCTACGTGTGAATTTTATCCATAACAATTTCCCCCAAGGTAGTTATGAGTGTGAGGGTTTAATTTCAAAACCTGATGAAGAGGTTTGTGTCTTTAACGATTATTTAATTGAGTCTGTGAAAAACTGTTTTCCTAAAGATACCCAATTTCGTGCTTTTGATGTTTTGGTAAAGGCTGATTTCGTTTCGAAGCATTGGATTTGCTTTTATGAGTATCTATTTTCTTTAGGGTTTACTTTCCCCTTTCCCCCTTTGATAACTGAGTTCTTAAAGGAGATTGGTCTTGCCATCGTTCAGTTGATGCCAATGGTATGGTGAATTTTTCCACTATCTTGAGGGTAAACCGAGAGCATGGTCTAGAAATAGGTTTGAGGGAATTAGCTTTTATCTATGATCTTCAAACTTTTGGGTCGAGGCGTTATCTTCTTAAGACGAAAACTTAGGTTGAGTCTTTATTTTCAAAGATTTAAGTGTACGATAGGGGGTGGAAGCTTAGGTATTTATTTGTAAGGAAGGAGTCCATTGAGGGTGGTGAAGAGATAGCAACACGGTGGAAGAGAGATGGTATTTTACTTTGAACATTATACTTTTCGTTTCTCTTTCTGACTTAGCTCGTAATTTTCCTTTGATTTTTGCAGAAATAAAGTGGGGAGAACTCTTTCCAGCAGCATCTGATACAGAGAAAAAGATCCAAGAACTTGTGAAACTTTCAATTGAGGACATGATTTTCCAGCCCTCAGAAATTGGCTCTTTGAGTGTACAAAATCAAGAACTAGCCATCTTAAGCAAGGTGTCGTCTTCAGTTAGGATATCAACAGGTAAAGTTTTGATTGTATATTCTTGATTCCTTGTTTTACACTGTTACTGTTTCCTTTATTTTAGTTTCACGACCTTCTGGATCAGACTCTAACTTGGATGAGTTTGATCAAATGATGGAGAATGTTGATGTGAAGATTGATGGAAAACCTCATACTGCTCTAAAGAAGGATGAAGTTCAGTCTGTTGGTTCAAGGCTCAAGAAGAGGAAGGTTGTGGTGAAAGACGTGGTAGAAGTAGATGCATCTGAATGACTCGAGGTTACCGAAGTTAAAAATAAATTGATGGCTATGACGTCTGGGGTAAGGTGTTAACATGCTTTATTAATAAACCTGTGGTTGTTGGTTTTAGTTAAGTCTCCATCTTGTTTGTAGGCTTTTGGACGTATGGAAACCAAAATTGAAGAGGCGAAGGATAAGCTCAAGATTGCTAAGGCAGAGATGGCATATAACAAAAAGGAGTGGGAAAAGAAGAATGCAGCTTTTACCAAAGAAATCTCAGATCTGATGGAACAACAAATTAAGAGGGAGGATACTCATCTGCAAGAGCCAACTAGAAAGGTTTGTTTATTTGAACTAATGATTTTGTGGTTTTAACGGGCTGCGTCCCGGGGAAGTTTGAAAGACAATGTTTTGGTTTTATTTTGGGTTGTAATGGTCCATAAGGGCCAAAAACAATTTGTTTCTAAGTGTTGAGTTGGTTCAACACTTAAGCTTTTGATCGTTTTATAATGTTGTTTAGGGATATCAAATAGTGTTTGGAATTTTAAAATCTTGGTCATGTCTTTTTAGATGTTGACTTCTTGCATTGAATGTTAAAATTCTTTGCATAACCTTTTGTTGACATGTTAATGCCAAAAACCTTGTGTACTTAGATGACATGACAATGCCATAACCAATTGAATAAAACTTTTGATGAAACACTTTGACTGAGTGGAAATGGGTAATTCTTATACATAAGATATACGGGCCCATCCCACACCTCAACCAAGGTTGACATCGTGCTCTCCAGGCGAGGTGTTTAAACCTTTATTTGGATGAAAGAAAGTAATTTCTTTTAACCTTAGAAGGGATTGTGTATCTTAAGCTTAAGATGAGATGGCAAGTCTCAAACGTTCGTCTTCGTGGGCTTCCAAGGTCTTTTTCAACAAGTTAAAAAATCTTGCAAAACGACAACATGTTAAAAGTACGTGACATCTTGACTGATGTCACTTTTCTAATTAACATATGTAAATACCTTTTGCATAAATATCTTTATTTAAGAAAACAGAAATAAAGAAATACACCCTCTGTCTTTTTAGTCTGTTCACTTTTGGTCAACGGGAGTAAACTTTGACCAAATATTTAATGTTAATCTAACAATCCTAATGAAATTTTAAAAATTATTATTGATAAATGAAATGATTATTTATCAATTACAATTTTTAGAATTTCATTAGGATGATTGGACTGACATTAAATGTTTGGTTAACATCTACTCTCGTTGACCAAAAGTGAACAGACTAAAATGATGGAGGGAGTAAAATATATTAAGGTAAGTTCATACCTGAGTAATATTTTTTATTTTTTACTTTATGATATTAACGTCCTTAATTGATATTGACATCCTGGTTATTCCAAAAACTTGGATCAACATGTTAAGTGTCTTGAACTAAGTCAACATCGATGGTTTTCTTGCAAGACAAAAAGATGTTAGGGTTGGGTGTTAACTTAGCTAACACCCCTCCGATGCTTAAGTCAGTAAGAGTTTAAAAAGGATAAACTTAATTGAAATGACTTAAATAAAGCAAGGTAAATGCGTACCTGTTCTTCTGATTCGAAATGACATACTACAACTTACATAAAGTAGGATTTGAGGTGGATTGCATTCCAACTCATTGGGATCCTTCCACCATCTAAAGTTGACAACCAATACGCACCCTTACCTGCTTCAGCATCTATCAAGTATGGGCCTTCCCATTTAGGAGCCAATTTTCCAGCATTGAGTTCTCTTGTATTCTGAAAACTTTGCGTAACACCAAATCACCAACTTGGAACTTCCTAAGCCTGACATTATTATTGTAAGATCGTGCAATCTTTTGTTGATATACTGCCATTCTGATTCTGGTCAGGTCTCTTAATTCATCAACTGTATCCAAATCATAGGTTAGGTTAGTATCATTTTGATCAGATGTCAACAACCTATATCTGGAGGTAGGGACGACGACTTCTGCAGGGATGATGGATTCTTCTCCAAATACAAAGGAGTAAGGTGTTTGACCAGTAGCGTTCTTGGGTGTGGTCCTATCTGCCCATAACACAAACGGCAGCTCTTCGGCCCACCTTCCTTTCTTCTTATCTAACCTCTTTTTTAAGTTGTTGATGATGATTTTATTAGTTGATTCCGCTTGTCCATTAGCTTGAGGATGTACTGGTGAAGGTGTCACAATCTTGACTCCCCATTTGGTAAGAAAATCTTGCGTCTTCCTACTAATAAACTGAGAGCCATTGTCACACACAATCTTGGAGGGAATGCCAAATCTACTGAATATGTTCTTTTTATGAAGGATATCACTTCCTTGTCACGGACTTGGATGTAGGCCTCCGCTTCGACCCACTTTGAGAAATAATCTGTCATTGCAAGTAAGAAGACTTTTCCTCCTGGTGTTTTAGGCAATTTGTCAACAATATACATTCCCCGAATCATGAATGGCCAAGGGGATAGGATAATATTTAGAATTTCAGCAGGTTAATGCAAGATGTCGCTATGCTTCTGGCATGAATCACATTTCTTGGCGTAGTCAGTAGTGTCTTGACGCATGGTAGGCCAAAAATATCCCATTCTTAAGGCTTTTGTATACAAACTTTTGCCTCCAGAATGATTACCACACAATCATTCATGCAACTCCTTAAGGACTTCTTTAGCTTTATCAGGTTCTAAACATCTTAAGTATGGACATGCAAAAATGTTCTTAAACAACACATTATCTATTAATAGATATCTGGAAATCCTTACCCTAAATGATTTAGCATTCCTTTCTTCTGGAGTGATAGTACCATCTTGAAGATATTCGATTATTGGAGTAGTCCAGGATATTTTTGTCTAAGATTCCGGGAAGTCGTCATCTATGCTGAAGAGCTCTAATTTTTCCTAGCTGGGATATTGACATCGATTATTGGTATGTTGACCTGAGACATGCTTTTGAAGGCTAACCCAAGATTGGCTAAGGCATCACCCTGCGAATTTTCCTCTCGTGGTATTTTACTCAGGGAAAATATTTGAAATTTGCTTGTCAAAATTTTTACAATTCCCAAGTATGATATCATCTTGGCGTTTTTCACTGCATTAGAGCCATTGAAGTGGTTAACTAATAACAATGAATCACTATATACCTGTATTGCCTTGATGTTGAGATCCAGGGCCATGGTTAATCCTACAATCAGGACTTCATATTCTGCTTCGTTATTTGTAGATTTAAAGTCATAACTGACAGCCTGGGGTATGATGTCCCATTGTGGCGACTTCAGGACAACTCCTAGCCCGGTCCCCTTCATGTTTGATGCACCGTCCATGTATAGCGTCCACTTGGGTAAGATGACGCCATCTTGGAGTTGTTGAACCTCTGATTCTACTTCTAGTTGCATACTTGGATTGAAGTCTTCCACAAAATCTGTAAGGTCTTGTGACTTTATTGCAGTTCTTGGTTCGTACCTGATGTCGTAAGTGCTAAGTTCGACGGACCATTTAGCCATCCTTCCTGACATCTCTAGTTTTCTCATAACATTCTTAATTGGATAGTTAGTGTAAATATGAATAATATGAGTTTCAAAATAATGCTTTAATATAATAGAAGCAGTAATTAAAGCAAGAATTAATTTTTCTAGATGTAAGTACCTGGTTTCCGCGTCGAATAGTGTCTTACTTACATAGTAGATTGGCTGTTGGACACCATCTTTTTCCCAGACCAAGACAGCACTGACTGCATTCTCTGATACTCCAGGTAAACACATAGGGGTTCACCTTCTAGTGGCTTGGTGAGTAGTGGAGGTGTCGACAAGTATTGCTTTAAATCTTGGAACGCCTGTTCATGTTGTTCTGTCCACTCGAATTTGCTATTCTTTTTCAGGATGTCATAGAACGGCTTACATCTGTCTGAGGATTTGGAAATGAACCTGTTTAGAGCTACTACTTTGCCTGTCAATCTTTGCACGTCTTTGATGTATTAAGGTGACGTCAGGTTGATGATGGCTCTGACTTGTTTTGAACTGGTTTATATCCCTCTTTGTGTCACCATGTATCCTAGAAATTTTCCAGACCTCATCCTGAAATTACAGTTTGTTGGATTTAGCTTCATATTGAATGTGTCTAAGATATTAAAGGCTTGAGTCAAATCCCTTACGTGGTCCTCTGCTTTTTTGGATTTTACTACCATATCATCGATGTACACTTCAATGGTGTCCCCAATTTGATCTTTGAACATCATGTTGACTAGTCTTTGGTATGTGGCACCTGCATTTCTTAGTCCAAATGTCATTGCAGTATAACAATATATACATGTCGGCGTGATGAAGGCAGTGTCTTCTTGGTCGGTTGGCTCCATCTGAATCTGCTGGAATCCTAAAGATGCATCCATGAAGGTAAAGATTTTATGGCTCAAAGTGTAGACACCCCGCCTTGGACCGCTCACCCCGATTGCACACTTGATTTTGTGTTTCTCCTTCTTTTAAGTGTTTTCTGTTAGTTTCTGTTACTTTGGTTAAGTTCCAGACGGGCTCCGTTAAGTCTAGGGACTAAACTGAATAACAGTTCTAACTTTCTAGTCCATTATGTCAAAATTTTCCTTTCAGAGTCGCGCGCCTCCTCACCTTGAGGCCAGATGCGCGCGCCTTCCGCCGCCTAGGTGGGATGCGCGCGCTTCTGGGGTTTGTCAGTTACAAATTCTGCCCAAGAATCTCTCCCTTGCTTATTATACATGATTTTGCCCGGGAAAGATTTCTTGGAGACTCCGTTTGGCTCCAAAAAAACACACATTTTCAACTATAAAAACCCCTCCAATCCATCATTGGAGGGGACCTTGAACCTTGAATTCCATGATCTTTCATTAAACTTTGGCATCACATTCTTTCACAAGTATTCTATACCTTCTCAAAAAGTTGTCTTTGAAGATTACTATAGGTACAATTCTCTTCTACTTTATGTCTTAATATTCTTCTTCTTCTTCTTCTTCTTCTTCTTCTTCTTTTTTCAATCAATGTGCAATCACCTAAAACCACTTGGGACATGACACCAATGGCTCTTTCATTACATTGAATTGGCCTAGGAGTTATCTCCCTACATTCTAAACAATAAAACCCCTTTTATCATTATTCAAATAGGAAGAACACATTTATCTTTAAAGTGGATTATGGACAAACAAGACCGACATTTCTCGGGCGAAATGGGTGTTTAAGTACTTCCCATTTCATAACCTAACCCCCGAACCCTTCATCCCAAGGAATCTCTGTTTTCGTAAATCAAACTTAGGCTAATAAACATTAGGTTTTCTTACGTTCCTCAAAAACGTTGGTGGCGACTCTAAAACACAATTAGACATCCTAGGATAATTCACCGCTCTAGCCAAGTTGTGTTTTCCCGGGGTATCTATAGTGGCGACTCCGCTGGGGACAGCTTGAGGGTTAAACTTGTGTTTCTATTCATAATTCACTTTTCTGGGCATTATGGAAATTGATATGGGAAGCGCGCGCCTCGGACCTTCATGGTCCAAAGCGCGCGCGTCCCACATCACATTCCAGAATCGCCCGCCTTCCATGTGTTCTTCCTATTCTTCCTATTATTTCATGCTAACAAATACTGCAGGGGTTTCATTACACAATCAGGACCAGGGCAATCCCCTGAGTCTATAAGTTTCTGACAATTTGACAGGTCAGCCCAGAAGCGGGCGCCTCCCATGTACAATGCGTCAGGCGCGCGCTTCCCACAACACCAGCCCGAGGCGCGTGCTTCTGGGCCAATTTCCAGGACAAGAACAGGTTTCAGGGACTGAATAGAACAGTGGGGTGTGGGCACAGTTGCCTACATCAGAAGAGAATTGGACCTTTGGACTGTATTAATTTTGTGTTTATTTACCGGTCACACGGGTGATTCGGGAGTTGTAATTTGCGTGCTTATGTGTTTTTATCTTTTCTTTTCAAAAAAAAAAAAAAAAAATTGTCACGTGATAGACCTCACACTACACGCACATTACTCCTATGAATTGCTCACTATCGAGTCGCACAAGTCCATAACTCCAAACCCGTCGAGGCCCGTCCTAGAAAGTTTCAAGCTCCCCCCGACCTTGACTCTTTCGAAGCGGTCAACCTCAGCCCGTGGCGTAGTTCAAGACTACATGTCGGGGGTGACCTTTAAGCCTCTCTTTAGCCGAGAACCAACCACACAATTCTAGTTAGGGTCTAACACTCCGTGACCAACTCGGTTTTCATGTACCGAGATTTCCCTAAACTAATGTTTTCAAATCATACATGCCAACTTGTTGATACGGACGCAATAAAAATCCGTCCCTAAAAGTGGTTATTTTGGACGAAAATAAAAAAACCTGTCCCCGCATGTATGCTTTACTACATTGATTTAGTTTAATCCCGATACATGTAGGATTCACAAACGTGAAGGAATCCGATGAGTATATGGGACCGCGAGATGGTCTATATACTAGTGTGACGATTCCATTATCTTCTTAGAAACCCCAAAAGGGATCCCGTCCCTCCGACTTATAAAAATAAAATAAAAAAGAGTCTTTTTCTTATGTGGTTCGAGTCGTGTGCCCAATGTGTGTTCTCAACCTCTTCATGAATCGAAAGTATGAACCAAGACTGACAAGGGCTACTTCTCCAATTATAGGTCCGATTGGTACTCTCCGCATCTACAGGGATTCATCCAACAGGCTTGTCCGTGAACCGATCACTCCAACAACTTCTATATCATCAATGGCCGGCGACTCCAGCACCAACATCGCCATGACTCTCGAACAGCTTTCTGCCATGGTTCAAGCACTCCAACAACAAGTCTCTACCCTTAACTAAGAGGTTCAAACCAAGGAAAACTTGTGGCAAACTCATGTTGGCAGCCAACAAGCGGCCCACGAGGCCGAGGTCAAACAATTGAAATCCAAGCTCCTCAAGCTCTCCAAGAATAAGGGGGTGAACGACAATGAGGAATCCGAATGGACCCAAAGTTTATTTGAAAGCCCATATGTTAGTGCCCGTACCAAAAAAGTGGGGGAACCAAGCACCGAAAACAACGACCACAAAATGGTCGATTCCATCATGTCCTACATTGATCAGAAATTTGACGGCCTCAACATGGGAAAAGGCTCCAACACAAGCCTTTATCAGTCATCCATTCTCATGAGCACGATGGCCGCTCTCCCCGACAAGTTCAAAATGCCCGACATTAGCAAGTGCAAGGGAAACTCATGCCCGATGGCTCACATCGAGGCTTACATTTGGGCTATGGTTCCGAAGAAGGTATCCCCAAAGGTGATGGCTTAATGCTTTCCTCTCACTCTCGTGGGGCGGCAAAGGATTGGTATGCAACTCTCCCGCTCACTGTCCATCTTGATTGGGATGCCGCTATACTTGCCTTCAAAAATCAATATCAAGGCAACACCACTCACCTGCCCATAAGGAAAGAGCTCGAGAACACCACTCAAAGAGACAACGAGTCCTTCATTGACTTCACAAGGAGATGGAATGACAAGGTCTCTGAAATTGTTGAGAGGCCAAACACGAAAGAGCAAATGGATATCTTCCTCAAGTGTCTCAAGATTGATCTCCGCACCCACCTAAGTGGGGCTTGCTACTCTGACTTCTCCCAAATATATGAGGCAGGGTACGCATGGATGACTTGCTCAAGGAGATAAAGAAAGCCACTCCTACTTTCCGTTACAAGGCCGCCTTTAGTTCAAACAAAGAGGCTTCTGTCAATGCCGTTACTACTGACAAGGGGAATTACAAAAGGGTCCCTCCACCACAAGGCAAGCAGTTCCAAAACGACCGCGTCTACACTCCTCTCAATGGCATGAACATCACCGAGGCCTATGAAGTTCTAAAGGCCAAGGGACAAATCACTCCTCTCCAAGGGTACAAGCAACCACAACCGCTCTGTCCCAACCATGCCCACCACAAGTGGTGTGACTACCATCAATGCATCGGCCACCTCACCGAGGAATGCTTCTCCATCCGCAACACCATCCAAGACCTTATAGACAAGAAAGAATTCATAATCCCTAATGAGGGTGGTGTCAATGTAATAGAGGTAGGAGAGTTTGAAGGAACCACTCATTCGATGCCATTTGTGAATGAGGGCTCCGATGGCATGAATAAACTTGACAATTCTTGTTATGTTCTGACTTACGATGAAGTTATGAGGGAAGTCTTAGAGAATAGGAAGAAGAAGCTCCAAGGGTCCGTGAATGTGCTCACCCGCAGTGGCCGGGTAATAGCGAGCGCCTCGGTTCCCACGAATACAGCAACCAACACCTCTTCTCAAAAATCAAAAGCACAAGATGCACCTGAAGACCCTTTATTGACACAACTCAAGAAGACGCAAGCCAACATATCCATCTGGGACCTTATTGCATCATCAAAGAAGCACCGAGACCTCGTCATCAAAAACTTTGATGATACATCAGTCTCTCCCGACACAACTCCCGAAGACCTCACAGCAATGATAGGTCACATTCACTTCGGCAATGTCATAACTTTTGCCGACATGGACCTCCCGCCATTTAGGTCCGATCACAATGAAGCCATCTACCTCAAAGTAAAGGCAAGGGGGAGACCCATTTCAAGAGTATTAGTAGACGGTGGTTCCGCACTCAACTTAATGCCTAGCCGAATCATGGGCATACCGGGGCTCAAAAGCTCCGATTTGCAACCTTCTACCCAAGTCATTAGAGGTTACGACAGCACTGCCCGTACAGTCATGGGAATGCTAGAAGTTGATATCGAATTTGGAAGCATGATCATATCCGTCCCATTTCAAGTACTTGATGTCCCGTCTTCGTTCAACTTACTTTTGGGCCGACCATGGATCCACAGTTCCAATGCTGTCCCATCCACTCTCCATCAGTGTGTCAAGATCAGAAATGGGGACGAGATAGTCACCGTTATGGCCAAGAATGTCACCACCCACAGAAATGGGGGACAACCCGTCCACCAAGTTCAACACGGGATAGAAGATTCCACTCTCTCCGGCATCAACGCCATCTCCGAAAACACATAAATGGAGAGTTCATCTATCAGCAAGATATAGCCAAGCTCCGGCCAATCAACAACTGGTACTGTATGAAGGGGCCCATGGTATCCGAGGAATTTTTAGTTTGAGAAATGGGTTGCATACCCCGCACAGCAATAAAGGAAGAGCGGCTCACACTTGCTTTCGAGTCCGAGAGTGTTTCTAATACCCTCACCCAAGAGGATATGGAGGCCATAGCCGAGCGTGTGTTTCCTTTCTTTGCTAATGAAAAATTCGATATTTCTGAGTACCCCGAGGTTGCAAACATCATAAATGATGAATTAACTAATAATGAACTTAATGAATAAGTTAATAACGATTCAAATTATGATGAATTAGACCACGAAAACATAACATACCTAAATGAACTAGCTCAACAGGTTCGTTGTTTCGTGGTGAAAATGGTCCAGGGGCTGATGAGGAATTGCATGTTGTTAATCTGGGTACCGACGAAGAGCTGAAAGAAACGAAGATAGGCAGCTTCTTTAAGGGGAATACGGAGACAGATTGACTGCACTGCTCAAATAATTTGTGGATGTATTCGCATGGTCGTACAAAGACATGCTGGGTTTGGACAGAAAGGTCGTAGAGCATAGAATTCCGATCAGAGAGGACGCCAAGCCAGTAAAGCAGAAGTTCAGAAAGATCAAACCAAAATGGTCCCTACAAGTCAAAGAAGAGATTGAAAAGCTCCTCACTGTGGGTTTCATCAAAGTCATCGAGTATCTGACTTGGCTAGCCAACATTGTGACAGTCAGAAAGGCAAACGGCAAGGTTCGAGTTTGTGTGGACTTCCGGGATTTGAACAAAGCTTCCCCGAAAGATGATTTTCCACTACCAAACATCGACATGCTCGTCAATTCAACTGCCAACTATGAAGTCTGCTTATTTGTGGACGGTTTTGCCGGTTACAATCAGATTCTCATGTCCAAAGAGGACCAACACAAGACAGCTTTCACAACACTGTGGGGCACTTT
This sequence comes from Campanula takesimana, assembly GCA_026119855.1. Taxonomy (NCBI): domain Eukaryota; kingdom Viridiplantae; phylum Streptophyta; class Magnoliopsida; order Asterales; family Campanulaceae; genus Campanula; species Campanula takesimana. Next base: position 417,742 of record JAOWBW010000691.1, read on the forward strand.
CTGCTACACAGTCATGCCGTTCGGGTTAAGGAATGCTGGGGCTACCTACCAAAGGGCTATTACGGACCTATTCCATGACATGATTCATAAAGAGATCGAGGTCTATGTAGACGACATGATCATCCATTCAAAGGGAACCAACGGTCAACATTTGATCGATCTTCGCAAGTTCTTTGAATGACTCCGACAACACAACATGAGACTCAATCCCGGAAATTGCACTTTTGGGGTCATCAGAGGAAAGGTTCTCGGTTATATGGTCATTGATAGGGGAATTGAAGCCGATCCCTCCAAGATCAAGGCAATCATTGACATGCCTCCCCCAAAGACGCAGAAAGAAATCAAGGGTTTAATGGGCAGACTTCAATACATCAGTCGGTTTGTGCACCAACTCACTTCCATGTGTGAGCCGATCTTCAAGCTACTAAATAAGAATGTGGCTCTAGAATGGACCGATGCTTGCCAAGAAGCCTTCGACCAAGTGAAGCATTACTTGAGATGCCCTCCAGTTTTGGTTCCACCGCACAAGGAGAAGCCCCTCTTGCTCTATCTCACTGTCAATGATGAAGCCCTAGGGGCTATGTTAGCACAAGAACAACAAGACTCCACAAAAGAGAATGCTCTCTACTTTATCAGTCACTGGTTTCAAGGAGCTGAGAAGCACTACTCTGTCTTAGAGAAGTCTTGTTCGGTATTCGTTTGGGTTACTCAAAAGCTCAAGCATTACATGGAGGCCTTCCCAATCAAGTTGGTAGCAAAAGTGGATCCGCTCCGCTACATCTTCGATAAGTCCTTCATGTCAACAAGAATAGCCAAATGGTACTTCATGCTCGCCGGCTATGATATCACTTACGTCACTCTCAAATCCATCAGGGGGAAAGTGTTCAGTGATCAGCTTGCTGAATTTCTGTGTGACGAAGTGAAGGGGGAAGATGTACAGTTCCCCGACTGTAAGTACCCCAATCTGAAACCGACCTATCTTAGAGGTAGCCTTAGCACCGTTTCAGGGATAAGCTAATAGGCCAGGACCTCCCTAGGATAAGCTATAAATTCCAGGACTACTCTGGTATAAAATTGGAAAAATCCAGAAGCTCGCCAGGCTGAGCCGTACGGATGCTTTTGGTACTAGAGGGGCCTAGCCGTAGGGCTGGTTTGGGCACCCTCAGTCCCTATAAATAGAACCCCTTGCTGATCATTTCAAGAGGGGGGAAAAACATTAGAACTAAGGTTACTCTGTCGAATTCACCTCAGAATAGTGTGAGTAAGAGTGAACAAAGAGTGAAAGAGAGAAAGGAAGATTGGCCTAAACCAAGATAGGTAAAGCCACCTTCTCCCCCTCCCTTCTCTTCATCTAAGAACTCTATTTATCTTTGATCTTGTCATTTATTGTTGATCTTTACATTCTTGTAAGTCTTGTCCATTCAAGCAATATATACATATATCTATTACTATTTAAATTTCCTAGTCCAAGCCATGAGATGATCAAAGGTGCCCTCCATACTTTGTGTGGAAGAGGTTCAAACCTAGTTTGATCATGGCTTGTTGATTGTTCATTTACATTCTTGTCATGGATGATGCTCTTGTTGTTCATTTTGCTCATTTTAAGCTATGATGATCATGTTGAGGATCATCACCTTGATCTAGCCCAAAATTCCCAAGTTTGGGTAATAAAGATCCAATCTTTATGGTTTGTTCTTGTCCCTAAAGGATTAATCTTGCCTAGAAAAGCCATTTTGATGGTAAAGTTTCAATCTTTACTCATCAAATGGTCACTATGGCTTAAAAGGGAATATTGGCCACCTTTTTCATGTTTCTCCCATGATTGCCTTTGATCATGCCCAAACTCTTGTTTTGGGAGGTTCTTTGATGATAGAATGGCATAGGAATGAGTTGTTAATGTTGTTTTGTGTTGGAATAACAAACTAGAATCAGAACAGTTTGGTCCAGTTCAAGCAGAATGCTCTGTTTCTGCCTGGAACTGGACTGTTGCTTGAACAAACTGTAAAATCCCAGGAGTGGTCTCCCCATCCGTACGGCTACTTTGGCCGTATGGGGAGATAGACCATTTTGCCCTTCTGTCTTCTGTTTTCTTATCAAACAAACCCTTTTTCAGTTGAAAAGATGAATAAAAAGTTAAAACAAAGATTTTCCGTAAAAACACACACACACACATGCACTTTTGTTAACTAATAAGGGAGACTCGGCTTTGTCCGAGGCAACTTGGGAGGACGTAAAAACTCTTCCCAAGTTGTTACCTGATCTCCGAACCTTTGAACTCAAACCTTTGTCATTTTGTTGGGTTTAAAATTAACAAACTGTGGCGACTCCGTTAAATTGGTCCGGTTCCCGCGTTTGGTATTTCGCCCTTGAAACGTGCTCGTGTTTTTTTTTTTGTGGCGGGATCCTTAGAGTGGCGACTCCGCTGGGGATTTGAGTGCTTTCGGACTTCTTTCTAGAAGATTCGGGGGCATTCTTGTGTGGGTCAAACTCCCGTTCCCGTTAGTTGACTTCTTGCATATTTGTGTGTGTTTGATGTTTCTGTTTGAACTGTTTTGAGTACATACGTTCTGGAAATACAATAAACTGGGTCTTGATGATCAGAAGTTGGAGAAACTGAGAAAAATCTTCACCCTCTTGCTTTAGCCGTACGGCTACTTTGGGTAGGGGCCAGAATGTTGCCAATTAACATTTTGGTGCAGGGCTGAAACATTCTGGGTGCCCCTCTGCTTCTACTTGTCCAGGTTCCAAATTTACAGTCTTACTTGTTCACATTACCTTCATTCTTTTGGCCAAAACTTGATTTAAAAAAAAAAACTTGGTTATGCATAATCTTTTGTCAATAAAAATGGTTTCCAAAGCCTCATTGTGCATAAACCTTTTGTAAAGATTTCTTGAGTCTTCTTGTTGTGCACAACTTACTTGGTACAAATGGTTTCAATGTAAAAATTGTTCTTTTGCAAAATGTTTGATTCAAAATTCTTTGTTGTGCACAACTTGGTACATGTACAAGTTTTGGTCTTTGTTTGTTCATATTCCTTGATTTGTTGTGTGTATAAATTGTTTAATCCATGCTTGTTCATACTTTTTCATATATTGCTTATGCCATGCTCATCATATCGAAAAACGGATTGAAAATCTCTATTTTGACTCAAAAGGGAACATAGAATGGCTTCACACTACGCGCACTTGACCTTGCACGTTCCAAATGCCCTTTTAACCCGGGATGGATGCTACGATGCAGCTCGTTGGGCGCTCTTGTTCCCTTCGATGCGCGCACGGGTCCATTCCACCTTCCCTTCCGAGCCGAGTCAACCACACTTGTCCGTGACACACAAAAACCGTGACCTTGGTTGGTTTTTGGTCTAGCTCACGTTGCCACGTCCATAACATGTGTACAAAGTTAATTATGGCCAAGTTAACGCCCGAGTTGTGACTCCTTGATGAAATGCAAGCGTGGCCTAACCAGCCTTTAACTTGTGCATTAATGATGTCCGCAATTAGCGAAGGTCATGTGCTAAGGATAGGGTGACACCGTGTCGTTAATCCCTAATGTACGAGTTATTTTAATCATCCTTAAGGCCATGGTCAAGGACTGAGACGCTTCATTCAAAATGAGGTCATGTCGGAATATCGGTGCAGCCTTCGGTGTAGCCTTCGGAAAAAGTCTAGATTCCGACTGGGGCTTAATCATGATTAGGATGACCCGCGCATTGGGAACCTTGCGACGCACTAGACCCTAGGTTCGTTTCTTTTGGTCGGTGGAAGCCGCTTGCCCTATAGGACCCTCGCTCAGGATAGTCTGTAGCGACCCCAAAACCCGTCCCTATTTATTTTATAATTTTGGGGAATTTTATTTGACTTATATGTGCATTTTATGTGTTGCATCATATTTTATGATTTGCATATCATATTTGATTATTTGTGTTATTTACTTAGTTAGTAAAAATAATGATTAAAGGAGTTAAATGATTAAGTTGAAACTTTAGGGTCCTTGTTGAAAATATAAGTTTAGGGGTTAAAATGTTAAAAAGGAATCTTGGGTGACCAATTTGTAAAATGGGTAAAAATATCTTTATAAGTAACTTGATTTCTCCTTCTTTCTCTGTGTAAAACTTCTGCAACTTTCCTCGTTCTGTTCGTAGGTTAAGAAAGAAAAAAGGTAAGTTCAACCCATTTCGATTTAATTCTTTTTATTTACTTACCCGTTTTCAAAACTAATTATATAAAAATGATCAGGGCGTCGAGTAGGTCATTCCTAGCCGAACAAAACTTATTTCAGCGATACTTTTTCCGGAACTAGGTAAGTTACTAATTCCCCTTTAAATGTTAAAATAGTCATATATGCTATATATGATACTTTTACTTGATAATTTTGTGATTTGGGTAATATTTGCTATACTTGTAATTTTGGGACAACGGGAGTGTATGAAATGGTTATTGTTGGTGTTAGTCTTGTTTTTAGGCTAAGGTTTAGCCTTTGTGTAAGTTGAAATGTTAAGGGTTATGAGTATTGGTAATTTTGGGTTGTGAAACAAAAGGAGTAAATTTTGGTTAAGTTTTTAGGCCTGCCGGGTGATGTGGACGGCCGCCCAAAAATGGGTGTGCGGCCGCACATCTATCTGAAGGTTTTTGTTCTTGGGACAGAGCATTTTGGGCGGCCGCACAGCCCTGTTTGGGCGACCGCCCAGTTGTCTGGAGAAAGTTTAGAGAGTTCAAACTAAGGGGTGTAGAGGTCAATCTTGATCTAGTTTTTGGGTAGTGTCCTAAAGTACTTAGATGATAGTTGTGGATCACTAAAGTGGTAGAATTGGTTCCTTCGTGAGCCCAAGTGTTGTTGACTGTTAGTAATGGATTAAATGTCCTTTTTATGGACTCTTTATACGGATTATTTGTGTGCATCTTGTGATGTATTTGGCATAGTTCCTTCTTAGATTAAATGCCCCGGGTTTTGTTTAGCAAGTATTTATTACTGTGCTTCTTGTTAAAAGTCCAGCTGGTCTTGTTGTGGAGTCAGCCAATGGAAGAATTATAGTGGTACAGGTAAGTCCACTATAAGGTTTTCCATTGGAGCTTGTGAGTCAGGCGGTGGGAGAATTATAGTGGCACACAAGCCAAGTTCACTATAAGGTGTCCACTGTGCCTTTTAGTTTCCCCAGTCCAGATTGGCCTTGGATGGGATAAATTGCTCCCTTTGGTGAGTATTTGGGTTATGACTTTGTGTCATATTTCCCTCTCTGGTTACTTGGTTCTATTGGTTATGATTTGGTTTTCGGGATCCCGACGGCTTCAGCTATTTATGCTGCTCAGATTGTTTTCTCTGATGGGTTTCTCAGTTGGTATTCTCATCAGTTATGGTTATTGGGTAAACCTTGGCTTTGGTATCCACCGGAGTGTGGGCAATGTGATATATAACTTGATGTTATGTTCTATATGCTATATGTTTACTTGTTGATATTGTTTCCTTATGATCATCATATCAGCATGTAACGTAGTTGCATTTTAGTAGCTTACTGAGATTTATTCTCACCCTTATTTGTTTACTGTTTTAGATAAAGGCGGGTCCAGGGGATAGGACACTCGGCACGGGAGGACGTTCGTTTGGTAAGAGTTGGGACTTGTTTTGTTGAAGGTTACATTATGTAAATGTAAAACCTTTGGGTAGAGTACCCGTACTTTATTATGGTTCCATCTATTTTGGTAAATGTTGATGTATGTACATTGTTTAAAAGTTTGTAAGCCTTCGGGCTAAGTACTTTCGCTGTGAAAGTGTTTGTAAAAGTTTGTTTCAAGTTAAGTGAAGTCTTTGAACTTCAAAAAATGTTTTTGGTGCCACTTTCTAAAAGGATATTTCGAAAAAAATTTCTAAAAGGTTTCATAACGTCTTCCGTTCGTGTCCCGAGCGTGGGGCCAAGTAGGACCACGGGTCTGGGGCGCGACAGTTGGTATCAGAGCTAGGTTGTAGATGGTCTAGAATGACTAAATGACCTAGGAGGGTAGTAGAGTATAGAGGGAGTAACGTTGAGTGTTTGATGCAGGTATTCATTAAAAATGGGTGAAACTGACGGAGATCAGGCCGGCTCTTCGGGGCAAGGGGATGCCAGAGAAGAGGCTCGAATTATGTTTCAGGGAATGTTTGAAGCAGCAATGAAAACTTTAAGTGATCAGAGACAAGAAAGGGAACAGGTACCACCAAGATATGGCCTAGAACAGTTTCTGAAAATGAAGCCTATGGAGTATGATGGAGAGCCCGATGTATCTAAAACTGAAAGGTGGATTGAATCGATGGAAAAGATCTTTGATGCTTTGAGATGTTCAGAGGAAGATCAAGTCAGGTTTGCTACCTATAAACTGAATGGAGCGGCTGAGTATTGGTGGAAAGCTTTGAAAACAAAATGGGATGAGACTCATGTACCTTATACTTGGGAGAATTTTCTGGGGAAGTTCAAAGAACACTTCATTCCTCGAGTAGACCAAGACAGGAAGGAGATGGAATTTCTTAACTTGGAGCAAGGTTCTATGTCAATTGCTCAATATTCAGCTAAATTTTCAGAGTTGTCCAGGTATTGTACTCACCTAGTGGCAACTGAAGAGAGGAAGGCTTCGAGGTTTGTGAAAGGTTTGAAAACCGTGATTAGAACTCAGCTAGTATCCCATAAGTTGCAAGATTTTCAGGATGCAGTGGATCGAGCTTACCAGGTGGAGCATGACATTGAGGAACATAAAAGGAAAATGGAATTGTTAGGCGCTGGGAAACAAGTTAGGCAACCACAACGTGGTGATAATCGAGGAAATCAAGGTGGATCTTCACAATTTAAAGGGTCTTCTCAAAGACAGTCAGGTAATAGAAATCAAAGTAACACTTCAGGGAGTCAGAGTAGAGGAGTTTGTAATTATTGTCAGAAAGAAGGGCATTCAGAAGAGAGATGTTGGAAGAAGCAGGGCAAGTGTTTGAACTGTGGTCAGTTAGGACATTTTCAGAGGGATTGCCCTAAGTATAGGATGCAAGCATCGGGAAGTGTGGTTGGGTCCTCTCAGGGTCAGAAGAGGGATTCCTCAGGCAAGCCTAAGGTTCAGGGTCGTGTTTTTGCTATTTCTCAGCAACAGGCTTCGGAGTCCTCTAATGTGATAGGAGGTATTATTTCTGTGTCTAGTTTGAGGGCACGTACACTTATAGACCCTGGCTCATCGCATTCTTATGTGTCTGTGCATTTTGCTTCTCGATTGCATATGTCTTCTGAATCTCTACCTTATGTGTTAGAGGTGTCAACTCCTATAGGGGAGTGTTTGGTGACCAATGAGATGTTGCATTCTTGTGATGTGCATATACGTGAGCATGTTTTACCTGCTGATTTAGTTATCTTACCATTACAAGATTTTGATGTTATCTTGGGTATGGATTGGTTGGGTAAATATCATGCGTCTGTTGATTGTGCTAATAAAGTGGTCACATTTTCTATCCCAAATGTTCCTAAATTTTCTTTTGAAACTGTTCCCTGGGGTAGAGAGATTCGAATTATTTCTTATATGAAGGCTAGAAAGTTGTTGAACCGAGGTTGTGCGGGGTATTTGGCTAGTGTTTTGGATACTACTAAAAGGGTTCTTGATATTGAGGATGTGCCTATTGTTAAAGAATTTTCAGATGTATTTTCTTCTGAGTATGCTATGCCTCCTGACCGGGAAATAGAGTTCTGTATTGACTTACTTCCAGGTACGGCTCCTATATCTGAGGCACCTTACAGAATGGCCCCAGCTGAATTGAAAGAGTTGAAGGTTCAGATGCAAGAGTTACTTGATCGAGGATTCATTCGTCCTAGTGTATCTCCGTGGGGAGCTCCAGTATTGTTTGTTAAAAAGAAAGATGGGTCCTTGAGGCTGTGTATTGAATACAGAAAGCTGAATCAGGTAACTATAAAGAATAAATATCCGCTTCCTCATATTGATGATTTATTTGATCAACTTCAGGGGTCAGTTGTCTTTTCAAAACTTGATTTGAGGAGTGGGTACCATCAGTTGAAAATCCGTTCTGAAGACATTTCTAAAACTGCTTTTCGTAGTAGATATGGCCATTATGAGTTTCTTGTTATGCCTTTCGGGTTGACTAATGCTCCGGCTGTTTTTATGGATATGATGAACAGAGTCTTTAAACCTTATCTTGATACCTTCGTGGTTGTATTTATTGATGATATTTTGGTTTATTCCAAGTCCCGGGAAGAGCATGAACAGCATTTGCGAATGGTTTTATCTGTTCTTCGTGAGAAGCAGTTGTTTGCTAAATTCAGTAAATGTGCTTTTTGGCTCAATGAAGTATCTTTTCTTGGGCATGTGATTTCTAATAAAGGTATATCAGTTGATCCATCCAAAGTTGAGGCTATTGTGAATTGGAGGAGGCCAGAATCAGTTACAGAAATTCGAAGTTTCTTGGGGTTAGCTGGGTACTACAGAAGGTTTATTGAGGGGTTTTCTAAGATTGCAACTCCCTTGACTCAGTTGACTCGAAAGAATATTCCTTATGTGTGGGATGAAAAATGTCAAGCTAGTTTTGAAGAGTTGAAGAAGAGATTGACTACAGCTCCTATTCTCGCCCTACCTAATGGTAATGATGATTTAGTAATCTATAGTGATGCTTCTAAAGAAGGCCTCGGGTGTGTATTAATGCAGAATGGAAGGGTGATTGCATATGCTTCGAGGAAGTTGACTCCGAGTGAACAGAATTATCCTACCCATGACATGGAGCTTGCAGCTATTGTCTTTGCATTACACAAGTGGAAACATTATCTTTACGGAGCAAAGTTTGAGATTTTCACAGATCATCAAAGTTTAAAGTATCTTTTCTCCCAGAAAGAGTTGAATAATAGACAACGAAGATGGATGGAGCTGTTGAAGGATTATGATTGCACAATTTCCTATCATCCGGGCAAGGCAAATGTGGTAGCTGATGCTATTAGCCGGAAGTCTTATGTAGCTTCATTGATGGTGCGGGAATGGAAGATGTTGGAGGATGCTCGATATTGGAGTCCTTATGAATCAAAGCATGGAGCTATTTTTGCGAACATTCGAGTATTTCCAACTTTAGTTCAACAAATAAAGGAAGCTCAGAAGGATGACCCGGAATTGGTAAAGATTATGGATAAAATCAAGGAAGGTAAATTTGAGGATTTCTCCCTCAGTCCTGAAGGGGTATTAACTTTCAGGGGTCGTTTGTGTGTACCTAATGTTGATGGGATTAAACACCAAGTTCTTGATGAAGGCCATAAAGCAAGGTATACTATTCATCCCGGGAGTACTAAAATGTATCAGAATTTGAAGCAACACTTTTGGTGGAATAATATGAAGAGGGAGATAGCGGATTATGTATCCAAGTGCTTAACATGTCAACAAGTCAAAGCTGAACATCAAAGGCCTGCAGGATTGCTTCAACCATTAGAGATTCCGGAATGGAAGTGGGAACATGTTACCATGGATTTTGTGACGGGGTTACCTCGTACTCGAAGAAGGTTTGATGCGGTTTGGGTGATTGTTGATAGATTGACAAAGTCTTCTCATTTTCTACCTATTGAGATCGGTTATTCTATGGAAAAGCTTGCAACTTTGTACATTAATGAGATCGTGAGGTTACATGGAGTTCCAGTGAGCATTGTATCTGATCGTGACCCTAGATTCACCTCTCGGTTTTGGCAAGCGTTTCAAAAGGCTTTGGGTTCAGAGTTGAGATTTAGTACAGCTTTTCATCCTCAAACAGATGGTCAGTCCGAGAGAACTATCCAGATTCTTGAGGATATGTTGAGGGCTTGCTCAGTTGATTTTTCAGATTCGTGGGATATTCATTTACCTCTCGTAGAGTTTGCTTATAATAACAGTTTTCAGTCCAGTATTGGGATGGCTCCTTATGAAGCCTTGTATGGGAGGAAATGTCGATCTCCTATTTGCTGGGATGAAGTGGGAGAAGCCAAGATTTGGGGTGTTCAGATGGTTAATGATTCAGTTGAGAAGGTTAAACTTATTCGAGATCGTTTGAGTACTGCCCAGAGTAGACAGAAAAGCTACGCTGATCATCGGAGACGAGACCTTGAGTTCGAAAAGGGTGACTTTGTGTTTTTGAAGGTTTCCCCTAAGGTTGGTATTCGAAGATATGGGAAGAAAGGCAAGCTTGCTCCGAGGTTTATTGGTCCATTTGAGATTCTTGGAAGAGTGGGGGATCGGGCTTATCGTCTTGCATTACCTCCTTCTCTTGATAAGATCCATAATGTGTTTCATGTTTCTATGCTTCGGAAGTATGTGTATGATTCTTCTCATGTTTTATCTGAGGTTCCCGAGGATATTGAGCCGAGTATGTCTTATGAGGAACATCCGGTCCAAGTCATTGATTCGAAGGTGCAAGAATTGAGAAACAAAAGTATCCCTCTTGTTCGAGTTGTGTGGAGGAATCACAATGTGGAGGAATCGACTTGGGAACTTCGGGAGGAGATCGAGAGGAAGTACCCTTGGTTGTTTGAGGGCCTCGGTAAGTAACCCTAAAATTCGGGACGAATTTTTTTTAAGGGGGAGTGATTGTAGCGACCCCAAAACCCGTCCCTATTTATTTTATAATTTTGGGAAATTTTATTTGACTTATATGTGCATTTTATGTGTTGCATCATATTTTATGATTTGCATATCATATTTGATTATTTGTGTTATTTACTTAGTTAGTAAAAATAATGATTAAAGGAGTTAAATGATTAAGTTGAAACTTTAGGGTCCTTGTTGAAAATATAAGTTTAGGGGCTAAAATGTTAAAAAGGAATCTTGGGTGACCAATTTGTAAAATGGGTAAAAATATCTTTATAAGTAACTTGATTTCTCCTTCTTTCTCTGTGTAAAACTTCTGCAACTTTCCTCGTTCTGTTCGTAGGTTAAGAAAGAAAAAAGGTAAGTTCAACCCATTTCGATTTAATTCTTTTTATTTACTTACCCGTTTTCAAAACTAATTATATAAAAATGATCAGGGCGTCGAGTAGGTCATTCCTAGCCGAACAAAACTTATTTCAGCGATACTTTTTCCGGAACTAGGTAAGTTACTAATCCCCCTTTAAATGTTAAAATAGTCATATATGCTATATATGATACTTTTACTTGATAATTTTGTGATTTGGGTAATATTTGCTATACTTGTAATTTTGGGACAACGGGAGTGTATGAAATGGTTATTGTTGGTGTTAGTCTTGTTTTTAGGCTAAGGTTTAGCCTTTGTGTAAGTTGAAATGTTAAGGGTTATGAGTATTGGTAATTTTGGGTTGTGAAACAAAAGGAGTAAATTTTGGTTAAGTTTTTAGGCCTGCCGGGTGATGTGGGCGGCCGCCCAAAAATGGGTGTGCGACCGCACATCTATCTGAAGGTTTTTGTTCTTGGGACAGAGCATTTTGGGCGGCCGCACAGCCCTGTTTGGGCGAGCGCCCAGTTGTCTGGAGAAAGTTTAGAGAGTTCAAACTAAAGGGTGTAGAGGTCAATCTTGATCTAGTTTTTGGGTAGTGTCCTAAAGTACTTAGATGATAGTTGTGGATCACTAAAGTGGTAGAATTGGTTCCTTCGTGAGCCCAAGTGTTGTTGACTGTTAGTAATGGATTAAATGTCCTTTTTATGGACTCTTTATACGGATTATTTGTGTGCATCTTGTGATGTATTTGGCATAGTTCCTTCTTGCATTAAATGCCCCGGGTTTTGTTTAGCAAGTATTTATTACTGTGCTTCTTGTTAAAAGTCCAGCTGGTCTTGTTGTGGAGTCAGCCAATGGAAGAATTATAGTGGTACAGGTAAGTCCACTATAAGGTTTTCCATTGGAGCTTGTGAGTCAGGCGGTGGGAGAATTATAGTGGCACACAAGCCAAGTTCACTATAAGGTGTCCACTGTGCCTTTTAGTTTCCCCAGTCCAGATTGGCCTTGGATGGGATGAATTGCTCCCTTTGGTGAGTATTTGGGTTATGACTTTGTGTCATATTTCCCTCTCTGGTTACTTGGTTCTATTGGTTATGATTTGGTTTTCGGGATCCCGACGGCTTCAGCTATTTATGCTGCTCAGATGGTTTTCTCTGATGGGTTTCTCAGTTGGTATTCTCATCAGTTATGGTTATTGGGTAAACCTTGGCTTTGGTATCCACCGGAGTGTGGGCAATGTGATATATAACTTGATGTTATGTGCTATATGCTATATGTTTACTTGTTGATATTGTTTCCTTATGATCATCATATCAGCATGTAACGTAGTTGCATTTTAGTAGCTTACTGAGATTTATTCTCACCCTTATTTGTTTACTGTTTTAGATAAAGGCGGGTCCAGGGGATAGGACACTCGGCACGGGAGGACGTTCGTTTGGTAAGAGTTGGGACTTGTTTTGTTGAAGGTTACATTATGTAAATGTAAAACCTTTGGGTAGAGTACCCGTACTTTATTATGGTTCCATCTATTTTGGTAAATGTTGATGTATGTACATTGTTTAAAAGTTTGTAAGCCTTCGGGCTAAGTACTTTCGCTGTGAAAGTGTTTGTAAAAGTTTGTTTCAAGTTAAGTGAAGTCTTTGAACTTCAAAAAATGTTTTTGGTGCCACTTTCTAAAAGGATATTTCGAAAAATTTTTCTAAAAGGTTTCATAACGTCTTCCGTTCGTGTCCCGAGCGTGGGGCCAAGTAGGACCATGGGTCTGGGGCGCGACATAGTCAGTCTATGGGAGCGTGCAAGACAGGTGAAAAATGAGGGGTCTATAGGCGTAGTGATGGCCTCCACTGATCCAGGGTTTAGATTAGTTTCGAAAAAGAAGAGAAATCTTTTCCAACCATTTAGGAATAAAAATGTGTTTTAAGTAAACTTGAATGATTTATTAATTGAGCTTTGCATGAGCTTGCTCCGTTTTTTCTTCATGTCTTCGATACATTGCATTGCTTCGCTAACCAGTGTCACCCCCGTTAAGTCTTTGGAAGGATCCATGTTATCCTTCAAGACCTCCGTCAAGTCCCGTTAAGCCTTTGGATGGATCCATGTTATCCTCCAAGACTTTTGATTAGTCCCGTTTAGTCTTTGGACGGATCCATGTTATCCTCCAAGACTTTTGATTAGTCCCGTTTAGTCTTTGGACGGATCCATGTTATCCTCCAAGACTTTTGATTAGTCCCGTTTAGTCTTTGGACGGATCCATGTTATCCTCCAAGACTTTTGATTAGTCCCGTTTAATCTTTGGACGGATCCATGTTATCCTCCAAGACTTTTGAATAGTCCCGTTTAGCCTTTGGACGGATCTATGTTATCCTCCAAGACTTTTGATTAGTCCCGTTTAGCCTTTGGACGGATCCATGTTATCCTCCAAGACTTTTGAATAGTCCCGTTCAGCCTTTGGACGGATCTATGTTATCCTCCAAGACTTTTGATTAGTCCCATTTAGTCTTTGGAAGGATCCATGTTATCCTTCAAGACCTCCGTCAAGACCTCCGTCAAGTCCCATTAAGTCTTTTGAAGGATCCATGTTATCCTTCAAGACCCTCGTTAAGATCCCCGTTGAGACCCTAGGCAAAGTCCCCTAGGTCCCCGCAAAGATCCCCGTTAAATTCTAAGAATAGTCCCCTAGGAAGCCAGTCAACTCCTTGGATGGATTCTCGTTAAGACATTAGTCGTGTTCGTCCTTCCCTTTTAAGATTCTAAACCCGTTCGAACTACGGTGACCTGATCCTCTCATCACGTGGGACTCCCTCCCTCGTGGTGAGGGGAACGTAGGCAACTTCGGCCCGGTCAAATATCACAAATAGAGACACGTGTGTCTTTAACCCAAGTGTTCACCCAATGTTTGCCCGAGCCTAAACTACCTTTTTTTTCCGTGGCTTAGATGAAGTGGAAGAGAGCATCATGTCGCCGACTGGTGCGTGTGGAGTCAGAAAGTTCCCCGGTCACTACAACCTCTCCGATCCGGTACCTCAGAAAGATCACTTCAGTGGACAGTAGCTTGAGAAATGACGCCGCGGATAATTTGGATGGCCTAACGAACGAAGAGTTGTTCCAAGCTTTAGAAACCCCCGGGGCTGAGAAAGAAGTCATCACAGATAGCCACAGAGAAACGCAAACCCCGTCTGATGAGTCGACGAGGCAAAGAGGCGTTACAGCTCTGTTTCAAATTGATGGGCCATTCACCAAGGTGACCAACCATAATGAAAGGGTGGAAGCTACCCGACCCCCGGATTGTAACCAAAGATTTCCCCCTCCATCTCACCAAAATACCAAGGCCTCCATTTCTTCGCCCCAACACGCCGTCATCCATAACGAGCCTCTCACTCAAATCTTCCTCACTCCGCCTCATCCCAAATCCAACATCTCCCATAAGACACCTCCTATAAAACCCCAAACACAACCCACTCAAAAGGCCCGCAAACCACTGTTCACACCAGTTACGCCTCAAGCATCATACTCACAATACCTTCCCAATCGTGTCCCTTCTCGATTCAATGCCATCAACCAAGTCACCAGAGATCAGTCACTGTTTAAACCATATATGGATACCCGACTAGGCATCACAAACTTGCCTCCGCCAGATTTTCCGATGAGATTCTGGGGTGGCCCGTATCATTTCTATAATCCAAGACCTTTTGGACCACAAGCTCCTTGCATGCCTCAAATGTATATTCCTGCAAGCAACCAAGGTTATGGGTATTCCTACACCCATGCACTTCCACAGAATCCTCATGTTGGACCTCAGTCGGGTACGTTATTGGGAAAAAGAAGGCAAATGGAAGCTAAGTTTGAAAGGACACTCGATGGGCACCCCTTTGCATTGAGTAGCGGTGATTCTCATCCCCACCACACTCCGGTCAACAATGTAAGAAAAGCCAAGGGCCGAGCCAAGTTCCATTTCACAAAGTTTGAGGATTTCGGAATGCCCATAAGCAAAGTATTTGAAGGATTGGTCAAACAAGGCCTCATGTGGCCCCTCGAAGATTTTCAGCCAAAGAATCTTGAAAAACGTCGAGACAAGACCCAAAGGTGTGCCTTTCACAACTACCACGGCCATGATACCAATGATTGCACTGCCATAGGACGCATCATCTCGAAACTAATTGAGAAGGGGAAGCTTGGACGCCCCCACACCCCCGACACAGCCAATGACCCGAGCGTCAACATGCTCAAATCTGTGACTTCCCCGATGATCGATAAATGGAGTAGTGTCCGCCCAAGGAAAAAGAGCCCATGGTTGACAGAGTTGTCAATCCCAAAATGGGAGAGCCTGTTTTGGAAAAATTGACAAAATCAGTGTCCCAAATGGTGGTTCCTAAAATCAGCAAAGCCGAAACGACGGAAGGCATTTGAAAAAGATCAGTGGCACAGAAAATGTCTGAAGGGCCGAATGCCCCGGGTTGGGAAATGAATGGTGTTGCGGTTGCCACAGCAAATGACGGAGTTCCGAAACCTCTCCTATCAACCTCCCCTTAGAAGGAGTCTGTTTTCATCCTTAAGAAGAGCCAGTTGCTTTTAGGGCGTATGATAAGTCTTTAGGAAAAGTCGGTTAAGATGTCTGTTAGGTTTGGTTAAAGTCTTGACTCCCCGGTTGATGCCATGTGGTGACCATTTTTGGTCCATTGTCAGTTCTCTTAATAAGATTATTATTGCCATTTTTGCCTTGTCAAAAGCTTACAAAAAAAAAAATGTGTGTGAGTCTTTCACTCAAAACAAAGGTGTGTCTTCCAAAAAAAAAAAAAAAAATAAAATTAAAAAAAAAAAATGGAGATCAAGTTTTCTTAAAATAAAAGATCAAGTTTTTCCTAAAAAGCTAATCCGATAATGAAGCATTTTTCTCAAATCATGGTTATAATTTCACCTTGAGGTTTAATATGCTAAAAGTCCTTCGCGGTTCTGTCCACTAGAAGCATTGACCAAGGAGCCCACATCCGAATTGGCGTTCGAAACAACCGTCCACATGACCAATAAGATCAAACAATTGGGACACCGTCTACAAGAAGAAGCCCAAGCTTCGGAAGGCCAAATGCGGTTACATCACAGGGAAATCCATATTCTCGCCGAATGCAATGCACGGAGATTACGCACCTTGAAAGGGAGTCGCCAAAAGGCTTGGCCAACAGGCAAGCTCCCAACTCGCCATCATGAGTAGACGACCCCGGCAATTGCAACGCCAAGCCAAGTGGAGGCCTCGCGACATCTTTCCCGACGACATGGGAACCCATCCTTAAAAAAAAAAAAAAAAAAATGTGAGTCTTCCAGCCTCGTAGGTTCTAGAAAGAAAAAAAAGGAGTCCATTCTGGACCGTGTCTTTTTATTTTTACAGAGTTCCGTACTTGGACATGTATGTACAAAGTTATCTAAATAAAAGAGTCATTTTCCTTCTCTTCTCTCTAGACTTGAGACATTATTTGCAATATATGTTTACTCTTGAAATTGCCTTGCTTGTTATTATCAATTGATTGCTACGTCCCCAAAATGACGAATTGACTTCTAAGCATACTAGTCAATGACGACTCATTAAGGATGAATGGACGTAACACAAATGAAAAGTGCCAAATGCAAACAATTAATCTTGATATGAATAAATGTGTGATCAATTGGCATGAAGAAACCATCAATGGCAAATATTCCCTCATACATTACCCGATACACAACCCGATACACCTTTCCTATACAAATCCTTGATGCGCATCAAAGGCATCCCGAGACAATGAAAAGGCGAGGATGTTGTTGCTCAACCACCAAGATTCAACCACGATCGCGCATGCGCAACCAAGCAAAGGACTTCCCAGATCTTCAAAAGTCAAAGTAAGAAGTGGCAGAATTCCACCAAGGGGCTACAAATGAGCCAATGTCCAAGATAGCAAGTTGGGGCTAATGTTTCCCCTCTCTCTAAAAAAATGATAAGAGAGAAAGAAATGGATAATGGAAAAAAGGAAAGCAAATGAATATTGGCAAAGAGGAAGTCTACCTCAAAAGCTCACCAAGTTCACTGCAAAAGTCCACCTCAAAGAACATCCCGAGGAGTTCATCGCAAATAAAAGCGATCTACATCAGCAAAGCAACAACATCCTTCGAAAGGACACCAACCCCAGCAAAAGAAGGCCCCATGGCCGAACTACAGGCGACCTGAGCTCCTCAAACTGAGGGGAACGTAGGCAACCTTCGGGTCCGGTCACAGCATGAAATGAATCCATCAAACCTCGATCCTCCCAAAATAACCCGGTTCTCTTCCCTTGGTCCCATCAATGACCAATTTCCCAAATAATGACCAATCCCCCCATAAACACCTTTTGATCTTGCCATTAATCGAATCTTAATCTTAATTGATCACAACATTTATACATGTTAAGGCTAATTGCTTGTTATAATCTTGACTTAATATTAAACATGGTCCATTCCAGCAATCATTTGATGATATTAACTAGGGAAAGTTTCAAATGTCTCAACAAGTCTTCTTCTCTCTACATCTTAGGAAAGAGCTAAACACTTGTATTCTGTCGAGCAAGGGCTTCCTCCCGTTCCATGATAATACATTGTTCACCAAAATAAATGGACTCTCTCCCGCCTAAATAAAGGCCCTTGCATGTCTCCTCCAAAAGATATATTAAGTCCTCGTTCTATCAAGTCGGATGGATCACTTATATGAAAAAAAAGAAAAAAGAAGAAAGGCACCAAAAAAATAGCCCGCTAGGTTGAAAACCCGTAAGGGCGGCCTAGGCAAAAAACAGGGTGTGCCATAAAAGACGCAAAAGAGATACCCGCTAGGTTGAAAACCCGAAAGGGCGGCCTAGGCAAAACAAAGAGTGCGTCATAAAAAAAGGGATGGGTTCCTAACGTCATCAAAGGCCGCGAGACGACAACGGGTCCACGCCAACATCAAAAGTCGGAGGACGACATTAGGGCTACCTCCACAAGGACATGGGGCTACTCCGAGACATTCAATGACATGGGGGCTATGCCACCATCAACAGCAACAAGGACATGGGGCTACCCCGACACATTCAATGACATTGGGGCTACGTCGCCATCAATAGGAACAAGGACATGGGGCTACCCCGACATCGACAACAAGAGGTTTCTCTACTCCCGACCGCTCCTAAGAAATGGACAAAGATTAAAAGGACTTTATGCATATAAACCTCGCGGTTAAGTTAAAACCAAAATTTGACTAAACATGTTTCGTTAAAAGATTTGCCTTCAAAAGTAAGCATTTTCAAATTTGGCCATTTAGCATCATTTATCAAAATGTTTCAAGCAAAATGCTTTGATCTCCCCTCAAAATGATTTTTCCAAAGTCTTGGACCCTTTTTGTCCACAATGAGTTTTAAAGGTCACCCCTAGGCTCTTTCCCGGTATCAAGAAAATGTGTCAACCATCCCGCAGTGTAGGCTTGACCAAATCTTCGTCCCCCGAGTGACCCTTTAGGTTAAAAAACCTTCGTCCCCAGAGTGGAGCCTTTAGATTAAAACCTCCATCCCCCGAGTGACCCTTTAGATTAAAACCATGACTCAGAATAGTCGTTATAGGCTAGAGCCTTTGTCCCGGCACTCCTTAGAGGGACGTAAGACCAGTTTTCCCGTCAATCTCCCAAAGATGGAGTTGACCCCGGTCAAGCTATGACTTAGAATAGTCGTTGTAGGCTAGAGCCTTTGTCCCGGCAGTCCTTAGAGGGACGTAAGGCCAGTTTTCCCGTCAATCTCCCCAAAGATGGAGTTGACCCCGGTCAAGCTTAGACTTAGAATAGTCGTTATAGGCTAGAGCCTTTGTCCCGACAGTCCTTAGAGGGACGTAAGACCAGTTTTCCCGTCAATCTCCCCAAAGATGGAGTTGACCCCGGTCAAGCTATGACTTAGAATAGTCGTTATAGGCTAGAGCCTTTGTCCTGGCAGTCATTAGAGGGACGTAAGACCAGTTTTCCAGTCAATCTCCCCAAAGATGGAGTTGACCCCGGTCAAGCTATGACTTAGAATAGTCATTATAGGCTAGAGCCTTTGTCCCGGTAGTCCTTAGAGGGACGTAAGACCAGTTTTCCCATCAATCTCCCCAAAGACGGAGTTGACCCCGGTCAAGCTATGACTCAGAATAGTCGTTATAGGCTAGAGCCTTTGTCCCGGCAGTCCTTAGAGGGACGTAAGACCAGTTTTCCCGTCAATCTCCCCGGAGATGGAGTTGACCCCGGTCAAGCTTGGACTTAGAATAGTCACCATAAGCCGTCCCCGATGTAAACCCAGTAAAAATCTGTCCCGTGTAAGTCAACCCTCTCCTATAGAGTCAAGTTGACCGTATCCCCAGCAAGTCAACCCTCTCCCTTAGAGCCAAGTTGACCATGTCTCGCCTCTGACCCCTAGAGTCATGCCTTTTTGCGGATCTAAGTAACCCCGCGTACCTCTGAACTACGTTAGGCTTGATTCCCCGCGAACGGGATACGTAGGAATCCTATACCACTAGGTCCAGCCGTGCAACCAAAATCAGTTAAAGCCGTCGTCCAGTCAGATTGGGATGCTTATTTCTATCGACAACCCGCTCCTTCGAAGCGACGTTGCCGAGGGGCTCTGTAAGTACCCCAATCTGAAACCGACCTATCTTAGAGGTAGCCTTAGCACCGTTTCAGGGATAAGCTAATAGGCCAGGACCTCCCTAGGATAAGCTATAAATTCCAGGACTACTCTGGTATAAAATTGGAAAAATCCAGAAGCTCGCCAGGCTGAGCCGTACGGATGCTTTGGGTACTAGAGGGGCCTAGCCGTACGGCTGGTTTGGGCACCCTCAGTCCCTATAAATAGAACCCCTTGCTGATCATTTCAAGAGGGGGGAGAAACATTAGAACTAAGGTTACTCTGTCGAATTCACCTCAGAATAGTGTGAGTAAGAGTGAACAAAGAGTGAAAGAGAGAAAGGAAGATTGGCCTAAACCAAGATAGGTAAAGCCACCTTCTCCCCCTCCCTTCTCTTCATCTAAGAACTCTATTTATCTTTGATCTTGTCATTTATTGTTGATCTTTACATTCTTGCAAGTCTTGTCCATTCAAGCAATATATACATATATCTATTACTATTTAAATTTTCTAGTCCAAGCCATGAGATGATCAAAGGTGCCCTCCATACTTTGTGTGGAAGAGGTTCAAACCTAGTTTGATCATGGCTTGTTGATTGTTCATTTACATTCTTGTCATGGATGATGCTCTTGTTGTTCATTTTGCTCATTTTAAGCTATGATGATCATGTTGAGGATAAAGTCTCAATCTTTATCCTCATCACCTTGATCTAGCCCAAAATTCCCAAGTTTGGGTAATAAAAATCCAATCTTTATGGTTTGTTCTTGTCCCTAAAGGATTAGTCTTGCCTAGAAGAGCCATTTTGATGGTAAAGTTTCAATCTTTACTCATCAAATGGTCACTATGGCTCAAAAGGGCATATTGGCCACCTTTTTGATGTTTCTCCCATGATTGCCTTTGATCATGCCCAAACTCTTGTTTTGGGAGGTTCTTTGATGATCAAATGGCATAGGAATGAGTTGTTAATGTTGTTTTGTGTTGGAATAACAAACTGGAATTAGAACAGTTTGGTCCAGTTCAAGCAGAATGCTCTGTTTCTGCCTGGAACTGGACTGTTGCTTGAACAAACTGTAAAATCCCAGGAGTGGTCTCCCCATCCGTACGGCTACTTTGTCCGTATGGGGAGATTGACCATTTTGCCCTTCTGTCTTCTGTTTTCTTGTCAAACAAACCCTTTTTCAGTTGAAAAGATGAATAAAAAGTTAAAACAATGATTTTCCGTTAAAACACACACACACATGCACTTTTGTTAACTAACAAGGGAGACTCGGCTTTGTCCGAGGTAACTTGGGAGGACGTAAAAACTCTTCCCAAGTTGTAACCTGATCTCCGAACCTTTGAACTCAAACCTTTGTCATTTTGTTGGGTTTAAAATTAACAAAATGTGGCGACTCCGTTAAATTGGTCCAGTTCCCGCGTTTGGTATTTCGCCCTTGAAACGTGCTCGTGTTTTTTTTTGGGGCGGGATCCTTACACCGACGAGCATTTAATTTGCGCTACAACAGAGGAAAATAAGTGGCAACTTTTTTTCGATGGCGCGACCAATAAGCATGGATATGGAATAGGCATGTTACTTGTCGATCCAAAGGACATCTATACTACAATTGCTATCCGCCTCGAATTTGAGGCCACCAACAACATCACCAAGTACGAAGCATGCATAGCAGGGCTCGAAGCGGCCCTCGAGAGAAATGTCACGAGCTTAGAGGTATTTGGAGATTCCTTACTCATCATCAATCAGACATCTGGAAAATGGAAGATTCAAGACTCAACTCTACAACGGTATGGTTAACATCTCGAGGAGTTGGTTGAACAGTTTCAAGAAATCACCTTCAACTACCTGCCAAGGGATAAGAACCGTTTCGCTGATGCACTAGCCACCATCGCTTCACTGGTCGAAATGCCCAAGGGAAAAATGGTGAACCCCTTTAAAATTTCCTGAAGGAATAATCCGGCATACTACATGAGTATCGATATCAACAAGGTCCAGGCAAACCCCCCGTGGTATTCAGATATCATGAATTTTCTCAAGAATGGCACTTATCCTGAGAATAGCAATAAGAAGTCTCAGATGGCGTTGCAAAGGCTAGCCTCTCGATATGTACTAATTGGAGACCGAGTCTACAAAAGGCACCATGAAGGGATCAATCTCCTATGCGCAAGTGAGACTGAAGCTCAAGAAATAATGCATGAGATCCACGAAGATGAATGTGGGCCCCACATGAACGGATTTATGTTGACCAAGAAGATACTCCGCAAGGGTTATTATTGGAGTACCATGGAAAGAGACTGCATCGAGAAAGTCAAAAGGTGCGCCAAATGCCAATTCCATGCCAACCTACAGCACGCTCCACCCTCACAACTTTACAACATGACCACGCCATGGCCTTTCTCTTGTCGCATAGACATCATCGGAAAAGTTCACCCTACTGGCAGCAACGGACAATCTTTCATCCTAGTAGCCGTGGACTATTTTACAAAATGGGTCGAAGCACAGGATTACCGGGTTCTCAACGCCAAGAAAGTGGCCGAATTCATGAAGACCCACATCATGTGCCGGTACGGCGTTCCTCATGAAATCATCTCAGACAACGGTTCTCACTTTGAGAAAGAGATGGACGCGCTCCTGGTAGAATACAAGATTACTAAGCACATGTCATCTCCATACCGCCTTCAAGCAAACGGCGCGGTCGAAGCAGCTAATAAGACAATCGAGACCATTGTGAAGAAAATGGCCTCCACCGGAAGGGATTGGCCCGAAAAGCTACCTCTAGCATTGTGGGGCTACCGCACGTCAATACGGACAGTAACTGGAGAAACTCCTTATGCACTGGTGTATGGTTCCGAAGCTGTACTCCCAATAGAGCTCGAAGTCTACGGGTCCTCCTCGAGAACCAAGTCAATGAAATCGATTGGATGCAAAGTCGATATGAACAGCTAGCTCTACTCGACGAGAAAAGGCTAAGGGCACTCGAACGTACGAGAGCCTATCAACAAAGAATGGCAAGGGCTTTCAACAAAAAGGTGAAGCCTCGAAACATCAATGTGGGAGATTTGGTCCTAAGACAACATCCTCCTAATGCCTTGAACCCCATTGGAAAATGGGGACCTCGATGGATCGGTCCGTACGTGGTCAAGAAGATACTAAGCGGCGGTGCAGTCTGACTCGTGGATTTAGTTGGAGATAAGCTGCCGAAGGAAGTCAACCTCGACAAGCTGAAGAGATTCTACGCTTAATAAACGAAGACCATTAAAAAAAAAATAAAAAAAAAAATAACTAGCTAGGTTGAAAACCCGCGAGGGCGGCTTAGGCAAAAATTAAAGCACGTGCAAAAAATAAGCCCACTAGATTGAAAACCCGAAAGGCCGGTCTAGGCAAAAAACAGGGTGCACAAAAAAAATGGTCTTCGTTTGTTCGAACTACGGAGACCTGAGCCTCTACACTGGAGGAACGTAGGCAACCCTCGGGTGCTGTCTAAATCATAACAAATACCCCAAATCATTTCAAATTAACGAGATGCAATTTTTATTCATTCACTGAATTATTTTGATCAATACATGAAAATGTTGAGCTATTAAAAGACATAAAACATTAAATCCTCAACAAGTGGTCTATCTTACTTGCAATCTCTTGGGGTACTAGGAAAAATCTAATTTTCTCTTGGCCTTCGAAGGGCCACCCAAACGACCATCAATCCTACTCTTCTTGGGAGGTCTAGGAACACTGATACGGACCGAAACCTTCTGCGCAACAGAACGCCTCCGAGCATAAAAATCATCCAAAGGGGTACCGAAAGGGTCAGTCAGAATATTGTTCACATCAGCAGCAGCTTCCTTGTATCTCAAAGCACTGCTAGGCTCAAAATCTTTCCCTAACAATTCAGACCGAAGAGCATATACCCAAGTAATGCCGCGGTAAACAGTACCAAACAAATGATCCAAGTAACTCTCGGGAATAAAGATACTACCCCGATGCAGAGGGACGGAAGCCTACCGATGACGGTCATCTCCCCAAGCCGACTGGAGTTCACTGGAGAAGTCCGGACCCATGTAAGAAACTGGATGAAGCATCCCGTTCCTCGGATAAGGAATTATCTATTGACGGCCAAACTGCCTCAGAACCCGTTCTGGTTGGAAAAATGAAGAATCTCTCAACCCGGGTAAAACCACATGTTGAAAACCGAAGGTCCATTCCACAAAAGGGCGAAGACCCCAAGAAGAAGGGCACCACTCAATGTCAGCTGTAAGACGAGAAGCAAAGTATTTCCTCCAACCCTTTTTGGTCAGGTTTCGAATCAACAGTCGTCTTCTGTGAACAGCAAAAGGAGAAAGGTCACCATCCGACGCATAAAGCCTCAAATGCTCTCGAATCCATATGGTCAAAAGCAAGGGGCTTCCTCATCGCATCCCGCCCGTACGATGCTATTCGTCCAAACCATGCAAAGTTTCCCCCACTATGAGAGGGATTATACTGAATTGTTGCTCCTTCGCCTGCAACACAATCTCAGCCAACTGCGCATCAGCAGTACCCAGAGGAGCGACAAACAGAACCTCGCTGAAAAGACAGACAGCCATGGCATTTCTCTTAAAAGACTGAACCGCGACATCTTCCGAATGCAAGCTGAAAAACATCGGAAGCTCAGTTATATCAACAACGGTCCCGTGCAGCATCTTCTTCACCTCTCCAATAGGGAGATTCAGAAGGTCAACCCAAGAATCAACAGCACCGCGGTGATACTTAGGGACGGCAATCCGACCGGCCAAAGGCATACCAAGAATGGCCCTAAAATCATCGACAGTCGGCACCATTTCATTAGTCGAAAAGTTGAAAGTATGGCTATCACAATCCCAAAAGGCTGCAGCGGCCTTCAACAAATCCCAATCCGGCTTCAATGTCCGCAAAGTAAAAAGAATTCGAAACCCGAAATCTTTGATAAAAGCATTTTTGGGATGAGTCTTGAAAGAATACATGAAGGTCAACAAATCCTTCTCGTAATTACTAGCAACCTCGGCATTAAGACTAAAAAGGATAGAGGCCATGGGAAAGAATATTACAAGCAAAATTGAGCAATGAAATGTTGTTAAAAAAATGGCAAAAGAGAGCAGTTAGAATCAAATTGTCGACCAGAAGCTGATGTTATAGCTGTTAGGGGATCTTTTGGCCAGCAAATGTCAGGCCCCGAATTTCGCCTCCCAGAGGCGTGCGCCCCCCGACACTGGTATAAGCGGCACGCGCGTCCCATCGCCAAGAGGAAGCGCCCGCGTCCCAGGTCAGAAGTGCTTCAGAAACGGCCCTTGTCAGTACAAAAGGCAACCCAGGCACTTCAAAATGCCTTCAACCTGCAACAAGTTCAAAATCCCAACAGCAAGGCAACACTCAATCATCTCCGCCCTTGGACACCCAGTTGGGCACACGTTGATTTGGTCCGCCCTTAAGGCATGTCTAAAATTGAAAGTAGGACAGGAATTCTCACTAAAAAAAAGAGAGAGAAAGTTAGGGTGTCCTTCTTTAATTCTCAAATATCAGTTTTTTACAATTCATCCCCAACAGAAAGCACTCTGCAGTCAACTGTGCCCGCACCCCACCAAAAGTCAAAGTCAAACAATCAACATCAAAATGCGACTCACGGCAACAACGTGGTCCTGGGTGAGTCACAAAATCACCACCTCCTCATCAAGAAAAATCTACATCCATTCCAGCAGACGGTCCTCTGGGTCCCTCATTCGAGCAGACGGTCCCTCGGTACACGTTATTCCAGCAGACGGTCCTCTGGGTCCCGCATTCAAGCAGACTGTCACACCCCAGACCTGTGGTCCTACTTATCCCCACGCTCGGGACACGAGTGGAAGACGATATAAAACACATTTTGAAAATTTTTTGAAATGTACTTTTATAAAGTTTAACAAAATCACACTTGAAGTTTAAAGACTTCATTTACCTTTAAACAAACTTTACAACCAACTTTCACAACGAAAGTACTTAGCCCGAAGGCTTACAAACTTTTATACAAATGTACATACACCAACATTATCCAAAATAGGTGTGACAATAGGAAGTACGGGTACTCTACCCAAAAGGTTTTACATTTAGATAATGTAACCTTAACAAAACAAGTCCCAACTCTTACCACTCCAACGTCCTCCCGTGCCAAAGTGTCCTATCCCCTGGACTCGCCTTTATCTAAAATAGTAAACAAATAAAGGGTGAGAATGAATCTTAGTAAGCTAATAAAATGCAACTACGTTTCATGCTAAAATGATAATCATAAAGAATAGTATCATAGCAATCACATAGCACATAGTATGAGAGGTAAAATCAACTCATATACCACAATTACCACAAAGGCCACACTCAGGTGGATACCAAGCCAAGGTTTACCCAATAAACATAACTGTCTGAGAATACCATCTGAGAAAACCATCTGAGCAGCATAAATAGCTGAAGCCGGGATCCCGAAAACCAAACCATAACCATAAGAACCAAAGTAACAACGGGGAAATATGACACAAAGTCATAACCCAAATGCTCACCTAAAGGAGCGATTCATCCCATCCAAGGCCAATCTGGACTGGGGAAAACAGAAAAGGCAACAGTGGAAAACTTTATAGTGAACTTGGCTTGTGTGCCACTATAATTCTCCCACCGCCTGACACAAGGTACCAATGGAAAACCTTATAGTGAACATAACTTGTACCACTATAATTCTCCGACCGCCTGATACAAGGTACCAATGGAAAACCTTATAGTGAATATAACTTGTACCACTATAATTCTCCCATTGCCTGACACCACAACAAGACCAGCTAGACTTCCACAAGGAGCACAGTAATGAATACTTGCTAAACAACACCAACCGGGGCAATGATTCTAAAATAAGGAATCAAGCCAAACACATCACAAAGATGAACCAGTCCAAACCACATCAAAAGATGTTCAACAATACCCCATGTAACACTTATTCATATTCCATAACACATTTGTTCACAAAGGAATCAATTTCAAACACTAGGGTGTTCCACAACAACCCTCTAGGTACTCTAGGATATCACCTAAGACCTAGACCAAGATTGAACTCTAATTCACTTGGATTTAAACAACTCAAACTTTTCAGCAGCCCTGGGCGGTCGCCCACACCAGACTGTGCGGCCGCCCAAAATGCCCTGTTTCAAGACAAAAACCTTCCAGATAAGTGTGCAGCCGCACAACACACCCGCCAGGCGCAAACTTGCTAATTTTACTCCCTTCGTTTCACCGTCCCAAAAGTACTACACATTAACACTTATAACTTTATTAAGGCTACAAAATCAGTCTCAAAACAACTTTAATACTACTTTGAACCCAACCAAACCAACATACCAAATACTCCCTTTATCCCAAATAAACAAGTATCACAAATAAATTCTTTTCACAATAATTTCACCACATATCACACATATAGCAAATATATGACCATTTTACTATTTAAGGGGAATTAGTAACTTACCTATTTCCGGAAAAAGTATCACAGAAATATGTTTTGTTCGGGTAGAAATGACCTACTCGACGCCCTGATCATTTTTATATAATTAGTTTTTAAAACGGAAAAGTAAATAAAAATAATTAAATCGAAATAGGTTGAACTTACCTTTTCTCTAACCCTAGGATTAAACGAGGAAAAGTTACAGAGAAAAAGTTAACACAGAGAAAGAGGGAGAAGAAGGATAAGTTTATAAAAAAAATTTAGCCCTTTTTTAAACTTTGGTCACTTGACTTTCCAGTTGAACAATTAAGCCCCTAAAGTTATATTTTTATAATGGACCCTAAAGTTTCGACTTAATAATTTAACTCCTTTAACCTTTATTACTACTAACTAAATAAATAACACAAATAATCAAGTAAGATGTGCAAATCATAAAATATGATGCAACACATAAAATGCACACATAAGTCAAATAAAAAACCCCAAAAATATAAAATAAATAGGGACGGGTTTTGGGGTCGCTACAATCACTCCCCCTTAAAGAAAATTCGTCCCGAATTTTAGGGTTACTTACCTAGGCCCTCAAACAACCAAGGGTACATTCTCTCGATCTCCTCCCGAAGCTCCCAAGTTGATTCTTCCACATTATGGTTCCTCCACAAAACTCGAACAAGAGGAATACTCTTATTTCTCAATTCTTGGACTTTAGAATCAAGCACTTGGACTGGATGCTCCTCATAAGACATACTCGGCTCAATATCCTCGGGTACCTCAGATAAAACATGAGAAGGATCATACACATACTTCCGAAGCATAGAGATATGAAACACATTATGGATCTTATCAAGAGAAGGAGGTAATGCAAGACGATAGGCACGATCTCCCACTCTTCCAAGAATCTCAAATGGACCAATATACCTCGGAGCAAGCTTGCCTTTCTTTCCATATCTTCGAATACCAACCTTAGGTGAAACCTTCAAAAACACAAAGTCATCTTTTTCGAACTCAAGGTCTCGCCTTCGGTGATCGGCATAGCTTTTCTGTCTATTCTGGGCAGTACTCAAACGATACCGAATAAGTTTAACCTTCTCAACTGAATCATTAACCATCTGAACACCCCAAATCTTGGCTTCTCCCACTTCATCCCAATAGATAAGAGACTGACATTTCCTCCCATACAAGGCTTCATAAGGAGCCATTCCAATACTGGACTAAAAACTATTATTATAAGCAAACTCTACGAGAGGCAAATGAATATCCCAAGAATCTGCAAAATCAAATGAACAAGCCCTCAACATGTCCTCAAGAATCTGAATGGTTCTTTCTGACTGACCATCAGTTTGAGGATGAAAAGCTGTACTAAACCTCAATTCTGAACCCAAAGCCTTCTGAAATGCTTGCCAAAACCGAGATGTAAATATAGGGTCACGATCAGACACAATGCTCACTAGAACTCCATGTAACCTCACGATCTCATTAATGTACAAGGTTGCAAGCCTTTCAATAGAATAACCAATCTCAATAGGTAGAAAATGAGAAGACTTTGTCAATCTATCAATAATCACCCAAACTGCATCAAACCTTCTTCGAGTACGAGGTAACCCTGTCACAAAATCCATAGTAACATGTTCCCACTTCCATTCCGGAATCTCTAATGGTTGAAGCAATCCTACGGGCCTTTGATGTTCAGCTTTAACTTGTTGACATGTTAAACACTTGGATACATAATCCGCTATTTCCCTCTTCATATTATTCCACCAAAAGTGTTGCTTCAAATTCTGATACATTTTAGTAATCCCGGGATGAATAGTATACCTCGATTTATGGCCTTCATCAAGAACTTAGCGTTTAATCCCATCAACATTAGGCACACACAATCGACCTCTGAAAGTCAATACCCCTTCAGAACTGAGGGAGAAATCCTCAAATTTACCATCTTTGATTTTATCCATAATCTTTACCAACTCTGGGTCATCCTTCTGAGCTTCCTTTATTTGTTGAACTAAAGTTGGTAATACTCGAATGTTCACAAAAATAGCTCCATGCTTTGATTCATAAGGACTCCAATCTCGAGCATCCTCCAACATCTTCCATTCCCGCACCATCAATGAAGCTACATAAGACTTCCGGCTAATAGCATCAGCTACCACATTTGCCTTGCCCGGATGATAAGAAATGGTGCAATCATAATCCTTCAACAGCTCCATCCATCTTCATTGTCTATTATTCAACTTTTTTTGGGAGAAAAGATACTTCAAACTCTGATGATCTGTGAAATTCTCAAACTTTGCTCCATATAGATAATGTTTCCACTTGTGCAACACAAAGACAATAGCCGCAAGCTCCATGTCATGGGTAGGATAATTTTGCTCACTCGGAGTCAACTTTCTCAAAGCATATGCAATCACCCTTCCATTGTGCATTAATACACACCCGAGGCCTTCTTTAGAAGCATCACTATATATTACCAAATCATCATTACCATTAGGTAGGGCAATAATAGGAGCTGTAGTCAATCTCTTCTTCAACTCTTCAAAGCTAACTTGACATTTTTCATTCCACACATAAGGATTATTCTTTCGAGTCAACTGAGTCAAGGGAGTTGAAATCTTAGAAAACCCCTCAATGAACCTTCTGTAGTACCCAGCTAACCCTAAGAAACTTTGAATTTCTGTAACTGATTCTGGCCTTTTCCAATTCACAATAGCCTCAACTTTGGATGGATCAACTGATATACCTTTATTAGAAATCACGTGCCCAAGAAAAGATACTTCATCGAGCCAAAAATCAGACTTACTGAATTTAGCAAACAACTGCTTCTCACGAAGAATAGATAAAACCATTCGTAAATGCTGTTCATGTTCCTCCCGAGACTTGGAGTAAACAAGAATATCATCAATAAATACAACCACGAAGGTATCAAGATAAGGTTTAAAGACCCTATTCATCATATCCATAAAAACAGCCGGAGCATTAGTCAACCCGAACGGCATAACAAGAAACTCATAATGGCCATATCTACTACGGAAAGCAGTTTTAGAAATGTCTTCAGAACGGATTTTCAACTGGTGGTACACACTCCTCAAGTCAAGTTTTTAAAAGACAACCGACCCTTGAAGTTGATCAAATAAATCATCAATATGAGGAAGCGGATATTTTTTCTTTATAGTTACCTGTTTCAGCTTTCTGTAGTCAATACACAATCTCAAGGACCCATCTTTCTTTTTGACAAATAATACTGGAGCTCCCCATGGAGATACACTAGGACGAATGAATCCTCGATCAAGTAGCTCTTGTAACTGAACCTTCAACTCTTTCAACTCAGCTGGGGCCATTCTGTAAGGTGCCGCAGATATAGGAGCTGTACCTAGAAGTAAGTCATTACAGAACTCGATTTCCCGGTCAGGAGGCATAGCATACTCAAAAGAAAATACATCTGAAAATTCTTTAACAATAGGCACATCCTCTATATCAGGAACCCTTTTAGTAGTATCAAGAACACTAGCCAAATACCCCGCACAACCACGGTTCAACAACTTTCTAGCCTTCACATAAGAAATAATTCGAATCTCTCTACCCCAAGGAACAGTTTCAAAAGTAAATTTAGGAACATTAGGGATAGAAAATGTGACCACCTTTTTAGCACAATCAACAAACGCATGATATTTACCCAACCAATCCATACCCAAGATAATATCAAAATCTTGTAATGGTAAGATAACTAAATCAGCAGGTAAAACATGTTCACGTATATGCACATCACAAGAATGCAACACCTCATTGGTCACCAAACACTCCCCTATGGGAGTAGACATCTCTAACACATAAGGTAGAGATTCAGAAGAAAAATGCAATCGAGAAGCAAAATGCACAGACACATAAGAATGCGATGAGCCAGGGTCTATAAGTGTACGTGCCCTCAAACTAGACACAGAAATAATACCTCCTATCACATTAGAGGAATCTGAAGCCTGTTGTTGAGTAATGGCAAAGACTCGACCCTGCACCTTAGGCTTTCCTGAAGAATCCCTCTTCTGGCCCTGAGAAGACCCAACTACACTTCCCGATGCATGTACCTTAAACCTAGGGCAATCCTTCTGAAAATGACCCAACTGACCATAATTCAAACATTTGCCCTGCTTCTTCCAACATCTTTCTTCTGAATGCCCTTCTTTCTGACAATAATTACAGACTCCTCTGCTTTGACTCCCTGAAGTATTACTTTGATTTCTATTACCTGACTGTCTTTGAGAAGACCCTTTGAATTGTGAAGATCCACCTTGATTTCCTCTATTATCACCACGTTGTTGTTGTTGCCTAACTTGCCTCCCTGCGCATAACAACTCCATTTTCTTCTTATGTTCCTCAATATCATGCTCCACCTGGTAGGCTCGATCAACTGCATCTTGAAAATCTTGAAAATTGTGGGATACTAGCTGAGTTCTAATCACAGTTTTCAAACCGTTCACAAACCTCGTAGCCTTTCTCTCCTCAGTTGCCACTAAGTGAGTACAATACCTGGACAACTCTGAAAATTTAGCTGAATACTGAGCTACTGACATAGAACCTTGCTCCAAGTTAAGAAACTCCATTTCCTTACTGTCTTGATCTACCCGGGGAATGAAGTGTTCTTTAAATTTTTCCAGAAATTCTCCCAAGTGTAAGGTACATGACTCTCATCCCATTTAGTTTTCAAAGCTTTCCACCAATGCTCGACATCTCCATTGAGCTTATAAGTAGCAAACCTGACTTGATCTTCCTCAGAACATCTCAAAGCATCAAAGATATTTTCCATTGATTCAATCCACCTTTCAGTCTTAGATATATCAGGCTCTCCATCATACCCCATAGGCTTCATTTTCAGAAACTGTTCTAGGCCATATCTTGGTGGTACCTGTTCCCTCTCTTTCCTCTGATCATTTAAAGTTTTCATTGTTGCTTCGAACATTCCTTGAAACATAATTTGAGCCTATTCTTTGGCATCCCCTTGCCCCGAAGAACCAGCCTGATCTCCTTCATTCTCAACCATTTTTAATGAATACCTGCATAGAACACTCAACGTTACTCACTCTATACTCTACTACCCTCCTAGGTCATTTAGTCATTCTAAACCATCTACAACCTAGCTCTGATACCAACTGTCGCGCCCCAGACCTGTGGTTCTACTTAGCCCCACGCTCGGGACACGAGTGGAAGACGATATAAAACACTTTTTGAAAATTTTTCGAAATGTACTTTTATAAAGTTTAACAAAATCACACTTGAAGTTTAAAGACTTCATTTAACTTTAAACAAACTTTACAACCAACTTTCACAATGAAAGTACTTAGCCCGAAGGCTTACAAACTTTTATACAAATGTACATACACCAACATTATCCAAAATAGGTGTGACAATAGGAAGTACGGGTACTCTACCCAAAAGGTTTTACATTTACATAATGTAACCTTAACAAAACAAGTCCTAACTCTTACCACTCCAACATCCTCCGTGCCAAAGTGTCCTATCCCCTGGACTCACCTTTATCTAAAACAGTAAACAAATAAAGGGTGAGAATGAATCTCAGTAAGCTACAAAAATGTAACTACGTTTCATGCTAAAATGATAATCATAAAGAATAGTATCATAGCAATCACATAGCACATAGTATGAGAGGTAAAATCAACTCATATACCACAATTACCACAAAGGCCACACTCAGGTGGATACCAAGCCAAGGTTTACCTAATAAACATAACTGTCTGAGAATACCATCTGAGAAAACCAACTGAGAAAACCATCTGCGCAGCATAAATAGCTGAAGCCGGGATCACAAAAACCAAACCATAACCATAAGAACCAAAGTAACAACGGGGAAATATGACACAAAGTCATAACCCAAATGCTTACCTAAAGGAGCGATTCATCCCATCCAAGGCCAATCTGGACTGGGGAAAACAGAAAAGGCAACAGTGGAAAACTTTATAGTGAACTTGGCTTGTGTGCCACTATAATTCTCCCACCGCCTGACACAAGGTACCAATGGAAAACCTTATAGTGAACATAACTTGTACCACTATAATTCTCCCACCGCCTGACACAAGGTACCAATGGAAAACCTTATAGTGAACATTACTTGTACCACTATAATTCTCCCATTGCCTGACATCACGACAAGACCAGCTGGACTTCCACAAGGAGCACAGTAATGAATACTTGCTAAACAACAACAATCGGGGCAATGATTCTAAAATAAGGAATCAAGCCAAACACATCACAAAGATGAACAAATCCAAACCACATCAAAAGATGTTCAAAAATACCCCATGTAACACTTATTCATATTCCATAACACATTTGTTCACAAAGGAACCAATTTCAAATACTAGGGTGTTCCACAACAACCCTCTAGGTACTCTAGGATATCACCTAAGACCTAGAGCAAGATTGAACTCTAATTCACTTGGATTTAAACAACTCAAACTTTTCAGCAGCCCTGGGCGGTCGCCCACACCAGACTGTGCGGCCGCCCAAAATGCCCTGTTCCAAGACAAAAACCTTCCAGATAAGTGTGCGGTCGCACACCCTATTTGGGCGGCCGCCCAACACACCCGCCAGGCGCAAACTTGCTAATTTTACTCCCTTCGTTTCACCGTCCCAAAAGTACTACACATTAACACTTATAACTTTATTAAGGCTACAAAATCAGTCTCAAAACAACTTTAATACTACTTTGAACCCAACCAAACCAACATACCAAATACTCCCTTTGTCCCAAATAAACAAGTATCACAAATAAATTCTTTTCACAATAATTTCACCACATATCACACATATAGCAAATATATGACCATTTTACTATTTAAGGAGAATTATTAACTTACCTATTTCCAGAAAAAGTATCGCAGATATATATGTTTTGTTCGGGTAGAAATGACCTACTCGACGCCCTGATAATTTTTATATAAATAGTTTTTAAAACGGATAAGTAAATAAATAGAATTAAATCGAAATAGGTTGAACTTACCTTTTCTCTAACCCTAGGATTGAACGAGGAAAAGTTGCAGAGAAAAATTTAACACAGAGAAAGAGGGAGATGAAGGATAAGTTTATAAAAAAATTTACCCCTTTCTTAAACTTTGGTCACTTGACTTTCCAGTTGAACAATTAAGCCCCCAAAGTTATATTTTTACAATGGACCCTAAAGTTTCAACTTAATCATTTAACTCTTTTAACCTTTATTACTACTATCTAAATAAATAACACAAATAATCAAGTAAGATGTGCAATTCATAAAATATGATGCAACACATAAAATGCACACATAATCAAATAAAAATCCCCAAAAATATAAAATAAATAGGGACGGGTTTTGGGGTCGCTACACAGACGGTCCCTCGGTACCCGTTATTCCAGCAGACGGTCCTCTGGGTCCCGCATTCAAGAAGACGGTCCCTCGGTGCCCGCTATTCAAGCAGACGGTCCTCTGGGTCCCTCGTTCAAGCAGACGGTCCCTCGGTACCCGCATTCAAGCAGACGGTCCCTCAGTACCCGCTATTCGAGCAAACGGTCCTCTGGGTCCCGCTATTCAAGTAGACGGTCCTCTGGGTACCGCATTCAAGCAGACGGTCCCTCTGTACCCGCATTCAAGCAAACGGTCCCTCGGTACCCACTATTTGAGAAAACGGTGGTCCGGGTCCCGCATTCAAGCAAACGGTCCTCTGGATCCCGCTTCCAGCAAACGGATCTCGCCACCAGCAAACAGGTCCCGCTTCCAGCAAACAGATCTCGCTACCAGCAAACGGATCCCGCTTCTAGCAAACGGATCTCGCCACCAGCAAATAGGTCCCGCTTCCAGCAAACGGACCCCCAAGTCCCGCTGTTGGCCACGGTGGGCCGCTTCATGCCACCGAACCTTTTATTATCAACCAAGCCGCTCACACAGGGAGCACACCTCTATCCCTTGCAATTTCAAATTCCTGCTTTTATCGAGTCTTTTCTTTTCTTGGTGATGTCCTAGGCGTATGTCCTTCTTTCATCGGTGCGTTTGCTTTACAATCCACGCCGCCGAGGGGCTCTGTAGACACCCCGCCTTGGAATGCTCACCCGATTACACACTTGATTTTTTTGTTTCTCCCTCTTTTAAGTGTTTTCTGTTAGTTTCTGTTACTTTGGTTAAGTTCCAGACGGGCTCCGTTAAGTCCAGGGACAAAACTGAATAACAGTTCTAACTTTCTAGTCCGTTCTGTCAAAATTTTCCTTTCAGAGTCGCGCGCCTCCTCACCTTGAGGCCAGACGCGCGCGCCTTCCGCCGCCTAGGTGGGATGTGCGCGCTTCTGGTGTGTGTCAGTTACAGATTCTGCCCAAGAATCTCTCCCTTGCTCATTATACATGATTTTGCCTGGGAAAGATTTCTTGGAGACTCCGTTTGGATCCAAAAAAACACACATTTTCAACTATAAAAACCCCTCCAATCCATCATTGGAGGGGACCTTGAACCTTGAATTCCATGATCTTTCATTAAACTTTGGCATCACATTCTTTCACAAGTATTCTATACCCAGCCCCGACGAAGGAAGGGGATGCGGGTCAAAAGTTGTCTTTGAAGATTACTATAGGTACAATTCTCTTCTACTTTATGTCTTAATATTCTTCTTCTTCTTCTTCTTCTTTTTTCAATCAATGTGCAATCACCCAAAACCACTTGGGACATGACACCAATGGCTCTTTCATTACATTGAATTGGCCTAGGAGTTATCTCCCTACATTATAAACAATAAAACCCCTTTTATCATTATTCAAATAGGAAGAACACATTTATCTTTAAAGTGGATTATGGATAAACAAGACCGACATTGCTCGGGCGAAATGGGTGTTTAAGTACTTCCCATTTCCTAACCTAACCCCCAACCCTTCATCCCAAGGAATCTCTATTTTTGTAAATCAAACTTAGGCTCATAAACATTAGGTTTTCTTACGTTCCTCAAAAACGTGGGTGGCGACTCTAAAACACAATTAGACATCCTAGGATAATTCACCGCTCTAGCCAAGTTGTGTTTTCCTGGGGTATCTACACAAAGTAGTGTCTACCAGAGTATCAATGTGAGCTAGCGGAAAAGGATCTTTGGGACATACTTTGTTCAGGTCTGTGAATTCAACACAAACTCTCCATTTACCATTTCTTTTCTCCACCACTACCACATTAGCTAACCATCTTGGATATTCTACTTCGCGGATCATTTTTGCTCAGAGGAGCCTCTCTACTTTTTCTGTTGGGTTTCGTAGTAACATGCGCAGCGAAAAATAGCATTTAAAATTTTATGAAACCCAAAGCCCATAGATCCATTCATATGATTGAATCAAATACTTGCAATATGAATACTAGAAAAACTAACCCTTGATGATTTTGAATTTTGTCTTTGATCTTGGTGGAGAAATTGAAGCTTTAATCACGAACAAGTAAGAACACGAACTTTGAAGATGATAAGCTTTACCCTCTAGCGGTATCCACACTATGAACGAATATCAAGAACACTTGATCTAGGTTGCTAGACCAAAATTGTGAAACACGTTTTCACAATCAATATGAACTATATGGAATTTTATTTGTGTATTATTTTGTTCTTCAATCTAGGATATCTTAGAACAAAATAAAACCTCTCTCAAACTCTTTGAGACTTGCACAAAAGCTTGGTGTGATTCTGGCCCGAATTTTGCTGTTTATATACAAGTTAGACCTATTCCAAATAGGAAACTTGTGTCTAAACCCGTCCAAATTTTTTTTCCAAATCAAATTAGGAAACTAGTCCCGACATGGTGTGCGGCCTCCTAAAACCACCTGTACGGCCGCACATCTATCTGGAAGGTTTCTGGTACTTTTTTAGCCAAGTTGTGCGGGCGCCCAAGCCCTTTTGTGCGGTCGCACACCTTCCCCAGATTTCCCTAATTTCCAAATTCCTCCAAAGTCCTTCGACTCAATATTCCAATATAGTCCTTATTTAAGATTCGTTCTATTGTGTGTGACCCTCTAGGATTACACTAAGTTGGCAATGGGTTCAAACATGAAACCATAAGATATGATTAGGTTCTAGCAAACCGTCATACCTACCCAAATAGTATAACTAGATACAAGTTCGCATTCCTTTAGAACATGTCACAATCCCTTTATCCACGATGTCATTGAACACAAGTCATGGTCAACAAGTCAACTTGTTTTTGTTCAATACTTTCTCGATTCTGAATATGTTGATAATACAAATGACATTGATCTAATCAATTCATTTGAGTCCAGCCGAACATTTTCATCAACATCATTCCTACGAGAGGCCTAAGCTTGACATCTCTCCGAAGAGGGACAAATCCATTTAGCTTATTACTCTTCCCTACGTGAATCCGATTATGCCAATCATACCCTTTATAACTACCCGGTTAAAGGTAGCGTTTGAATATGTCAAACATAATGTTCATCAAGTGGAAGACTATAATAACTCCATGTCTAAGGATTCAAATGACATAACTAATATGAGATATGTACGACATAGACCATGACATAAATCTCATACAGCGGGTCATGTCCAGTACCTTGTTCCAAACAAGTACCCATAAATCTAACATGATCATCCCATGATCATTTAGCCTTTATACTAGTGCTTAACAAGTACTAGGGACGGAGATTATTATAAGTAAACATGAACAACAATAATAATCAAAACATTTCTTTATTGATATGAAATAAATGATAACAATTACAACATTTATTAAACGTGCCTAGGGCACCACTACCAACATCTTCTTGAATGATTAAGTTTCTTTCGTGTGCGAACTTCCTTCTTTTCTGATGCATGGGTTTGAAAGATGGATCGATGTTGAGCTTGTGAGTGATAATATATTTACTTATTCATGTCATATATTTGTGTTTCCAGGCAAAGCTCTTGATTCTGTTCTTTAGGAGCTTTATCAATTCTTCTTCAATTGTTGCTGGTACATCTTGGCCAACTAACAACTTGAGTTCTGGGTTTGAGGGATCCAAGATTACTTCCTTCACATCTCACTCCCTAGCTTCCAAGGCCTCACGTTCCTTTTTCTATAATTGATATGCTTGTCTTGGAGATGCTGACGACTTCATGGATGTTTTATAACATTCTTTCGCCGTTTACTGGTCACTGTAAATCGTAATAACCCCCCAAGGAGTCGGCATCTTCACGCACTGATGGTAGGTTGAGGGAACTGCCTTCATTTCATGAATCCCTAGTCTCCTCAAGATCACGTTGTAACATGTTGCGCTATCAATCACACAAAACCGCTCCATTGAGTTAAAGCCTTCAATATATACTGGAAGCTTAATATCTCCCACTGTATCCTTGGTTTCCCCACTGAAGCCCACAAGAACTAAAGTTTTCTTCACGATGTCCGATTCTGGGATGTTCATTTATTTCAAGGCGCTCAGCTTAATAAGATTTACCGAACTGCCCCCATCTACCAATATGCGTCTCACCTTGCAATTTGTAATTTGTAGTGTAATGACCAAGGCATCGTGATGTGGATCCAAGACATTTTCCCTGTCATCTTCATCAAAGGTGATGACTCCTTGAGAAGTTAACTGAGATGTCTTTTCTCGTCTCTCAGGCTTTTCATCCTTAGACTCCTTAGCATGTCTTTTAGCTGCAGAATAAGAAGTACCACAAATGTCAGAACCACCACTAATAAAATTGATTACCTTAGTGGTCGGTGGAAGAGATGGAGGTCTTGCTGGAACTGGTTCTTTGTTCTCTGTCTTGTTCTTCCGGTGGCTTAGAATTTCTTTGAGGTATCCATTGGAGAGCAGATAACTTAATTACTTCCTCAAGGAGATGCAATCTTCAGTGAGGTGTCTGAAATATTCTTGATAAGCACACCACTTAGATTTTTCCTTCCATGCCGATGGTTTGTCATTCTTTCTGGGCCATCTTGCCTTGTCGCCTAAGTTGTTCATTATGTAGAGAATACCTGAAACATCAACAAAAAAACAATAGTCAGAAATATTTGGACACTTAGTATCATCCTCATCTTCATCATCCACATACTGAATCTTGTTATGATCGTTTCTGTAGTAAGGCTTGGATCTGCTCTGCTTTGGATGTGATGTCTCTATCTTCCTGTCAGGATTGTTGTATGTCGACGCCTTACCAGAAAGTTTGGATTGTTGTAATTCATCCTCTTCCAGCCTAATGAACCTTAATGCTCTGTTCCTGACTTCATCCATCTTCTTACAAGGGGTCATTACCAATTCCCTATAGTATGGGGAATCTTTCTTTAGCCCCATCTTGAACGCTTCTGTAGCTGTCGACATGTCCAGATTGGGGACTTCTAGGACTTCTTTGTTGAACCTATTTACATAATCCTTTAGACTTTCATTGGGCTGTTGAGTTCGAACTGTCTACTGCAAGAAAATTGATTGTAGAACATGTTGACAAGCTGAGCAAATGATCCTATAGAGCCAGGTGGTTGTCGGATTAACCACTTCAGATCTAGTCCCACAATTGTCGAGCCAAATCCTCTGCATAATCATGCTCCCTATACTGCAAAGGTATCCGTACGATTTCTATATTTTCCTGGTAGTGGGCGACATGCTTTTCTGGATCGGTGCTTCCGTCGTACAGGTTCATGGTTGAAACGCTAAATCCTTTGGGGATGTCAACACGCGCGATGGCTGATACAAAGCGAAATTGGTTGTAACATGTTGGGGATACTTGCTGGATAGGAGGAGTGATGCCAGGCACGTTTAAGATCATATCCCTTAATTCTTGGAACTGTTTTGCAAAGTAGTTTCCTGCAAAAGGGTTAGTAAAACGAGCAGTATTATCAAGAATATGATCTGAATTAATGTTACTAAAAGGATTAGAGGTGTCAGAAGTGGGCGTCGCAATAGTTCTGTTAGTGAAAGTATTTCCTTCTGGTGTCATTCTAAAGATGTTGTGTGTGAGAGGCGCAACAGAAGTGTTTCTTCCTACGGGTAATTCAAAGATACTGGAGGCAAATGGAGTTGACATCACTGTAGATGTCGGCATCAATGGAGATGTCGTTATTCCCACATTGACTGATGAAGCCATCGGAATGAATTCATTAAAGACCTGTGAACTTGCCCCAATATCAAAATTAAGAACTCTGGGACGAATCGGGGAGACGACATCCACTCTTTTAGTTAACAACTACTGTTCCTTCTGCATCTTCACCAAGGCGTCAGCCATCAGAGAGGTGATATCCTGTTGTTTGTCAAGCTGGTTCTTCATCTGGATGAGCATATTCTTGATGTCGACGTCTTGTGCCAGAGAAGATTGCTTCTTACCGGTTCCTGGTGGCGGCATCGTGGGATTAATAGTCGCTGATCTGTTAAGAGCGATGCCCCCAGTTGGCATGTTGATACTGCTGATTGTGACGACGGCCTTGGCGGAGGAAGAGGTCATGGGTAGAGTAGACATAGTGAACGGACGATAATTCGATTGATTAAAAAACCAATGGCCCCTCGGTGGGGCGCCAAATTGTTTTGGTAAAAAACAATAAAGAGAAATTTAACCAAAATGAGAATGTTTTTTATTAGATGATGAGAGGGATGCAATGGAATATAATCAATCGAACGTATAACGGAGATGACACAATAATGTAACAAGGAAAAGCCCTTGAGACAATTGTCACGCCGGCATAAAACCTCGGGAAGTGTTTATGAGCACTTGCCTTCCTCTAACGGTTGTATTGATGAGAGAGATTACAAAGGACTTGGGCTATGGCGTATTACAGAGATTGTGCGTGTATATCGTGTGTGTTGGTGTTCCGTTCCATGCCCTTTAAATAGAAAAGAATAACATCAAATTTTTATCCTAACTAATTTCCTATTCTTTCGGCCACGGTCTTCTCTCTACTAGACTTTGTTGCGACTTGGTCTTCTATTTGTTTAAAGAGAGTCAATCCACTAGAGCTTTATTCGCAGCACGTGTCTCCCATGATTAATCTGCTTATATATTTTTTAAAATAACAGAAAACATAAAATTGTCAGTAATGACAATAAAAATTAATACCTATTTGTGAGACGTGGCATGTTGATTCAGATTAAGATGTCAACGTGTGAATTTTACCCATAACAAAAAGTAAATTAAAATGTTACTAGTATGTTTAAATAATTTTAATCATACTATTAAGAGTAAATTAACTTTTAACATACTCTTTCCACCCAAAATAAATTTGTACTTTCAACTAAAAGGATTAGAGGTGTCAGAAGTGGGCGTCGCAATAGTTCTGTTAGTGAAAGTATTTCCTTCTGGTGTCATTCTAAAGATGTTGTGTGTGAGAGGCGCAACAGAAGTGTTTCTTCCCACGGGTAATTCAAAGATACTGGAGGCAAATGGAGTTGACATCACTGTAGATGTCGGCATCAATGGAGATGTCGTTATTCCCACATTGACTGATGAAGCCATCGGAATGAATTCATTAAAGACCTGTGAACTTGCCCCAATATCAAAATTAAGAACTCTGGGACGAATCGGGGAGACGACATCCACTGTTTTAGTTAACAACTACTGTTCCTTCTGCATCTTCACCAAGGCGTCAGCCATCAGAGAGGTGATATCCTATTGTTTGTCAAGCTGGTTCTTCATCTGGATGAGCATATTCTTGATGTCGACGTCTTGTGCCAGAGAAGATTGCTTCTTACCGGTTCCTGGTGGCGGCATCGTGGGATTAATAGTCGATGATCTGTTAAGAGCGATGCCCCCAGTTGGCATGTTGATACTGCTGATTGTGACGACGGCCTTGGCGGAGGAAGAGGTCATGGGTGGAGTAGACATAGTGAACGGACGATAATTCGATTGATTAAAAAACCAATGGCCCCTCGGTGGGGCGCCAAATTGTTTTGGTAAAAAACAATAAAGAGAAATTTAACCAAAATGAGAATGTTTTTTATTAGATGATGAGAGGGATGCAATGGAATATAATCAATCGAACGTATAACGGAGATGACACAATAATGTAACAAGGAAAAGCCCTTGAGACAATTGTCTCGCCGGCATAAAACCTCGGGAAGTGTTTATAAGCACTTGCCTTCCTCTAACGGTTGTATTGATGAGAGATATTACAAAGGACTTGGGCTATGGCGTATTACAGAGATTGTGCGTGTATATCGTGTGTGTTGGTGTTCCGTTCCATGCCCTTTAAATAGAAAAGAATAACATCAAATTTTTATCCTAACTAATTTCCTATTCTTTCGGCCACGGTCTTCTCTCTACTAGACTTTGTTGCGACTTGGTCTTCTATTTGTTTAAAGAGAGTCAATCCACTAGAGATTTATTCGCAGCACGTGTCTCCCATGATTAATCTGCTTATATTTTTTTTAAAATAACAGAAAACATAAAATTGTCAGTAATGACAATAAAAATTAATACCTGTTTGTGAGACGTGGCATGTTGATTCAGATTAAGATGTCAACGTGTGAATTTTACCCATAACAAAAAGTAAATTAAAATGTTACTAGTATGTTTAAATAATTTTAATCATACTATTAAGAGTAAATTAACTTTTAACGTACTCTTTCCACCCAAAATAAATTTGTACTTTCAACTAAAATTGTCAAAAAAAAGTCCCAAAATAAATCTTTCTTTTGTGAAAAATTGTTTCAAAATAATGTAGTGGCAATAGTTGTTTCCTTATTTTAGGTGTATTAATATCTAATCAGAAATCTATCTGTTTTACCTTTTTAATCTCTTACAGAAACGAGTATGCTCACTTTGGAACAGAGATAGTGAATTATTGCAAGGAACAAGTATGCTCACTTTGGAATAGAGGTAGTGAATTATGAGTTAAGAGTAAACGACACATTTGCCATCCGTACTATCCAGTTTTTTCAATTTAACATTCGTACTACTGAAACAACAAAGTCAACATGCGTACTATTAATAAATTAACAATTTCAACCTAAATTCCTAATGTCTGTTAATAACTTAACGGGTTATCCTAGTAATCATATGGTTGACTTAGTCCACGCTGATGTGTCGCTGACTGTGCAAAAACTTGACCATACCAGTGAAATTCCTAGCTGACATGGCCCTGACTACAAAAAATTACACTAAATTCGTTAAAATTCTAACAAAATGTTGACACTTTGTTAAAAAAAAATTAAAAAAAAAATACCAGCATCACCACCACACAACCATCACCACCACCATAAACACCGTCACCACCACAACCCCATTACAACTAACAAATAAACCCACAATCAAATTTTCAGATCAATTCCACAATTATCAAACAAAGCCGCAAAATCAAATATCAAAAAAAAATAAAAAAAAATAAAAAAACTCTACATCTGGAACTTCAAAATTGTAGATCTGGGCTTCAAATTAAATCTTCGATTTTTTTTTTCTTTCCAATTTCCGCTCATACTGACCAATGTTGCAACCATTTCTCCGTTGTAGATTGTAAATTGATAGAATTTCGACCATTAATCAACAGCCGTTGTTGTAGACACCCCGATCTCGCACCCCTATTAAACCCCAATTAATTGGTCTAACCCCGATAATTGACCTAAAATCCCAGATTTGGTTGTTCGGGACTACTGAGCACCTTATCGGTGCATTTGATGAATAAACCGAGTCCAGATCTGTGATCAGGGCTCAAAACCGAGTAAATAAGCAAATTCTCAAAAAATCGCGCGCGGGGACCTCGGAACGGGTCCCGCACTTCTAATAAAGGGCCTTTTACCATCATCTAATGCATTTAATTTTATACTATGCTATTCCTTGCTCTTTGATCAATTACAGATAAACCAGCGTGACCACAAAATTATTCCGAGCAACTTTCATGTTGGGCCCGCGGACAACCGGGACACCGGAGCAGTTGCGGAACAAAAAGACGGAGCCGAAAGAAATGTGTACAGGGCAAGTAAGAGGCCAGTCCACAGGTGCCACGTGTCACCTCCCGGATGGATGGAAAAAAAATTCATTTTTGACTTTTTGGCCAGGCGCACGGCAGCGCCCTTTGGCCCACACGGCCGTGCAGGCCTTGTCGAGTCCTGGGCTGTTTTCTCCCTTATTTTCAAAGCAAATGATGACTCTTCTTCTTCAAGCTCCTCCACCCTCCATCAATTCCATCAGCCATAGCTGACCTCCTCCCTCCTCTACCCCTACCTTAGGGATATATTAGTCCTAATGTCTTACCTCCCTCCTCCCTAAAAATGGCCAAAGTTG
This sequence comes from Campanula takesimana, assembly GCA_026119855.1. NCBI lineage: Eukaryota > Viridiplantae > Streptophyta > Magnoliopsida > Asterales > Campanulaceae > Campanula > Campanula takesimana. The sequence goes on from JAOWBW010000691.1 coordinate 461,918, forward strand.
AGCCTTCTTGATCATTCACACAACACTCTCATCCTCTCATTCACCACAACTCTTTTTCTCTCAAGTTTTTCTCTCTATTCTCTCTCCCATTCGCAGCCCTCTATACCTCCACCACTCAGACACCACACCACCACCAAAAACCACCACTTATCCTATATCAAAACAACCCAAAACAACCCACAAAAACACTCTCTCAACTCAACTCAACTCAACTTAACTCAAGCAATCATCAAGCAATCCTACACTCAAACTCAAACAAACAAAAGAAGTCTTCCCTTGGAAGCAAATGAAGTACACCCTCCCCCTTTACTAGGTAAGTTTTCCCTTATAATGCTTAGATATGCAAAGATGTGATTGATTTAATTATTTGTGTAAGAGTCTAGCCATTAGTTGGCTAGACTCCCATGTTTCTTAAAATGTTCATGTAATAAACTCATGATTGGCCATGTAAATAATGATATGAATGCTTCAATATGGATCTTAGCATGTATATATGTGTTTGTGAGGGTCATATGCCCATTTCTTGGCCATGTTTTGGTTGTTTGTACATAAATATTTTTCTTGCTCTTAAATGATGAGAATCTGTCCTCTTTCCCTTCTCCTTATGTATATTCATATTTATATTAGCTTTTGATGTACAATACTCCTTTGATAATTATGTTAACATGTAGATCTATTCTCACAAGAATTTTCATGCCTACCTCATGCCATTTGAATGAGTTTACATGAATGTTTTCATAGCTTTTACAAGATTCCAGTGGACTGTAAATCTGTATCCCCCCTGTCTTGTTGACTTGTTTATGCATAGCAAACGTAGATTTTGGTCTTATACCTTTTGTTCTATACAAACAGAGGAAAATGAACATGTAAATATTATATTTTTCCCATATGTATAAACTTGTCTTTCCATTTATTGTTTGAACTCTTGATCTGCAGATCTGTGCATGTTCATCTCTGACATGCAAATGTCAGAGGTGTTTTGTGTGATTTATACCTGCTTGATGGATTTGAAACATTCCAGATTTAAACGTCAATATGTTAGGAGTAACTTTTATCTTTAGTGTTTTCCATGATTCCCCCGTTTGCATGATGCAAAAAGTGGATCTTTTATGAGTGTATGCATATTTGTCAGATCTGGCTGTTGCGAATGTCATATTGTATGCCTTATTTGGACACCATAAAATTCCCCTAAAATCAGAGGAAAAATCATGGTTGATACTTGATGTGTTAGGGAATTTTCATAACCTTTATTTTCCAGATTGTGTAAATATAGAAACAGGTTCGTGAAGAAGAAGCGGACAGCAGTCACGAAATGTGTGACGTCTTGGAACAATCTTAACCCTGAATGCCATACTCATTTCTAGAAAGTGATTGAGGAAGGAGATGAAGGCGGAAGCGATAATTACCTGTCGAATCCATAGTTGATGTTGAAGGGAGAAATAAGAACAAGATGAAGATATTAGGAGAATAGATCTTCTAAATGATAGTGTCTCTTAATCACTCAATATTCTTCTAACAATATGAAGATTACTTAGATGAGAGAAAATAAGAATCAAGTAGTTTCTAGGCTTGATAGAAGGGCCTTTATATATGAAACAAAGTGACACTTCAAATAGGGACCATACCTATTCATTTCTTAAGCAATGTTGATTTACCATTTTGCCCATCATAAATAGATAAATAACATTTCAGGGATTCTACACATTTTATTATTGACTACACTTTATATTAACATTATACTTATGATTTTATGTATGGAATTCACTAAATGACTTGTGTTGCAAGCCATGATCTTACAATCTCCCACTTGGGTTGCAAAAAAAGTCTTTCCTTTAAAACATAAATATAATACAAATGACAACCCCAAATGTGCGCACTTTATTATCATTTATAACAATCTCGTCCATTAGTCATCCAAGTATAAGGACTAAAGGGGCAGTCGTTGTAATTGATTCGCAACTAAACCCACAGTAATCACGTATACAAATCCAACTAAATGACATAGATCAAAAGTGTAGATGTGTAGCATGGAATCATAATGAATAAATCCATATTCTTCCAACTAGTCCAACTTAACCAAATGAGATCAAAAACTTTAAATAATAGAACAATTACTGAAAGAACAACACAAACTCCTACTATACTAAATGTTATCAAAAGTTGTTACACCTATATGAGCAATATGCTCGTGAAACACTGAAGATGACAACGCTTTCTTAAATGGATCCTCTAAATAGAGTTTGTTTCTATAAGTTGTATTTCTTTCGTTCATTTTCCTTCACAACAAGAAACTTAATGTCTATATGCTTAGACTTTCTTTAACTCTTGTTGTTATAAGACTACCGTCCGATTGTCACCTTAAAACTTAAGCGGTCTTTCGACACTTGTTGACAATTCGTAGTCCATTGATAAACATATGCAGCCACATAATTTAACTAATATCGGAATACCTAATGATCTCAAAATGATCCGACTTTAAATATAGGCAAGTAGTTCTTTAGTGTTTTGTAAATATTTTTATCATTCTTTTGGCTGCTACTTAATGTTCTCTTCCGGATTGCTTTGGTATTGACCAAGCATCCAAACAATAAATATAAGACTTACTCATACATTAAGCTTCTTTACTGCTGATGCAAAGGGATATTTTCCATATACTTAGATTCAAAATTACCTTTAGGACACTGTTCGAGACTTTTAAACTTGTCTCATTTAAAATTAGGGGTGTCATGTGGTTTACAGTTTTGTATGCTTAATCTTTGTAATACATTTTTCATATAGGTCTTTGTGATAATCCTAAAACACCTCGTGATCGATCACGGTGAATTTGGATTCATAATACAAAGATGCCTTACCAAGATCTTTCATTTCAAATAAGAAATTTCTTAGTTTCCTTAAAAGGTTCATATCATTACTTAGTAAGCAAAATATCATCCACATATTAGACCAAAATTATAAATTTACTCCCACTGAACTTATGGTATACACAATCTTAATCAAGATTCGTTTCAAAACTAAATGAAAGAATAACTTGATTAAGTACCATTGACGAGAAGCTTTGCTTGAGCCTACAAATGGATTTCTTAAGTTCACAAACTAATTGCTTAGTTTGATCCAAATCAGCCATAGATTCCTCAATGTCTCAATTAAGGAAAGTTATTTTTATATCCATTTGATAAAACTCAAGACCATAATATTCCATATCTGCCATAATGATCTAAAACAGTTTTTAGAAGATACCGGAAAAGGTGTTTTCTTTATAATTAATGTCTCCCTTTTGAGTAAAATCTTTAACAACTAGATGGGCTTTATATCTTTCCATATTACCTTGTGAATCCTTTTGGTCTTAAAGACCCATAATAGGTTTCACATCTTTAGGTAATGGGACAAGATCCAAAACGTTGTTATCTTTATAGATTTTAACTCTTCATTTATGACATTAATTCACTATATGAGAATTAGGACTATTAATGGTTTCATGAGAGGCCCATCTCCCACTAAACCTAAGTGTCCTTTATTCTCGGCAATATACACTTTATAATCATCCGGATTTGCACTTTCTTCTTACTCTATTGGATCTCCTAAAGGGCACCAGCTCTACCTCATTTTGAGGTTGTTGAATTTCATCCTTATGATCAACATTTTCATGTTGTTCAATAGTTATAGGGAAATCTTTATTTTGAATTGTATGTTCTTCTTGAATATCAAGTACAAAACATGATATCCAATTGAAACTTAAGGGAGAGGTATAAAATGGATGCCTCTTCTTTATCAAATTCAAAATATTACTTCTAATATCCCACTAAATTCAACATCCTCAAAGATCCTAGCAATTCTCGCTTTTTAAAAAATGTTCTAGTTTACGGGTTGTAAAATTTATAGCCCCTAGATCTCTTGGCATACCTCACAAAAATAGCTACTAAAAGTCTTAGTGTCCAGTTTGCCCTTATTAGGCCTATAAGGCCTAGCTTTTGCTGGACAACCCCATAAATAAAGATGAATTAAGGATAGTTTCTAAATTATCCATAATTTTATAAGGGTTTTTATTAGTAACTTTAGAGGAAGCTCTAATGAGAATTAAATTTGCGGTTTTTCAATGTATCGCCCATAATGAGTGAGATAAAGAAATCATATTTCTTACCATATCCTTAAGGATTTTACTACGTCTCTCATCTACACTATTCATGTAAGCCGTATCCGGCATAGTGTAGTGAGTGACAATCCCACACTCTTATAGATAGCGAGCAAAAAAGACCCGGACGTTGTTCCCCAAAATCGTTATTTCAATCATAGTATTCACCACTATGATCGGACTTAACGTTCTTAATAGTCTTTCTAAGTTGACTTCAACTTAGGTTTTATAAGACTTGAAAAACGTCCAAAATTGAGACTTTTCATGAAGTAAATAAATGTATCCATAATGAGAGTAATTCTCTATGAACGTAATAAATTGTTGTCAACCATTCTATGAAGGTGTAGTGAATGGTCCACAACTATCCATATATATTAGTTCTAGAATACTTGATGCTCTCGATAATACTTTTCCTTTAATGTTTGTACATTTTCTTTAAGGCATTTAATGCAAAAGTTTCTTTCGGAATATCAAGTATGGTCAAGATCCCTTTAGACACAAGCTTATCAATTCTTCTCTCGGAAATATGATCTAAACGCTTATGCCATAAGGAATAAAATTTTCACTTGATAACTTTTGCTTTTTACTTTTGGTTTCAATATTATAGGACTTATTTATTGTTTGAATGATGTCAAGTAAAAAAAAATACTTGACAAAGTACTAGTACCAACAACTTTGGAATTAAAATAAATATCACACTTTATTAAATGAACAAAATATCCTTCTTTGTTCAATGTTGTGATAGATATCAAATTTTGTCTTAATGACGGCACAACAAAGTATTATATAATACAAAATAATAATTAGTACTTTAACAATAACCTAAAAGTCCCTATGCCTATAACTTCAACCGGATTCCCAGCTCCCATATAGATGAATCTCTCATCTTCACTGGTTCTTCGGTAACTCAGGCAATCCTACATAGACACACTTATGTGAGTTGAAGCACCAAAATCCAACCACAATGTATATGTAAAAATTGAAACCAAATTCAGCCTCAATACAAACAAGACCAAATGACATACCTTTCTTAGCACGCCAAGCGTGATATTTAAGGCAGGCGAACTTCATGTGTGTCAGGTCCTTGCAAAAGAAGCATTTATTTTCTTTATGATCATTGGATGATCTCTTAGGCTTCTTTTTATTTGCAACCGCAATTTCCTTCCCTCTTCTCTTTGTCCCATGAGAAGAGGTAGATGCCAAACGTTCCTCAAGAAAATCAAGGAATGTTTTATCATCAACATTCTTGGAGACACCTTTCAAAATGGTCTCCGGGACAACAATGTTCATGATCATTAGGCTCACACGGTTGGAGCGTTCTCACTTCTCAACATTTAAGCAATGTTCTTGAGTGCTTATATTAGAGAGAGGAAGAGGAAACGATTCCCTTAATACGTGATCTATGTCCATATAGCCTAAGATCATAATTATTTTATTTTTCCAAGTTTTAAAATTAGTCCCATTAAGCATCAGTAAGGTACTTATAGCAGTAATCACGGATGAAGCAATAAGTAAATCTGTTGGAATTTAGAGAACAAGAATGAAAACAAAACATAATAAGAAACTACAATATGAATAAATGATTAATTATATCAATGAAATCCATCAACAAGGTAATTAACATGACATCAAAACTAATCTTTGGATTGCGAATTGACTCATAAATAATTGCCTTAGATGACAAGTAATTTGAACAATATTTCATTAAATGCTCAATCTTCCTTTGGGTAGTATTAAGCATTTAATAAAATAACTTAATGTTCATTTTATTTGTCATCACATGAATGCCCAAGTTTAGTCAAATGTCAAAATCTTCTTTGGAAAATTCATGTCATTCACATATTAACTTACACATTCAACACTTTAACAATTTTGGGTTTAAATAACGTTAATCACTTAGGCGATAATATTATTTAAACAATGAATAAAATTGTTTAGGCATATAATTAATCAAGACTTTTTAAGGTTTGAAAAAATGTATGTTTTTGTTCAAAAGGGGAAACAAAATAGTGCAGAAAACTTAAAAAATTCCATATCCTGTGAATAGTGTCTGCTCGGCCGAGCATAGAGAAGTGCACGGCCGAGCACACATTACAGAAACATTTGGCCTTTCGACATATAGTGCACGGCCGTGCCAAAAAGAAGGACTCGACCGTGCAAAACATGGAGGTCCGCCAGGGCAATAACAGAGACCCCCCCGGATCAAAGCAAGGGGTCCGACCGGACTGGGCTTAATATCCGGCCGGACCAAGCCATAAATCCGACTGGATCACCACTCAACCCCGCCCGGATCAAAAAACCCTTTTAAAGCATCGGTTCAAATATTCAAGAGGTCCGACCGGACATCACAAAGGACCCGGTCGGACCACCTGTCCAGGTAGCACCGTTTCAAGGATATGAAGGTGCACGGTCGAGCAGTTCCAAAGACTCGGTCGTGCAAAACCATTTTTTGCATTCTGAATTTTGTTTAATTTATTCCCAAAAGCCATGAATGGCAAGTAGATCCACATGGTATGTACTTAAAACATAAAACCACGTTATAAAGGATGATCTTGCTTTTAAAATTAATGGAATCAAGTGAGTAGATCCACATGGTATGCACTAGACATAAAACCATGTTATGAAGGGATAGTCACACTTGAACCATTGAGTTTTAATGAACAAAACTTTCAAACCATTTTCTAAATTTTTATAGATGAAGATTATCAGTGCTCTATGAATGAATTAGAGTCCCTAATCAACATCAAAATTGATGATTCAACAGGAAAAATGAATCAAAATTTAAAGCGTTTTAAGGCTTTCCAAAATTAAAAGCGTTTTAAGGGTTTCAAAAGAACTCAAATCCAAACCAGAAAAGAGTGGGCTCTGATACCAATTGTTGGAACAATCTTAACCCTGAATGCCATACTCATTTCTAGAAAGTGATTGAGGAAGGAGATGAAGGCGGAAGCGATAATTACCTGTCGAATCCATAGTTGATGTTGAAGGGAGAAAATAAGAACAAGATGAAGATATTAGGAGAATAGATCTTCTAAATGATAGTGTCTCTTAATCACTCAATATTCTTCTAACAATATGAAGATTACTTAGATGAGAGAAAATAAGAATCAAGTAGTTTCTAGGCTTTATGGAAGGGCCTTTATATATGAAACAAAGTGACACTTCAAATAGGGACCATACTTATTCATTTCTTAAGCAATGTTGATTTACCATTTTGCCCATCATAAATAGATAAATAACATTTCAGGGATTCTACACATTTTATTATTGCCTACACTTTATATTAACATTATACTTATGATTTTATGTATGGAATTCACTAAATGACTTGTATTGCAAGCCATGATCTTACATGACGGCCTTTGGATATTTATTCACATGGGGTTTGTTTCCCATTTTGCACATACTTTTATAATTTGTACATACTCCCATCTCCTTCTTATATGTTCTTACTTGTCTAAATGATTCAAAACCATTTTCGAAAACCGATCGGGAAGCCACCCAAGCCGATTCCCAGCCGTGACTTAAATGAACATTCCTAGATTAGGAGACACCATTATATACAAATACACATTCTTTTCAAGTTAAGGCATAAAATCAATCTTTCGAATAAGGCATTAAAATGTAGCGTAAGCGGAAGCATACTAGAGACCGAAAGGGCAAGAGGAGTGCGGCTTATCACCTTCTCTTCTCGTAACTTAGCCCCCGAACCCACATCAAAAATCAAAAGGGTTTTATCTCTATTTTCCCAAAATAAAATGAGGTGGCGACTCTCAATTTTCAAAACAAAGGTAGAGAAACCATTATGAAAAACCGAGCGGATTCAAACCGCATTCGCACGGATCAATTAAAGGTTCGTGCGCGGGCTCTCACAGTTGTTGCCACAAGCTTCATCTTCCCCGTTCTTCTTCCTAGATTACGAATTTGAAATCTAGGAGTTTACCCTAATTTATGTCTTCATGATTCAAGAGATATAACAAAAGTGTATTTGGTAAATTGTTTTTTTTTTTGTGTGTGTGTGTCAATTCGTGTATGTGTTGCAGGTAGAATAATTCATAATAAAAGGACAAGGCGGGAGGGATGATGGACATGGGAAGAGTGTGGGTGGGAGAGAAAGAGATAAATAAAGCAATGTCAAGAAATTCGAAATTAAATTTGAGGGGAATATTAGGGAGGGATGGTGGAAGCCTGAGAAATAAAAGGGAGTAGTGGGAGGGACGGTGGGCATGAAGGGAAGCATTCTGGGGAAAAAAGGTTAACATGGAGGGCTTTGTTTTTGAACAATGGTGTTTGTTTTTTTAAATATTTGTAATTGGGGAAGAGCTGGGGTATATTGGTTTGATACCCAAATGTTGAGGGCATATGGGTCATTTCACATATCAAAGTAATTTCATAGAATTGAGTTAATTTTATTGACAAACCAGTTAACTTTTTTGACAAATTGAGAGTTTTTCTACAGTCATATGACATGTCACCATGAACTGGTCAACTACATGCTGACTAAGCCTGGACCATTAAATATTTAATAGGCGTTAAACAAATTGGTTAGATTTGTTAATTAATCAATAGTACGCAGGTTACTTCGGTTGTTCCGATAGTACGAATGTTAAAGTGATATTTTGGCCATAGTACGGATGTCAGTTTTGTGGTTTACTCAGTGAATTATTGCAAGGAACAAGTATAAACATTTCTGATCAACTTTACCTTCAATATAGCCAAAATCTCACAACAAACGCGTTTTTCCTAAGCTTAAAAAAATGTGTTTTCGATATTCCAGTGTTAGTGTAAGAAAGTGCCAGTGTACAAAGTGTCACTGCATGAATATGAAGTGTCAGTGTAAAAAGTGCTAGTTTTAGTTTAAAAAAGTGTCAGTGTCAAAGAATGGAGTAAACGACCAAAATGACCCGCGTACTATGTAAACTGTCACGACCCGAAAACCCGTCTCTATTTTATTAATAAATAATTTATTATTTATTTAGTTATTTGATTATTTATTTATGTGCGCATTTTATGTCTCATAATATTAGTATGTGTCTAGCATCTTTTTGGTTGATTTTGTGTTAAGTGTGAACTAGGCGATTAAATTGGTAGAAGTGTTATTTGGGTTTAATTGTACTAGGTAGATGAGGAGGGGGCCTTAGTGTAACTTTTTAAATAATCATCTCCTACTCCCTCCCTACTCCCTTCTCCCTCACCTCACCTCCCTCATTTTCTCCCTGGTAGCTCTCTCTCCTCCATAGAAAGGGTAAGTTTCTCCCCTCCCTATTTCCTTCATTTTAGTCATCTTCCTCTCATCTTTTCTTTGTGCTCATTTTATGAAATGTGTTTAGATCGTCGATAGGATCGCGTAGAACCAAAAATATTCGAATTCCGTCATCTTTGATAAAGTTCAAGTAAGTTTCTTTTCCCCCATTTTTATGCTAAAATGTTCATCTTTAGTTTATGTAATGCTTTAGTTCACATATATGTCATTTTGGTTGAGTTTGGAATTTATTTGTATTTTTGTTCATCTTTTGTGATTTTGAGATTGTTGGGATTAAATCTTGATTGAGGTTTCTAGATGTGGTTATCTAGGCCCTTGCAAGTTATAAGTTGTTTTGGTACATGATTATGCTTAGTGGAAAGTTTGGTTGTGGTTGATTTTGAGAAGTTTGTGAAATGGTTTGGAAAAATGGAAGAACCCAGCTGATCCTCTGCCCAGCCCGTCGACCAGGCGCCCGCCCGGGTTTATCCAGGCGCCCGCCCACCTGGCTTTTTCCTTCGGCCAAACCTTCTGGTCAAATAAGCGCCCGCCTGCCCCCTTCCGCGCGCCCGCCCGCCCCCTGTCCTGGAAATCTTCCTTTTTGCTTGTTTAAAACTATGTGGCTTCCCTAGTTTAAGTTTATTTACTCTAATTAACTTAAGTTAACACCGTGGAACACTTTATTAATTGGAATTGGTTCCTTTGTGAATAAATATGTTATGGAATTTGATTAAGTATCGTTTTGGGAATGTTGGCCATCTTTGATATGTTGTTTGGATTGGTTTACCTTTGTGGTGATTTATTTGGAATGGTTCCCTACTTTGGAATCATGAGTTGTTTATTTAAGCTATTATTTATTACTTGGCATTTATTTGAAAGTCCAGCTGGTATTTGTGGTTGTGTCGGGCGATGGGAAAGATTATAATGGCACGAGCTAAGTCCATTATAATGTTGACCATTGTTTTGCCCTTATTTTCCTCTTCCAGATTGGCCTTGGTTGAGATGAGCTAGATTCCTTCGAGAAGTAGTCTAGCTAACTTTTTGGAGTATGACTTTGTGTCATGAGTCCCGTCCTTTGTGACATGTTACTTTGTTATGGTTCCGGTACCGGGGTTTTCTCTTCAGCTTTGATGCTACTATGAAGATGTTGATTGGTTGATTGTTGAAGCTGCGCAGCGATCCTTTATTTGGTTCTATTAGTTGGGACACCTTGGCTAATATCCTTTGTTATTTGTTTATTTCCGCTGCTATCTGTTAACTGCTATTGCTATGTACTATATGTGATTTATTATTGCTTATTGCATCATAGCATGTCATGTAGTTGCATTTAGTAACTTATTGAGATTTATCTCACCCCCTTTCTTTTATCATTGTTTTTCCTTAACCCCCCCCAGGAGGAAAGGATTAGTACTCGCTGATCACGAGAAGGACGTCGAGTGTGGAAGTAGCTTTTGGGAAGGTTGTTTCGATTTGCATTATTTAAATGTATAACCTTTGGGATAGTGTCACCAAATATTGACGTCATTAATAATTGTGTATTTTGTATTTTGGAGTATAAGCTTGTGGAGCTTATGCTAGTTATATTTTGTTGTTGTCAAGCTTGAATTTATAAAACTTGTACTATCATCTTTTGGTATAAAATGGAATTTTTATCTTCAGTATTTTGGTAATTGTGTTTTAAGTCGACGTCCAGTTCGCGTGCCCTTGGTTCGCGGGGTCGGGGTCGCGACAGTTGGTATCAGAGCTATGGTTTAGCTCTAAGTTTAAGTATAGGTAGACTAGTATGACCTAGGAGGGTAGTTGTGTTCGGAGTGAGTAACGGTTGTTGTTTTATGCAGGCACTTATTCGAAATGGCTAGAAGAAGAAGTGGTGAAGGTAACGCCGGAACTTCAAATCAGAATGAAACAAGAGATGAAGCCCGTGCAATGTTTCAGGGTATGTTTGAGGCGGCCATGAAGGCTATTCATGACCAAGGGCCGAGAGTAGAGCAAGCACCACCACCCCGTTACGGTTTGGAGCAATTCTTGAAACTGAAGCCGGCAGAGTATAATGGGGAACCCGATGTGAAGAAGGCCGAGCTATGGATCGAATCAATGGAGAAAATTTACGATGTCTTTGGTTGCACTGGTGAGGATAAGGTCCGATTTGCGGCCTATAAACTTGTGGGTGCCGCCGAGCATTGGTGGAAAGGGATTAAAGCAAGTTGGGACGAGACTAATACACCGTATGCGTGGGAATTGTTTGTGCGGAAATTCAAAGAGCATTTTATTCCGGTGGTTAATCAGAACTGGAAGGAGATCGAGCTTCTCAATTTGGATCAAGGCTTGTTGTCCATGGCACAGTACTCGGCTAAGTTCACAGAATTAGCCAGGTATTGTGACTATCTTGTGAGGACGGAGGAGCAGAAAGCAATGATGTTCATCCGAGGTTTGAAGACATCTATCCGGACTCAGCTTATAGCTCAGAGGATTCTGACATTCCAGGATGCTGTTTATCGTGCGTACCTAATCGAGCAAGACATTGGGGAACATAAGAGGAAGACCGAGGTCGCGAATACGGGTAAGCAAGGAAGTCATACCAAGTCACAACCACATCAGCGTTCAGATAACCGAGGTAATTTGGGAGGACCATCTCAGTTCAGGGGACAAACCGTACCAAGGAATCCGGGTACTACTCCGGGGAACCAAAATAGGGGGCTTTGCACCTATTGTCAGAGGGAAGGCCATTCAGAGGACCGGTGTTGGAAGAAGCAAGGAAAATGTTCCAATTGTGGTCAGTTGGGGCACTTTGCTAGGGATTGCCCGAGAAACAGAGGTCAACCATCGGGGGTAGGAGCTGGTGCTCCACAGGGTCAGAAAAGAGATGCTGCGGGAAAGCCCAAGGTCCAAGGAAGTGTATTTGCCATGAATCAACAACAAGCTACCGATGATCCTTCCGTTATTGGAGGTATTGTTTCTGTGTCTAATGTGAGCGCTCGTGCGTTAGTAGATCCAGGATCATCGCATTCTTACATATCTGTGCAATTTGCTTCTTTGCTAAATGCTGCATTTGAGTCTTTACCTTATGTGCTAGAGGTGTCGACCCCTATAGGAGAATGTTTGGTGACTGATAGAGTATTTCGTGCTTGTGATGTGCTTATTTGTGGTCGTGTCTTGTGTGCGGACTTGGTAGTCCTTCCGATTCAAGACTTTGATGTTATTTTGGGTATGGATTGGTTGAGCAAGTTTCATGCTTCTGTTGATTGTCGTAAGAAAGTTGTTACTTTTTCTATTCCCAATGTGCCTAAGTTTGTTTTTGAGGCTAGTCCTTTGAATAGAAAAATTCGTTTAATTTCTTACGTGAAAGCGAGAAAGTTATTGCATCGTGGTTGTAAGGGTTACTTGGCTAGTGTGCTTGAGACCAAGAAAGAATCACCCGGTTTGGAAAGTGTTCGGGTAGTTAGAGAATTTCCTGACGTTTTCTCTTCTGAGTACAATATGCCTCCCGATCGAGAGATAGAGTTTTGTATAGATCTTCTACCAGGTACAGCTCCGATCTCGAAAGCACCTTATAGAATGGCCCCAGCAGAGTTGAAAGAATTGAAGGTTCAGTTGCAGGAGTTGCTTGATAGAGGGTTTATTCGACCTAGTGTTTCTCCGTGGGGAGCATCGGTCTTGTCTGTGAGAAAGAAAGATGGTTCGTTGAGGTTGTGTATTGATTATCGAAAGTTGAATCAGGTAACGGCGAAGAACAAATATCCTCTACCGCATATTGATGATTTATTCGATCAACTTCAAGGGTCGGTAGTATATTCTAAGCTTGATTTGAGGAGTGGGTACCATCAACTGAAGATTCGATCAGATGATATTCCGAAGACTTCTTTTCGCACCCGTTATGGTCATTATGAATTCGTGGTTATGCCGTTTGGGTTGACTAATGCACTGGCCGTGTTTATGGATTTGATGAACCGAATCTTCCACCCTTATCTTGACTTGTTTGTAGTGGTTTTCATCGATGATATTCTTGTCTATTCTAAGTCTCGAGAGGAACACGAACAACATCTGAGGACAGTTTTATCAGTTCTTGCAAAGGAACAGTTGTTCGCGAAGTTTAGTAAGTGTGAATTTTGGCTCGAGAGAGTTTCATTTCTGGGGCATGTTATTTCTAAAGATGGGATTTATGTGGATCCTTCGAAGATAGAAGCTATTGTTGATTGGAAGAGACCCGAGACAGTGACTGAGATTAGAAGTTTTCTGGGGTTAGCCGGATATTACAGGAGGTTTATAAAAGGGTTTTCGCGGATTGCTACACCGTTGACACAGTTGACCTGAAAGAATGTCCCATTTGAGTGGACCGAGAAATGTGATAACAGTTTTGAGGAATTGAAGAAGAGGTTGACTACTGCACCGATTCTTGCATTACCGAATGGGAACGACGACTTAGTGATTTATAGTGATGCATCGAAGGAAGGCCTGGGTTGTGTTTTAATGCAGAATGGGAAAGTGATCGCGTATGCTTCGAGGAAGTTGAGTCCGAGTGAACAGAATTATCCTACTCACGATATGGAATTGGCAGCTATCGTATTTGCTCTTCAGAAGTGGAAGCACTACCTTTACGGAGCAAAATTTGAGATTTTCACGGATCACAAGAGTTTGAAGTATCTTTTCTCTCAGAAGGAACTTAATAACCGACAACGTCGATGGATGGAACTTTTGAAGGACTATGATTGTAAGATATCCTATCATCCCGGGAAAGAAAATGTTGTAGCCGATGCGATTAGTAGAAAATCTTATGTGGCTTCGATGATGGTTCGAGAGTGGAAAATGCTTGAGGATGTTCGAGATTGGCGTCCTCGTGAATCGAGACATGGGGCTATTTTTGCGAATATTAGGGTGTCTCCGACCCTAATTCAAAGAATAAAGGAAGCTCAGAAAGAAGATCCCGAGTTAGTGAAAATAATGGGTAAAATGAAGGAGAAGAACTTCGAGGATTTTTCTATCAGTTCGGTTGGAGTATTGACTTTTCGTGGACGGTTGTGTGTACCCGACGTTGATGGAATAAAGAGGCAAGTTTTAGATGAGGGTCATAAATCGAGATATACTATTCATCCGGGAAGTACGAAGATGTACCAAGATCTAAAACAACAATTTTGGTGGAACAACATGAAGAGAGGAATAGCTGAGTATGTATCGAAGTGTTTAACTTGTCAGCAGGTAAAAGCCGAACATAAGAGACCCGCAGGACTACTTCTTCTGTTAGAGATTCCGGAGTGGAAATGGGAACATGTGACTATGGATTTTGTTACGGGACTACCTCGTACCCGTAGGAGGTATGACAGTGTTTGGGTGATCGTGGATAGACTGACCAAGACTGCTCATTTCTTACCGATTGATATCAGATACTCGATGGAGAAACTTGTGACCCTTTATATGAATGAGGTTGTGAGATTGCATGGGGTCCCGGTTGGCATTGTGTCAGATCGTGATCCGAGGTTTACATCTAGATTCTGGAAAGCGTTACAGGAAGCTTTGGGTACCGATTTGAGATTCAGTACAGCTTTTCACCCTCAGACCAACGGTCAATCCGAGAGGACTATTCAGATTTTAGAGGATATGTTGCGAGCTTGTTCGATAGACTTTTCCGATTCTTGGGATGTTCATTTACCTCTAGTGGAGTTTTCTTATAATAACAGTTATCAGGCTAGCATCGAGATGGCTCCTTATGAGGCTTTGTATGGAAGAAAGTGTTGATCGCCTATCTGTTGGGATGAAATCGGGGAAGCGAGGATATGGGGTATCGATTTGGTTCAGAATTCAGTTGAGAAAGTCAAAGTTATTCAGGATCGATTGAAGACAGCCCAGAGTCGACATAAGAGCTATGCGGACCACCGAAGACGTGATCTTAATTTTCAGACCAGAGATTTTGTGTTCCTGAAGGTGTCTCCGAAGGTTGGTATTCGAAGGTTTGGGAAGAAAGGTAAATTGGCTCCGAGGTTTATAGGGCCGTTTGAGATTTTGGAAAAAGTGGGACTTCTTGCTTATCGACTCGCATTGCCATCTTCTCTTGACCGATTGCATAACGTCTTTCATGTTTCTATGCTTCGGAAGTATTTGCATGACCCATCTCACGTGTTACCGAGGGTACCCGAGGACATCGAGCCTGACATGTCATATGAGGAACAACGGTTCGGATTCTAGATACTAAAGTGCAAGAGTTAAGGAATAAAAGAATTGCGTTGGTTAGAGTGCTATTTATGTCTCAAATAACTAAATAAATAATAAATTATTAATAAATAATTTATTATTTATTTAGTTATTTGATTATTTATTTATGTGCGCATTTTATGTCTCATAATATTAGTATGTGTCTAGCATCTTTTTGGTTGATTTTGTGTTAAGTGTGAACTAGGCGATTAAATTGGTAGAAGTGTTATTTGGGTTTAATTGTACTAGGTAGATGAGGAGGGGGCCTTAGTGTAACTTTTTAAATAATCATCTCCTACTCCCTCCCTACTCCCTTCTCCCTCACCTCACCTCCCTCATTTTCTCCCTGGTAGCTCTCTCTCCTCCATAGAAAGGGTAACTTTCTCCCCTCCCTATTTCCTTCATTTTAGTCATCTTCCTCTCATCTTTTCTTTGTGCTCATTTTATGAAATGTGTTTAGATCGTCGATAGGATCGCGTAGAACCAAAAATATTCGAATTCCCTCATCTTTGATAAAGTTCAAGTAAGTTGCTTTTCCCCCATTTTTATGCTAAAATGTTCATCTTTAGTTTATGTAATGCTTTAGTTCACATATATGTCATTTTGGTTGAGTTTGGAATTTATTTGTATTTTTGTTCATCTTTTGTGATTTTGAGATTGTTGGGATTAAATCTTGATTGAGGTTTCTAGATGTGGTTATCTAGGCCCTTGCAAGTTATAAGTTGTTTTGGTACATGATTATGCTTAGTGGAAAGTTTGGTTGTGGTTGATTTTGAGAAGTTTGTGAAATGGTTTGGAAAAATGGAAGAACCCAGCTGATCCTCTGCCCAGCCAGTCGACCAGGCGCCCGCCCGGGTTTATCCAGGCGCCCGCCCACCTGGCTTTTTCCTTCGGCCAAAGCTTCTGGTCAAATAAGCGCCCGCCTGCCCCCTTCCGCGCGCCCGCCCGCCCCCTGTCCTGGAAATCTGCCTTTTTGCTTGTTTAAAACTAAGTGGCTTCCCTAGTTTAAGTTTATTTACTCTAATTAACTTAAGTTAACACCGTGGAACACTTTATTAATTGGAATTGGTTCCTTTGTGAATAAATATGTTATGGAATTTGATTAAGTATCGTTTTGGGAATGTTGGCCATCTTTGATGTGTTGTTTGGATTGGTTTACCTTTGTGGTGATTTATTTGGAATGGTTCCCTACTTTGGAATCATGAGTTGTTTATTTAAGCTAGTATTTATTACTTGGCATTTATTTGAAAGTCCAGCTGGTATTTGTGGTTGTGTCGGGCGATGGGAAAGATTATAATGGCACGAGCCAAGTCCATTATAATGTTGACCATTGTTTTGCCCTTATTTTCCTCTTCCAGATTGGCCTTGGTTGAGATGAGCTAGCTTCCTTCGAGAAGTAGTCTAGCTAACTTTTTGGAGTATGACTTTGTGTCATGACTCTCGTCCTTTGTGACATGTTAGTTTGTTATGGTTCCGGTACCGGGGTTTTCTCTTCAGCTTTGATGCTACTATGAAGATGTTGATTGGTTGATTGTTGAAGCTGCGCAGCGATCCTTTATTTGGTTCTATCAGTTGGGAAACCTTGGCTAATATCCTTTGTTATTTGTTTATTTCCGCTGCTATCTGTTAACTGCTATTGCTATGTACTATATGTGATTTATTATTGCTTGTTGCATCATAGCATGTCATGTAGTTGCATTAGTAACTTATTGAGATTTATCTCACCCCCTTTCTTTTATCTTTGTTTTTCCTTAACCCCCCCCCCCCAGGAGGAAAGAATTATTACTCGCTGATCACAAGAAGGACGTCGAGTGTGGAAGTAGCTTTTGGGAAGGTTGTTTCGGTTTGAATTATTTAAATGTATAACCTTTGGGATAGTGTCACCAAACATTGACGTCATTAAGAATTGTGTATTTTGTATTTTGGAGTATAAGCTTGTGGAGCTTATGCTAGTTATATTTTGTTGTTGTCAAGCTTGAATTTATAAAACTTGTACTATCATCTTTTGGTATAAAATGGAATTTTTATCTTCAGTATTTTGGTAATTGTGTTTTAAGTCGACGTCCAGTTCGCGTGCCCTTGGCCCGCGGGGTCGGGGTCGCGACATAAACTACCAAATCAACATGCGTGCTATCTATTAATCAACCAAATTAACCCAAATCGTTAGTATATATTAATGGATGTTAACGAATGTTAAAAACTTAACGGATATTAATATCCAAATTTTCAAAATTGACCCAGTACACATTAAAATAAATCAAAATTATTCACACCACCCTCCTCCTTAATCTGAAATATTTGGAGGAAAAAAAGGAAAAAGAAAATCATTAAAATGTGACAATAAGCTACAGAAATGAATAAACCCATTAAAATCCAAATATACTCCCTCCGTCCCAGCACAAGTGAGACTTCTTTCCCTTTTGGGACGTCCCACTAAATGTGAGACTACCTAAAATTGAAATATTTCAACCTCTCTCATTCTCTCTCTTTATTCTCCACCACTCATTTTATTCAACCAAGAATACTACTATTTATCCCACTCATTCTCTCTCTCTTCATTTTCCACAACTCAATTTATCCAACTAACACTACTATTTACTCCACTCATTCTCTCTCTTCATTTTCTACCACACATATACTAGTTTTTTCTTAATTAGTGATGTAAACGCAGCGAAATAGTATCAAGAATTGATCTACGAACAACTCTTCTGCAAGGATTAAGGAATCCCAAACAAGAAATCAACAAGAAATCTTGAAAAAAACCCAAAGGCTTAACTAATATTGCAATTGCAATTGAGAGAAAATAATAATAATAAACTTGTTCAAAATAAAAGACTACCAAGAATACTTATACTATAATAATAATAAAATCCTATTCTAAGAAGGAAATTAAAAACTAAATAAGGAATTGTTTTTAAACCCAAAACTGGAACAAATCGGAAAACTGGGCTGACTAACACGGCGGGCACGGTCGTGCTCGATAAGAGGCACTATCGTGCGAACAATGTCGCAAGACTCCATCCTTCAGCCGAAAATATGCACGGTCGTGCTCCCATCTACGCACGGTCGTGCGTTTGCTGTCGAGATCCTCCCCCTTTTATCCGCATTTCCTGCACGGCTGAGCTACCATCCCTGCGCGGCCGAGCTGATGCTGGGTCGACTGAACTGCTCTTGAGGTCCTCTACATCATGAACCACCACTTTAAATGGATTCGTCCCCGAATCCACATCAACATAAAGAGGATCATCCGGGTGAAAATCAACCAAATCTGAGACATTAAAAGTAGGAGAGATATTCCACCCATCCGGAAAGTCAACCACATAAGCATTGTCATTGATCTTCTTCAGAACCTTGCATGAACCAATTTTCTTGGGATGAAGCTTGTGATACGTACCTTTGAGGGACCCGTTCTTTGCGCAAATGCACCATCACCAAGTCACCAACGGAAAACACATTCACACGACGCCGCTTGTCTGCATGTTCTTTGTACTTAGCGTTTGACGCCGCGATGTTTTGCTTGACCTCCTTTTGAACTTCCTCCACCAAGTCCGCCAAATGTTCAGCCACAATACTATAACCCGGAATTTTTGCTAAAGGAACCAAATCAAGAGTGTGCGTCGGAGGCCGTTGATAAACCACCTCAAATGGAGACTTCTTTGTTGTCTGATTCATCATATTATTAAAAGCAAATTCAGCGGTAGACAAAGCAAGGTCCCACTTCTTAGGAAACTTACCGCACAAACAACGAATCATAGAACCCAATGTCCTATTAACCACCTCTGTTTGCCCATCTGTCTGAGGGTGAAATGAACTACTAAAATGCAGCTCAGTCTCAAAGATAAGCCAAAGAGTACGCCAAAAGTGACTGAGGTATTTAGTATCACGATCAGAAGTAATAGTTTTGGGCACCCCATGAAGACGAACCACTTCCTTGAAGAACAAACCCGCAATATGGCAAGCATCATGAGTTTTACGACAAGGAATGAAGTGAGCCATTTTAGAAAAATGATTCACGACCACAAAAACGGAATCATTCGGCCTTTGAGTTCGAGGCAAACCAAGCACGAGATCCATAGAAATATCAACCCAATGACCCTCGGGAATCGGTAAAGGAGTGTACTAACCCGTGTTCTGTGATGTACCCTTGTGTTCTTGACAAACCAAGCACTTTTGAACAAACTTATGAGCATCCCTACAAAGTCGCGGCCAATAATACTTATGGGCAACCAACTCGACCGTCTTATCCTGACCATAATGTCCCTTCGAATGAATCTCAGTAATAAGGCTTTCACGAACCGATCCACATGGGATGCACAGCTTGTGCTTGTAAAACAAATAACCATCCTGCAAAAGAAAGAGACCAACATGAGTGCCATCTTTACATTTAGCCCATTCTTGCGCAGAATCCTCATCATGCTCATACAAATCCTTCAAACAATCAAACCCCACCACAATATTATGAATGGTAACCAATAAAGTTGCCTTTTGACTCAATGCATCCGCCACTTTATTATTCTGCCCGCTCTTGTGTTTAATGACAAACGTAAATTGTTGCAAATATGCCACCCAACGAGCATGCATACGATTAAGGGGTTTCGTACCATTCATGTACTTCAGGCCTCATGATCGGTGTGAAGAATGAACTCACGATGTAATAAGTATTGCTCCCAATATTTAATGGCTTGTACGACCGCATAAACTTCCAGCTCATACGTAGTCCACTTCTTCTTAGATTCTTCCAACTTGTGACTCATAAAAGCCACCGGTTTCTTCCCTTGAAGCAAAACAGCCCCAATACCAACCACACGAGCATCCGTCTCAAGTTCAAAAGGTTTAGAAAAATCTGGTAACACTAACAACGGCACACTCGACAATTTTTCCTTAATTAAGGCAAAACTGGCGGTTGCTTCATCACCCCAAGCAAACTTGCCTTTCTTCATACATTCAGTGATAGGAGCTATAATAGTGCTAAAATTTCGAATGAAATGACGATAAAAAGTAGCAAGACCATGAAAACTACGTACGTCACTAACTGTCGTAGGTAAAGGCCAATCACGTATGGCACGCACTTTATCCTCATCTACTTGAATCCCGTTAGAAGAAACCACATATCCCAAGAATAACAATTTGTCAAGCATGAAGCTACACTTCTTGAGATTCACATACAACTTATTCTCCTTTAAGGCTTGCAATACGTCTCACACATGCCCAAGATGCTCCTCATTTGTCTTGCTATAAATCAAGATGTCATCAAAATACACGACCAGAAATTTACCCATGAAAGGTTTCAACACTTGAGTCATTAATCTCATAAAAGTACTCGGAGCATTAGACAACCCAAAAGGCATTACCAACCATTCATATAACCCTTCTTTAGTCTTGAACGTGGTCTTCCACTCATCCCCTTCACAGACACGAACTTGATGATAACCACTCTTCAAGTCAATCTTGGAGAATACCTTGGAACCACGAAGCATATCCAACATATTATCCAAACGAGGAATAGGAAAGAAATACTTGACAGTGATTTTGTTGATGGCCCGACTATCAATGCACATACGCCATGTACCATCCTTCTTGCGAACAAGCAATGCCGGCACCGCACAAGGACTCATACTCTCTTGGATGTACCCCTTCTTCAGCAAATCCTCCACTTGTTCTTTCAAAATATCATGCTCTGCCGGACTCATCCGATAATGAGCGAGATTAGGCAACGAAGCACCCGCTACTAAATCGATGTTGTGTTGAATATCGCGCAAGAGAGGAAGTCCCGGGGGCTAATCATCGGGCATAATATCACGAAATTCCTCTAACAATGATTCCATAGCTTGAGGAACCAAGCTAACTGGACCACCAACTCCTTGTCGAACCACCGCAAGTACAAAAGGTGCCTCTTTTAAATCTCTTGCAAATTCCTTATAAGTACACAGAGAGATGATATATGTCGCTTTCTTTTGAGTGTGAGGAGGAACATCCTTCAAAGCGCCCAAACGAAAACGAATTCCATACTTTTTAAAACTCACAACGTTTTCTTTCCCATCATACATAACGCCATGATCAAATTGCCAAGGTCTACCCAGTAAAATATCACATGCATCCATATCAACGATATCACATAAAACTACATCTTTATATCCACCAATAGAGAAAGGAATAGAACATTGCTCATGTACCTTGAGGTTTCCGTCACTAGTAATCCACCCTACGGAGTAAGGGCTAGGATGTTTCTGGACGTCGAGCTTTAATCTATCATTCGTGGACCCCGCGAGTTGTGCTTTCCCAGTATCAGTATCGAAAATGGTTTTATCATTCGAAGAAGAGCCCTCTCCAACTTCCTGAAAGTAGATGGGGCACGATACGAAGAAGCCAATTGTTTCTCTACTTTACGAGCCCTTGTGATCACATCATTCACTGAGTAAGAAGTAAACAGCTCCACTTGATTCTTGATATTAACCCGGAGGCCCTTTGTAAACCTTGTGACCCGTTGGAACTCTGTCTCATACAAATCCACCCTTGCGGATTGGGAATGAAAATCACGAACGTACTCATCAATCGTTCGATTGCCTTGTCGACAATCCAAGAATTTGTTATATATGTATTGCTCATAATCATCTGGTAAAAACTGAGTTCTCCTTCATATCCATCCATTCAACAATTTGGGGCTGATTAGAACGCGCCCTATGTCTATAAAATAGTTCCCACCAAGCGGAGTCACCACCACGCAACTTGTAAGACACATAAGGGACTTTTCTATCATCTTCAACACGCATTAAGGTAAAAAAAAAAAATTAAACCTCATTAAGCCAGTCCATAAAATCTTCAATTGATAACTCACCCGAGAAGAACGGAATATCCGCTCGAATTTTGGGTTATTGTGTCACCGGAGGAGCTCCCATGTCCTCGCCACCACCATTAGCTCGAAATCC
This sequence comes from Campanula takesimana, assembly GCA_026119855.1. NCBI lineage: Eukaryota > Viridiplantae > Streptophyta > Magnoliopsida > Asterales > Campanulaceae > Campanula > Campanula takesimana. The sequence goes on from JAOWBW010000691.1 coordinate 484,398, forward strand.
CCTTCTAACCGATTCTTCATGATGGAGGTTATCCCCACGAGGACCATATTGATTATTAGGGTTTCCACCACCGCCACCAACTCGCAATCCCGCCAAGGCCGCTAATAATTGGGTATGTTGCTCGCGTTAGAGAGCTAAAGACGCTTCCCTAGCTTCTCTAGCTTCATGTGCTTGATGCTCTGAATGTTCCCTAGATTCGCGATCTTGAGTTGCTATGCGCTCTAGGATAATTGCAAGAGTGGGTTGCATGGCTCCGTCGTCTCCACCGGAATTGCTCATCGTCTAAGGATCGTTCCTTTTCCTGATACCAACTGATGTAAACGTAGTGGAATAGTATCAAGAATTGATCTACGAACAACTCTTCTGCAAGGATTAAGGAATCCCAAACAAGAAATCTTGAAAAAACCCAAAGGCTTAACTAATATTGCAATTGCAATTGAGAGAAAATAATAATAATAAACTTGTTCGAAATAAAGGACTACCAAGAATACTTATACTAGAATAATAATAAAATCCTATTCTCAGAAGGAAATCAAAAACTAAATAAGGAATTGTTTTTAAACCCAAAAACTGGAACAAATCGGAAAACTGGGCTGACTAACACGGTGGGCACGATCGTGCTCGAAAAGAGGCACGATCGTGCGAACAATGTCGCAAGACTCCATCCTTCAGCCGAAAATATGCACGGTCGTGCTCCCATCTACGCACGGTCGTGCGTTTGCTGTCGAGATCCTCCCCCTTTTATCCGCATTTCCTGCACGGCCGAGCTACCATCCTTGCGCGGCCGAGCTGATGCTGGGTCGACTGAACTGCTCTTGAGGTCCTCTACATCAATTAGTGTGCAAACTCCTCTAATCTTACTTGTGCAGGGACAGAGGGATTACTCTATAGAATGAGTAAGAAAAAAAGTCTTCAAATCGTGAAATCATAGATTCCAAATTTTAGAACCCAGAATTAGATTTGGACAATGAAGAAGAAGGCGAAAATAATAGCAACAGTTTAACTCTGCATCTGTCTAATGCCATGAAAGAATCACCCATCAAAAACAAAAGAGTCAGCAATTTCTCGAGATTCAAAATCATATTTTTGCAATTTCCATTGATCAATAAAATACCCATAGGGATTTAAGGTTACCGTTTCGACCTTTAACGGCTCTAACTCCTCTTTGATCGAAGATGGAGAAATTGGGGATTCAACTCTTCTATTAGACCATGTAAAGATTCAACAGGAGATAGAGGAGCGGCTATGGAATAATAAGGGTTCGGAGGTGATGAGAGAGTGTTAATCGGGTGTGGGGCGTGGGTAGTGGTCGGCTGCTCTCAAATTCCGTCAACTGCCATGGGACTGAATTTGAAATTAGAAAATCTATGGGAATTGAAAGTAGAATCAGCGACAACTTCGTTTTATTATTTGCAGGTGAGGGAAATCTATGTTTTAACTAGTGTCTGATTATATGCTTGTCTATTCAATTATGCATCCATGGAGAACATGGATTATTTAGTGTAGAGGGAGAGAGGTGGGAGGAGACGCACCGCCGGAGATGGAAACATTTATTTTAGGTTTAGAATTATGGGCTATTCTGTCAATTTTGAAAATCTTGCTTGTAATATCCGTTAAGTTTTTAACAGTCCTTAACATCCATTAATGTATACTAACGATTTGGGTTGATTTGGTTGATTAATGCATAGTATGCAGGTTGATTTGGTAGTTTAGATAGTACGCGGGTCATTTTGGTCGTTTACTCTAAAAAAATGTCAGTTTTGGAATAAAAAAAGTGCTAGTGTTAGTGTAAAAATGTGCAAGCGTAAAGAGTGTCAGTTACGTGTGTTTATATGCCAGTGGCGAAAAAAAATGGTATTTCCTTAAGCTTAAGAAAAACGCGTTTTTCATAAAATCAACTGTTATAAATTTTCTCTATATAAAACTCTCAACAAAACCAATAAGAATGCAACCAATAACATATGCTGCGAAAAAAAAATCTTTTTAAAACAGTGCCTGAAAAAAATAATAGAAATAAGTAGCTCAAATTCTCCTCAGAAAACTACAATAACCAACAGCAACAACAACAAGGATAACGCAGGCGACTGAAACGGAGCAGTATTAGGAAGCCTGGGGTACTCATCTGGAGGAGGCATTACACATTCATACCCATTAAACGAAACTCTCCTCGGAAAAGCCCATCCTTCTCTAAACGTAAAAACCCCACCATCTTTCTCCAATAACATCTCCGTTTGCACATTCCCACTCTCCCCATTTTGCAATAACATGTCGTTATAGTACTCAATCCCATAAAACATCCCCGTATCATCTGCAACAATTCAATCATAATTCATTTTGGAACAGAGGTAGTAAGAATGAAGCGCATTGAAATGGAACGTGGAGAGTTCAAGAAGATGGATGAACTTACTCATAGTGCCGTGGATATTCAGTGGCTTATAGTTGAAGCTGAAAACCTGCGCGACACTTTTCAAGTTGGGGTGTAATATTTCCAGGTTCCATTGACTATAGTTCTTTACGAAATTCAGATTTGTGATTGTTATCTTGACTCGCCAGTACAGCCTGTAGCTCAATTTTACATGCCAATGTATCTTTACCGGGCACATGTGCTGTGTACACTGCACCACCGGCTGTGGGGATTCGTTGTGTGGTAGTTGCAGTACCGGTGGCAAATCGCCTGCCCTGCGTTTGACCCAATTTGTCAATGTTGATCCGAAAAGGGTGAATAGTAAGGGATTTACGAATACGGAGTATTTGCTAACAAGTAGTAAGATTGTTTAAATGTAATTGTTTTTCAAAAATGTCTCCTAAAACTGAAAAATGGACATTCATTTCTTTAGAGATTGGGGTACAAGCAGTGGCGGAGTCGGAAATTTTTGTCAATGGGAGCAAAGATTACACAACAATGTTTTTTAACTATATTTTCGTCAAAATAGGGCAAAAATAAAAAAAAGATCTAGTGTATTGTTACTTTTATCTCAAAGGGGGCAAATTTCAATAAATTGTACTAAACCTCTAAATATTACACTAGTAAATTTTTGTTTTTTAAAAAAACAATGGGGCAATTGCCCCCTTTACAGCATGGGTAGCCCTGCCACTGTGTTCAAGGATTTGGGCTTGTGCATTAGATTGCAATCTAACTTATGTCCCATAAAATATAATCTATGTAATAAAAGATGCAACTCATTTACTAGATCTACTATAAAGATCTGATTTATGTACAAAGATCTGATTTATGTACAGTCAAACTGCACACATGCCTTGAATCCGCATAAATAGTAGCATCAAGGGGACTTACTTTACACATTGCAGCCCAGGTTGGCCTTGACATCCACAACTGCATTTTGGGCATGAAACAATTGTTTCATTATAGAACGCAGATAACGAAACACAACAAGTTGGGATGGCTGATGCCCTAAATTGGGAGTAAGAACATGTCACATTCCATGTCGCTGCGAACATATTAAAAAAATAAGCAAGAATACTAAGGAATCAAGAATGCAAGAAAATGTGACAAACTTCAACTAACCAAGAGCTTGTGTACGTCTACGCCCATTATCGACAGTAAACTTAGTAGGGGGAACCTCAAAAGGATGTCCACAAGTATAACCCGGAATGCCAAACCAGAATTTCTTAGGCATTTCAAAAGTTGAATTATTACCATCAGAAACAAAAGATCCGATATTCATCTGAAAAGCAGCCAAGAAATTGACAGGGTCTTGAACCATGGAGGGTAATACCCCTCCCTTGCAGCAATTTGCTGTCTGTAAAGTGAAAGGAGCGCCGGGCAAAAGGTCTATAATAACAGGTTTCTTTTCGCAACAATGTGGAAGGCCTTTTCCTTTAATATGAGAACAGTTGCCCTGCTCAGTGGCTTCAGCTCCTCTCATGTCCCAGATGACTTGGCCACCTGCCCATTCCCAGCTTAATTTCCACCCGGGCGGTTCAATGTGTCGGAACAACTGGTAATTCATTATTGACACTTTCACCTACAAATCATTGGACAATGTAAGTTGGACCGATCGACCCTTTAACCAAAAATTCAACAATTTTAGTATTACAATCACCCTAAATCATTTCATTTCTCAAACAGAACAAACTTGATCGCAAACGTGACACAACTACTCTGGAAAACCTACACACACACACACACATATATATATAGAGAGAGAGAGAGAGAAATGGTGATTAAAATTGTAAATTCTTCAAGAAATTGAAAAGCATACATCTTGGTTGCCAACATTGTCTTGCAAGAGATCCCATGTTATAGTGATGTTCCCCAGAGGATCCAACCCATCATATCCATCTGCAATTCCATCAATCATCACCATCAAAATTAAATTTTCCCAGAAACTAATTAATCAATTTTACATTTGATTTGCTGTAATTACAAAAGAAAAAAAATGGTCTGAATTATTATTTGTAAGTAATCCAGTAAGGTGGTGACAGTACTTACATGTCATGAAGAAAAAATTGAAGAGGGAGAAGGAAAGGAAAATCAAAGACAAACCCATTGATCTTTGAATCATCATCATAAATGGGTTTCATTCATTTCATCTGACTGAAATTTTTTCCAGGGGTTTTTCGGATTCCCAAGACAGACCCGAAAAAGACTGTTCAGACGTTACGAAATCAACAAAAATGCTCTCTTTTACTCATATACTGTATACATATACAAAAAAAAAAAAAAAAAACTGTTTATTTTTGTGTGTGTAATCTTCAGTGTTTGTAGATGTAATCTGCAGTTCCTATATCTGTGTAAGGATTACAGAAAGAAAAAAAAAAGAAAGAAGAAGAATGGAAATGTTAAGTAGGAGTAATTAAATTTTAAGTGTGGGGTAATTAATATTAATAGTGAAAAGAAAGTGAATAATGTGCCAAAAATAGGTACTACTATTAGAATGCAGAGTGTTACGATTCAACGGTCACGCGTTTGGCTCCGTTTCGATTGGCTGCCGTTTTGGGCAACTCTCCCTTCCCTCTCTTGAATTTTGTGCCTTTATGCCCTTCCTTCTTCCACATTTTATTTTGAGCGATTTGATTAAATTTAGAGGTGGACTGATGTGCGACCGCCGCACGCCGTGTGACGGCGCCAGCAAGCCCTTTTTTTTTTCCTGCCATTTTTTTTTTGTCAGCAAAAGTAACACATTTTATAAGGAAATGTAACATTTTTTTCTCATATGTAACACTTTTTTTTTTTCAAAAAGTTACCAAAATTTTGCTGAAATAAAATAAAGATAACATAAGATTGACAACTAAACTAATGTAACATTTTATAATAAATGTAACATTTTTTTTCTCAATTGTAACACTTTTCTAGGGTTTTACATTCAATTGAAATGCAAAACCGATTATATACATGATTTTTTACTCTCTTTTTTTTGAAAAAAATATAACATTTAACCTATAAACTGTTACATTCATCTATATAACATATTACAATCATATATGCACTTTGTTACATTCAATTATTACTTTTTCTAATCACAAAAATTATTTATATTATTTGCGAAACTGTTGTTACATCTTACAATAAAAGTGTTACTTTTTTAAGACCAAACTGTTACTTTCTTCATAAGAAAGTGTTACATTTTATTATGATGAGCAGCTCAATTTTTTTGTGTGTTAAAAATTATGTTTTTTTAAAAAAAAAAAAATCAAACCATATCATGACTTATGTAGTTTTGTTCGTCTCGTCGAGACGAACACACTGGTATTTTTTTTAAAAAAAAAAAACCGACTTCAAAATCTCAAGATATAGCATTTTAAAATTATTGAAGGGTTTTTTTTTTTTAACAGACACGTGGATTTTGGGAAGGGGAGGGGGGCGACCCGTCTCACGGTGTGAGACAGTCGCATAGAAGTATTTGCCTTAAATTTATGCCACAAAAAGAATTAGTTATATCATCCCAAAAATTTAATCTTGTGTGCTCAATTTTTTTAATCTTGTTTGACTTTTTAGTCAAGTTAATTAAAATTTGATTAAATATAAATATCAATTTATTCATTGCAATAAAATTAAAATTATTACTGATAAAACATTTAATAAGTTATCAATTTAAATTCTTAGAGTTGTACTAAGATAATTAAATTTCTATTAATGTTTGGTCGAATTTTATTTGTGTTGAACGTAAAAAAATTAAATAAACTAATTTTTCGAGATGGAGATAGTATATTGTTATTGTGAAAGTACTTTCTCCGTCCCGGACTAAGGTTCTTAGTTTGACTTTATACGGAGATTAAGAAAAAGTAAATGTTGTTGTGAGTATAAAAAAGTAAGTAAGAGGAAGTAAGAGAGATAAAATGGGTAGGGAGTTTTTGTTGTGAGAATGACAAGTCCCATAGTCCATTTTTGGTAATAAAGCAACTAAGAACTTTAGTCTGGGACAAACCAAAAAAGAAAGTAAGAACATTAGTTTAGTCTGAGACGGAGGGAGTATTAAATTTTGATGAAAAGTTAAAGGGTGACGTAATTGATAGGAAATCTTCTTTCGGCAAATTGGTCTCCTAATTACGACAAAACTTGTGTGAGATGGTTTTACGTATGATACGAGTCTCGTTGAGTAAAATGTTTGCCTCTTATGAGTGGGGCCGGGCAAACCATTTCTTTTCTTGTCGAGATCTGTCTCATGTGTGATATCGTCTCACACAAAACTTCCTCCTTAACTACTCCCTCCGTTCCAAGAAAGTTGCAACATTTTTCTATTTAGGATATTTCACAAAAGTTGCAATAATCCAAAAATTGAAGTTTTTTATTACTTTTATAATCCTCCACTCATTCTCTCTCTTTCTCCCAACCACTCATTATTCTCCACTCATTCTCTTTCCACCCCCACTAATTCTCTATCTTCCTCTCTACCTTTCATTCTTAATATAATATTATATCCTTAATTTCTCAACTCCAAAGTAAATGTTTCAACTTTTCTGGAACGGAGGGAGTATTTATTTGCAAGAGTTTTATCTAATGAATAATACCAGGGGCACAAAAAAGTCATAAAAAATTGTTCAAAACATCCTAGGTGTAATGATGTTATTGGTGTTTTTAATTAGTGTGTGACGAGTGCAATATCGATGCAACCAATAACATATCGTCACCTCAGCTTGTGAGCAAGATTTTGTAACTTTATTTTGTGCCCCAGCATTGCTCTTGTGTTATGTCTAAATTAGGTGAATGATGGATCTAACTTTCAGTTTGACACTTTCCCCTTTTTACAAAATTTTCCCCAATTAATATGTTGAGACTAAACTAAGAATGTTACTTCCTTCCTGTAAAGTTTTTTTTTTTTTCCGTCGTTACTACGAATAAGTTTTGAGTCATAATTGTTGGGTGGCAACCCAAAGTCCCACATCAGCAATTGAGGAAATAACTGCAAGGTATATAAGAGCACCCACCCACTTCATTAGTATGAGGCCTTTTGGGGGTTGACCCAAAAACAAATCTGTGCGGGCTTGGCCCAAAGCGGACAATATCATACTAATGTGGGAAAGTGGTGGTGGTGGTCGCGGTCCCTACAAGTGGTATCAGAGCCATGGTTCGGATGGGCCCGACGGGGTGGACCGTGTGTGTGCTTTATATGGTGAGGTTCACCTTGTGCGACATAGCGAATCGAGTCTTGCAATCGAGGGCGATGGTGTTTCGCGGGCGGTTGGTACAAGTTTTCACCGATATGGGCCAGAGGAAAAACTGCGGGCAATAGCGGTGTGGTCCTTGGTTTGAGGGGAGGATTGTTGGGTGGCAACCCAAAGTCCCACATCGGCAATTGAGGAAATAATTGCAAGGTATATAAGAGCACCCACCCACTTCATTAGTATGAGGCCTTTTGGGGGTTGACCAAAAAACAAATCCGTGCGGGCTTGGCCCAAAGCGGACAATATCATACTAATGTGAGAAAGTGGTGGTGGTGGTCGCACTCCCTACAATAATTTAGATAAATTTTGATTATTTTAATGAGAATCAAAAATAATATTTATAGTATTTATAAAGGTATATCAATAACAAGCAGTAAATTTTCATTAAAATAATTAAAGTAGCTTAATTCATAGCTCAAAATTAATAGTAATAATGAAAAAAAAGAGATTAATTTTCTAAGACGGAGAGATCATTAGTATTCAAAATATTTTGGAGCTTCAACAAAATTTACTTTATTATTATTATTTAAAAAAAAAAATCAAATTTAATTCATAGTTGAACTCAATACATAATCATCAGCAGAAGCGCCTAGGAGACAAATCCTAGGGAGAGAAAAACTTCTCTCTAACTTCTGGGGGGAGGGGGGATCGAACCCATGACCTCCAGGTTGGAAGCCATGAGCTCTGGCCACCAGGCTAAAGCCTGATGGTTTCAACAAAATTTACTTGTACTAAAATATGTATGCAATTTTTTCCCGTTTCTGAAACAGACGGAGGTTCTTGATCAGTGAATGATGCGCAAAAAAAACTCCCTCCACCTCATATTTATTGCTAACAAATGGGAGTGTATGAAATTAAAAAAGTATGTTAGAAAAGTAAGTATTGTGAGTGGTTAAGAGAGAGATAATAAGTTAATGGATAGTTGTTGTGATAGGATAGGAAAGAGAAAAGTTAATATTTTAGGTAAGTAGCAATAAGTATGAGACGCCTAAAATGGAAATAAATAACGATAAGTATGAGACGGATGGAGAGTAGGTGCTCAGAAAGTCAATTTTTGTTTTGACTAACTGCTTGAAGTGTAAAAGAAGAGTCGTTCTTGTGAAAAACGCGTTTTACACTAAGCTATAGGAAAACGTGTTTTTCACAATTGCCTTCTCTAATATTATCATGTGCCTGTCCTAATATTATAAAGTGCATGTTGTAATATTACACTTATCAATATCCAAGCAGACACTTTTATACACTCAAACAGACACTTTTAGTGGTATTATTATGATTGTCATATTCAAGCAAGCACTTTTATACACTCAAACATGCACTTTTAGAGGTAGTGTTATGATTGTCCGTTGTAGTGTTAAGACTGTCTTTCCTAGTGTTGAAAAGTGTCTCCTGTAGTGTTAAAATATGTCTCTTACATTCTAAACAAGTGGTTGGTGAGCTTTTAAAAGTTAAAAAACATGTGTCTGCCTTAATGTTAACAACTGCCTCCTGTAGTATTGAAAACTGCCTCTTATAGTGTTAAAAAGTGCCTGCTGAGTTTTATAAGTTCCAGTTATTTACAACAATGCTACCACGTCTTTTAAGTAATGTTACGCTTATTTACAAAAATGCCACTCCGCATAGGAAAAACACGTTTTACACTAAAACACGTGTAAAACGCGTTTTTCCCAAGATTTTCTGGTAAAAAAAATGTTTCCCTTAACGGTTTTGTGAGTGTGAAATGTATTTTCGTCACTGAAAAGTGTCTAGTGGCTGTATGATCACAAAACGTCTCAGTTAATTTGTTAATGCATTTTAAATTTAATCAATGTTTTGACACAATGCCCTTCAATCTTCTTTAATTAACTATTTCATTTACTTATTTTTATTGTGTTTTGTTGTAAGTTTTCTTTAATTTTTTTCTTTTTTATTTTTTCATAATATTATGTTTAATCATACAAATAAAAGTAATTTAAATTTAATTTTTGGTATATTTTATGACTTTTTTCAATCCCCTTTTCATACTAAGAAAAAGAAATAAATAATATTCCTTCCGTATCAAAATGAATATCTAATTTTTACTTTAAGTAACAACATGAAAAAATATTTATATAAATTCAAGGACATAATGTCTAAAAAATCAGATTTTTTTGGGACAATTTTTACAAAAGAGAGATTTATATTAGACCTTTTATTTTTATTATTTTTTTGACAATTTTGGGTGGGAAGAGTAGGTTAAAATTTAATTTACTCTTATTAGTATTATTAAAAATATTTAAAAGTAACCAATAAAATGAAATTTTAATTTACTTTTAGTAGTACCATTTGAAAAGTACAAGATAATTGAAATTTAATTCACTTTTATTAGTATGATTTCTTAACTGACTTTTATTTGTATGACTAAAAATTAAATATTTGAAAAGACTAATAAAATTAAATTTAACTTATGTTATGAGTATGATTAAAATAATTATTTGAAATGACCAAAAAAAAATATATAATGTTATGTTTCCTTCATATATATATATATATATATATATATATATATATATTTGAAGACATACATCAAAAATCAATATAAATAAGTCAACAAAATAGTTAAAGGTGATTTGAAGGGCAACTATGTCAAGATACTGTTTAGTTTTAAAAATAAATGTAGTCGATAATCAAATTATGTAGTGACAATAGCTCTTCCCTTTACGAATATATATATATATATATATATATATATATATATATATATATATATATATATATATAGGTATGTGCTCAATTGAGAATCTAAATATCGTGAGAACCGTGAGAACTTGATGTATCCAAGTGCACATTGGATACATTAGTTTTTACCAAATGTATCCAAGTAATGTATCAAATGATGTATCCAAGTCAAGTCATGTATCCAATGATGTATCCAAGTGAACCATTTGATATATTAGTTTTCTACCTAATGTATCCATGTTCTCACGATATTTAGGTTTTCACAGGAGCACCATTATATAGGTATATATATATAGGAGAGTGCTCAAATGAGAACTACAATTGTGTGAGAACCATGAGAACCAATAACCACCATTAGATTAAAATAATTGAATGGTTCAGATTAAGAGGTAATAGGAAAGAAAAGCGGTGGCATTTTTGAAATTTATCTAAACTTTGAGGTAAAAAAAGAGGTGGGCATTCCCTCTTTCTTTGGCTGAGTCACATGTGAACCAATAAGGGTATGCCACGTCATCAACCAAAATTTCTTTCAAAATGAAATATCTCAATAATTATAATTCGAAAAAAAAATCCGAGAACACTGAATATTTGGTCTCGAAAAGACGAATAAAACTACATCCCTGAAGATAGGGTTTTGAAAAAAAAATTATTGAACCACAATGAAATTTTCAAAATACACTTAGTTACACTAGCTAGTTACCTACTGTATCTAAGTGCAATGTTCAAAATTTAACAATTGTATCTAAGTATAGCTAATGTATATAAGTAGAACATTCAAAATTTATATATTGTATCCAAGTGTATCAACTGTATCCAAGTGCAATATTCAAATTTGAGGTGTTGTATCCAAGTGTGTCTATTGTATCCAAGTGAAATGATAAAAATTCCGTTACTGTATCCAAGTGCAATATCTAAAATTTAGCTACTATATCCAAGTGTATCTAATGTATTCAAGTGCAAGGTTTAAAACTTAGTTATTATATTTAAGTATATCTACTGTATCTACGTGCAATATTCAAAATTTAGCTATTATATCTGGGTTTATCTACTATACCCAAGTAAAATGTTCAACAAACACTTGGATACAGTACCTAACTAACTACTGTATCCAAGTGCAATGTTTAAAAATTAGCTTTTGTATCCAAGTATATATAACGTATCCAAATGCAATGATTAAAATTTAGCTAATGTATCCAAGTGTATCTACTGTATCCAATTTCAATGTTCAAAATACATTTGGATACACTAGCTAACTAGCTAATGTATCTGTAGATACCCCGGAAAACCACGGCTTGGCTAGAGCGGTGGAATGATCCTAGGATGTCTAACTTGTTTTAATTTGTTAGAGTCGCCACCTATGTTTTAGAGGAACATAAGAAAAACCTAAAGAAATAGCCTATTTTAATATTACAAAACCAAAGATTCGGGAAGAGAAGGGTTCGGGGGTTAGGTGACGGAGTGGGAAGTACTTAAACACCCACTCCGCCCCGCTTACGTAGGTCTTGCTACTATTAGTGTTCTAATGCTAAATGTCCTTCAAATAATACGAGAAATGTGCTAACAATTATAAGGGAAAGAAAAGGGAAATAAAAGATAAATTGTTATATTATATTAATGCTAAAGATTACATGTCAAACTATTCTAACAATTACATTAATATGAAATGGGGAAATTAAAGTAGAGTTGGAATGTTGGAATGTAACATTGACCAAACTTCAATAGTGAAGTGGCCTTTTGGTTGTATTCCTTTTTATGGAGATTGCATACAATGACTTAGACAAATAAAATAGAATAAGAGGAATTGTACCTTTGGAAAAGGAGACTTCAAACTTTGACTTGAAAAGAGCTTTGTGTGGAGAAATTGTTGTTGCAACACTTTGTGTAGTGTTTTTTGTAGAGAAAATGTGTTGAGAGAATTTGTGTAGAGCTCTTGTATGAAGAAAGTTGAAGTCCTTTTCTAAGGTAGAAATGAGAGGTTTAAATAGGTAGAGAAAGGAGGGAAAGAATCTTTTCTAACCAATAAGAAAATAAATAAAAATAAATAATAAAGAGAAAATCAAATAAAATAAAGATCAAATATTTAGTTTTAAGGAAAAGGCTAGAATATGGGATTTGAGAGTTATGAAATAAGGGGGGATGAATGTGGATGAAAAAAGGGAGTTTTTGTGATCAAGAAAAGGGAGGGAAAAAATGCTGCAATCTGTAACTGCCGTATCGGGAGGCGCGCGCTTCCTGCTTCGTCCGCGAAAGGCGCGCGCATCCCGTAGACAATGCCAGAGGCGCCCGCGGGTGAAAAAGGACAGAATGACAGAAATGACTCTAAATTTAACTTTGTTATTCAGTTTAGTCCAAAACTAACGGAATCAGTTAGGAACTTAACCGAAGTAACAGAAATTAACGAAAATAAGTTAAATAAAAATACTATGTATGCAATCGGGGTGAGAGGTCCAAGGCGGGGTGTCTATAGAGCCCCCCGGCGATGTGGATTGCAAGGCAAAATGCGTCGACGAAAGACAGACAACCGCCGAGGACATCGACAAAGAAAAAGAAAGAAAAGAAAGCAAAGACTCAATGAAAGCAGGAATTTGAAATTGCGAGAGATATAGGTGCGCTCCCTGTGTGATCGACTTTTGTTGATAGACGAGGTGGCATGATCCGTTTGTAAATCTTCCGGCTGAATCCGTTAGTGAATCCGCTTGTTGAATTTGTTGACGAATCCGTTAGTGAATCCGTTGAATGAATCCGTTAGTGAATCCCTTGAATGAAACCCTTGAATGAGGCCGTTAGTGAACCCTTGTATGAGGCCGTTAGTGAACCCTTGAATGAGGCCGTTAGTGAACCCTTGGATGAGGCCGTCAGTGAACCCTTGGATGAGGCCGTTAGTGAACCCTTGTATGACGAATCCGTTGGTGAATCCCTTGAATGAGTCCGTTGGTTAACCCTTGTTGACGAATCCGTTAGTGAATCTGTTGGATGAGTCCGTTGGTGAATCTGTTGGATGAGTCCGTTGGTGAACCCCCATTGACGAATCCGTTGGTGAATCCGTTAGATGAATCCGTTAGTGAATCTATTTGTTGAACCCGTTTGTGAATCCATTTGCCGAATGCTTGTACCTGTTTTATGTATGCTTTTGCAGATATATGTGCTTGTGTGAGATGTGAAATAGAAATTGCGAAAGACAATTGTGATTGTGGTGTGATGTGATTTGGAAAACAGAGATTGCTTGAGAGGGAGATTTTTCAAGAATGGAAAAATTACTTTTGTGTGTGATGTGATTTGCAGAAAGCGTGAATGATGTTCATACCTTCACTTACCATGGCCGCTTGATTTGGGATGGATTTCTGATGTTGTGGTTTTGATGAAGAATGTCCATGCTTTGGATGTTGATGAGTTTCTTTCACTTTCGATGGAGGTATGATCACTCTTGATGATGGGTTGGTCGTACCAAAAGGCTGCCTACGTATCCCTTGAAGGGAATCAGACCAGCGTAGTTCAAGGATGATGGAGAATGCTGTGGAAGAAGCTAGGAGCAAAGCAAAATGAAACACCTACTTTTACGCAAGTAAGGAGACAAAGAAAGTTTATTTGCAAGAAAGAAAAGAAAAATAAAAAAAAAATTGTCGTTTTTTTTTTTTTTTTTTTTTTTTTTTTTTAGTTCGTGGGTGAACCATTTTAAGCATTGTGTGTTTGTAAAGCCAACCCAAGATCAAGTCATGTTCGGTTGAAGTCCGGATTGCCTCGATTGAATTCTGTTGTCGCTGTTGTGCCCAACGAAGATTGATATCTAGAGCCAAGAGATTTGTCAATTATGAGGCTTCAGAAGAATTTCAATACCGAGATAAGGGGTTGCTGATTGTAAATCCCCTAGAATGCCTTTGATGCCGGACTTTGAGTGATTGGCATAGCCCCAAGATAAATCAGCTCTTGGCCCATAAATCGCCTTTTGTTGTTGATGTGAGCAAGCCGCAAGCTTCGAGAGATTGCTAAGCCCCAAATGTCATGGACTTGTTGTTTGCGAGCTTCAAGACGGTGGAATGTGAAGACCTTTCGATGTAAAGCCCCAAATTATCTTGTGTCTACAGTATCTAATAACAATTGATATTGGATACAATAGTTCATTACCTTCTCGTTCTCAACACTTGGATACAGTACATAACTAAATATTGTATCCAAGTGCAATGTTCAAAAATTAGCTATTGCATCCAACTAAATCTATTGTATCCAAGTGCAATGATTAAAATTTAGCCAATCTATCCAAGTGTATCTAATGTATCCAATTGTAATGTTTAAAATACACTTGGATACACTAGCTAACTAGCTAATGTATCTAATAATAATTGATATTGGAGGCACTAGTTCATTACCTTCTCGTTCTCCACACTTGTATATAGTACCTAACTAACTATTGTATCCAAGTGCAATGTTCAAAAATTAGCCAATGCATCCAACTAATCTATTGTATCCAAGTGCAATGACTAAAATTTAGCCAATCTATCCAAGTGTATCTAATGTATCTAATTGCAATGTTCAAAATACACTTAGATACACTAGCTAACTAGCTAATATATCTAATAACAATTGATATTGGATTTAATGGTTCATTACCTTCTCGTTCTCCACACTTGAATACAATACCTAACTAACTATTGTATCCAAGTGCAATGTTCAAAAATTAGCTATTGTATCCAACTAAATCTATTGTATCCAAGTGCAATGATTAAAATCTAGCCAATCTATCCAAGTGTATCTAATTTATCCAATTGCAATGTTCAAAATACACTTGGATACACTAGCTAATGTATCTAAGCGTATTTTGAAAATTAGACGTTCTTCAGTATTATTTTTTCAAAACCCTATCTTGAGGGATTTAGTTTGATTCATCTCGACGAGACAAAAAAATCAGTGTTCTCAGATGATTTTTGTTCGATATTATGCCCTAGGCCCTTGAGAAAGGCTTATGCGTTACATCATAACTTCATTGTTATAGAAATAACAAACCCGATTATTATATCTTTTGCATGTTTATTATAATAATCATTATCCCTAGCACTTATGAAGAGCTAGCATGAGTTTAATGGATAATCATATGTGATTATGGCGCATAGGATGTGGATTAAACTTGTGGGTACTTGTTGGAGAACAATGTACTGGATAGACCCATTATGAGATTTATGTCATGGTCAAATGTCATAATTAAATCTCATAATAGTCATACCATTTGAATCCTTAGACCTGAGATTATAATGGTCTTCCACATGATGAACATTATGTTTGACGTACTCAAACGCTACCCTTAACCGGGTAGTTATAAAAGTGTAGACACCCCGCCTTGGACCTCTCATGTCCCGATTGCATACACATTCTTTGTCTTACTCTTTTCTGTTAAGTTTTGTTACTTTTCGTTAACTTTCGTTACTTTCCGTTAAGTTCCTGACTTACTCCTTTAGTCTTGGATTTGACTAAATGGCAAAGTCAACCTTGAGTCTTTGTTTCATTTATTTTCGTTCACTTTCGTGATGTTCGTTAAGTTTTTGGACTAATTCCATTAGTTTTGGGGCTTAACTGCATAACGGGGTTAACATTTGGGCTAAAATATGAATTTTCTGAAGCTGGGATGCGCACGCCTTTGCCCTCCTTTGTGGGAGGCGTGCTCCTCCCATAGGGGGGGTGGGAAGCGCGCGCTTCCCGCTTCCAGAATCTCAGATTTGGCCAAATTTCCATCCTTTTCTGATTTGTAACCCCCAAGGCCATTATGCCTTAGCTTGATCCGGGGAAGGGCCATTTTTGTGACCCAAAACACTTCCCTAACACCTATAAATACCTCTTCATTCCACCATGGAAAGGGAGGAAGAATTCTTGAATCAAAAACACTTTAAAACACATAAAATCCATTTTCAAAGAGTGGTCACTATAGACAATATGGTTCTTCCCCATTCAAGCACAAGGTACAATGTTCATTCTCTTATAAACTTTTAATCTCATCTTTATTTTCTCTCCTTGTTAAAATCTTTTTATTACACTCTTCATCTTTAATGTGTATGCAATCTCCATAAAAGGGATACAACCAAAAGACCTTTTCACTATTGAAGTTTGGCCAAGGTTACATCCCAACATTCCAAATTCCACTTTAATTTTCATTTCATTTCTTCATGTAATTGTTTGGCATAATTGTTACATGTAATCTTTTAGCATAAATTAATAAATAAAAAAAAAATTCTCTTTTATTTCCTTTTAATTTCCCCTTTCTTTCCATTGTAATTGTTATCACTTCTTACATTAATAATTGAAGGATTTTTCTTTTTAGTATTAGAACACCAAAAGTAGCAAGACCCGTGTAAGCGGGGCGGAGTGGGTGTTTAAGTACTTCCCACTCCGTCAGTGGAGTGGGTGTTTAAGTACTTCCCACTCCGTCACCTAACCCCCGAACCCTTCTCTCCCGAATCTCTGGTTTTCGTACAAAAATTGGCTTTCTTTAGGTTTTCTCGCGTTCCTCTAAAAACGCGGGTGGCAACTCTTAAAATCAAGTAGACATCCTAGGATAATTCACCGCTCTAGCCAAGCCGTGGTTCCCCGGGGTATCTACAGTGGTGACTCTGCTGGGGACATAGAGGGTTAAACTTGCATTTTCTGCTTTTAGTGTTCTTATATCTGTTTTCAGGGCATTCTGGTAAAAAGGGTAGGAAGCGCGCGCCTCCGGCCTTCTTGGCCTAAAGCGCGCGCGTCCGACCCTTATTACCAGAATCGCCCACCTTCCATCTTGTCCTTCAAATTTCATATTTCTATGCTAACAAGTTTCTGCAGGGGAAAGTTACATAATTTGGGACCAGGGCAATCCCCTGAGTCTGCGGTTTCTTCTGACATTCAGACAGGTACCCCAGATGCACGCGCCTCCCACATTCATGGCAAAATGCGCGTGCTTCCCACGTAACTTCCCTGAGTCGCGCGCTTCTGGGCCATTTTCCAGAACAAAAACTGTAAACAGAACAGTGAACAGAATGGGCAGTTTTGACCGTGTGTGGGCACCGGGCCTGCATACACCCCCTTTTACTTTTGTTTATTCATTTTTATCGGTCACACGGGTGATTCGAAAGTTTTAAATTACGTGCTTATTTGTTTTTTTTTTATTTCCTTTGAAAAAAAAAACATTTTGTCACTTGTTAGACCTCACACTACGCGCACAATTCTTATTAACTGCTCACTATCGAGTCGCACAAGTCCAACCCCAAACCCGTCGAGGCCCGTCCTAGGAAGTTTCAAGCTCCACTCGACCTTGACTCTTCCGAAGCGGTAAACCTCAGCCCGTGGCGACCTTTAAGCCTCCCTTTAGCCGAGCACAAACCACACAATTCTAGTTAGGGTCTAACACTCCGTGACTCAAGTCGGTTTCCATGTGCCGAGATTTCCCTAAACTAATGTCTTCAAATCATACATGCCACTCGTTGTTATGGACGAAATAAAAATCTGTCCCCAAGTGGTCATAATGGACGCTAATAAAAAATCTGTCCCCGCATGTATGCTTTACTACATTAATTTAGTTTAATCCCGACACATGTAGGATTCACAAGCGTGGTGGAATCCGATGAGTATATGGTACCGCGAGAAGATCTATATACTAGTGTGACGATTCCACTATTTTTCTAAAAACCCCAAAAGGACCACGTCCTTCCGACTGTTGTAAATAAATAAAAAAAAAGAGTCTTTTCTTTATGTGGTTTGAGTCTTTACTTTTGTTTGTGGATGAAATAATTTTATCCAAAAGGTGTTTGTGGGGCCATCCTAAGATCGATCGTGTTCTCTCCATAGGTCCAATGGCTTCAAACGGCAACGACAACGGCATTCCCGTGTCCAACGAAGGGTTACTCCGCATGGTGGAAGCATTGAAAGGGCAAGTTGATACACTAGCCGAGAATGTCCGCCGCAAGGATGATTTATGGCGAGCCCGTTACGAGCATGTAAAAATGGCCCACAAGAAAGAAGTTGCTCAACTCAAGAACCAATTGAAAGGGCTCACGAGTGAAAGAAAGGTCCAAAGTATTGATACCGGTTTGGTCAACACTCTCATGTCCTACATTGACCAAAGGCTTAGTGGGATAAATTTGAACAAGGACCCAAGCACCGATCTTCATCAAGCTTCTCTCCTCATGAACACAATGGAGGCTCTTCCCGAAAAGTGTAAGATGCCCGATATTTGCAAGTTCAACGGCAACTCTTGCCCCGACGCTCATGTTGACTCCTATATTTGGGCCATGCTACAAAAGAAAGTGTCTCCTCAAATAATGGCACAATGCTTCCCGCTTACTCTCGAGGGGGTCGCAAAAGATTGGTATATGGGATGTCGCTATGCCTGCCTTCAAGTCACAATATCAAGGCAACTCCATATTCCGCCCCACCAAGAAGGAATTGGAGAGCACCGTGCAAATGGGTGATGAATCATTTGGGGACTTCTATCGCTGTTGGAATGACAAGCTAGCCAAGATGGTTGATAGGCCTTCCAAGAAGGAACAAATGGACATCTTCTTGAAGTATTTGAAAATGAACTACCGCACTCATCTTAGTGGGGCTTTTCACTCCGATTTTTCAAGCATGTATGATGCGGGGGTTAGAATTGACAATTTTCTCCGAGAAGTGGCCGAGTCCTCCTATGACACAAGCTTCAACGACAAAGGGTTCCCAAGCAATGACATGGAAGAATGTAGTGACATGGAAGACTACAACGACAATGAGGACTACAACGACATGGGGGATGACGACAATAATCTCCGTTTCTCTTTCTCTACCTAGAAATAGGATTAAAAAAAGAGAGTCAAAAGTCCTCTAATGTGTGCATTAATGTTTTCTCTCGTCCAATGTTAAATTTTGAGTCAATCATTAAATAAAAGTTGTTCTTGTCCTCATACACTCTTCCAAGTTATTCAATTTAATTCTTGGCAAAATGATGAAAAGGTGTCTAAACAAGTTTTGGAATGAAGGCCATCGCTTGAACGCCTAGGGGCTAAACATCGACGATGGCATCAACAACGAAGACATCAACAACGACGAAATCAAGACAAAGAAAGGTGGAGCAATGATCATGAAGCAAAGTTTTCAAAAGGGGATATAAAAAAAAAAAGAGGCTCACTAGGTTGAAATCCTCAAATCAACCTAGGCAAAAGTTAGAGCACAAAAAAAAAAAATAAAAAAAAATCCCCCTCAATCAAAGAAATACAAGATCAACATCATTCCACCGATGAAGGACGAAGTAACAACCATCACTGCGAATGGAGCATCAACAAGAACTACGGTGACCTGAGCCTCTTCATTGGAGGAACATAGGCAACCTTCGGGTCCGGTCTCATGCAAGAAAGAAGATATGTTTAGCCCTAGCGCGTTATGGTGATCGGCCTTCCTCTCGAACTTGTCATGACATCTTTGTACGATTCATTTGCCAATGAATTAATCACCAAAATATTGAACAACTTTCTTAGATTTGGAATCGCTTTCCGTTCCTTGTCGAGTCTAGGGGTTTCTCTTCTTTTTGCGATACTCCCAGTTTCTTGCAATCAAACTGGGGCTTTCTTTCTCTTCTCTCTTAATGACTTACTTGCCTTCGTGAGTCATTCAAAAAATATACATACATGAAGTCAATACTAGGGACACTTCCCTAGTCGAGTCAATGTCACTCATCTTTAGTGACAAGACGTCTTCACCGCAAAATCACACATGTCTTATCTCCTCAGCCAGAGTCTATGCAAACTTCCTCATTAATCGAGTCAAAAAAAAAAAGAAGACGCAAAGGAGATGCCCGCTAGATTGAAAACCCGAAAGGGCGGTCTAGGCAAAAAACAGGGTGTGTCATAAAAAAAATGAGAGAGTGAGAGAGAGAAGGGAAAGAGAAATGGAGATCTCCGGCCTCTAAGGAAGACAACTGCACAAGCTCTACATTGGATCTCCTCAACAAATCAATTCCCCACCGAGTCAACTTTGGGATTGCAAAAGGCTCGACAAGATATGGCACCATCAAAGGTTGTCTTGGGTTATCGGCATCATTCTCCAGCAGTGTGCATTTTTGGATTCACGAAAAGAAGGCCCGTGGTAACCAAGACCCATCTGAGAACGAGCCCTTCATAAAAGGGCACGAGGTTGCACAAATAATCCCTAGCTAGTCAATTGGCTTGGGCAGCAAATAGCAACAACATGTGTCTCAGTTTTCAAATCTTCTGCAAGTATGTGCTTCTAAAGTACGCCGAAAGGCTCCCGAGAAATGGAGTAGCTCTTGCCATGTCCTCTCATGTTTGTTCCCTTGCACGAGGATGAGTCACTCTTGCTTTGATCAACAAATGGTGACGCCCTAGGGGCTATGTGACTCAAGAACAATGGCTTCTTTTGCTTCATTTGAAAATCAATAAGCCCTAGGGGCTATGCTCGAGAAAGATGTGTGAGACTATCCTCAAAATCTCTCAAAAGGGATGTCAAAAAGCCCTCTTGTCATGTGTTCCCGTACTCGTTCCCCCAATCAAGGATGAACCTTTCTCGCAATCAATGATGGCACTCTAGGGGCTACGGTCAAGTCTTAAAGGCTCCCTCGGCAAGAAGCAATTCACTTCAATGTCCCCGGCAACATTTGAAGCTTTATACCGAAAGGTCACAAGGGGCTTCGCAATCTACAATCTTTTGGGCTACGGCATTACAATGATACAAGCAAAGGGCAATATTGGGGCTTTGCAATTAACAAGCTTTTGGGCAGTGGTACCCGAGCAATGCAATTTGGGAGTAGTCTTATGGCTCCATGAAAGGGATCAAACTTCAATGGTCCCTCAACACTTCCAGTCAAAAGGCCTATTGGTTTTAAATGAAGGCTCCGATGATATGAATGAATTTGATGATTCTTGTTAGAACTCACAGCGAGATTCTAAAGGAAGTCTTAGAGAAAAGGAAAAAGATTCAATATGCTAGACTCACCCGGCTGAGTTATAGCGGGCAATGCCAATATGTTAACTCTATAAGCAGAGTTACGGCCAATCCCAATGTTTCTGCAATACAGCACCCTCTTCTCCAAGATCAAAAGCACAGGCTGCATCCGAAGATCCGCCGTCGGTTCAACTCAAGAAGACTCGAGCAAACATAGCATTCGAGACTTTATCACACCAAGACCTTATCATCTGCAACAACATCACCATCTCCCACGAGACGTCTCCCGAAGACTGTACTACATTTTCAACATGGACCTTCCGCCATTTGGGTATCAACCACAAAAGGGCCATCCATCTCCAAGCAAGAGAAAGAAGGAGATCGCCTTCAAGAGTCCTACCCGATGTGGCATCCGCTCTCAATACAAAGCTAAGCCGATTTGGGGCTTCACATCGAAAGGTCTTCACATCCTGCCATCTCGAAGCCCACATGACATTTGGGGCTTAGCGATCTCCCGAAGCTTGGTATTAATAATCTTCTCTTGGGGCTTTCTCTGGTCAACATCAAAGGCGATTTATCATAGGGCTATGCAAGATTGGCATCAAGGGCATTATAGGGGATTTTCAATCAACAACCCCTTATCTCGGCACAGAAAGTCTTTTGAAACCCCATAATTGACACATATCTTGGGGCTAGACATCAATTCATTGGACACCATGGCAACGACGATAGAATTCAAAGCGAGGCAATCCGTACTTCGACCGAACATGACTTGATCTTGGGTTGGCTTTGCAAACACACAATGGTTAAAATGGTTCACCCACAAACTAACAAAAAAAAAAAAAAAACTTTTTTTTCTCATGCGTACATATTCTCTTCCTCTTAGTCTTAAAAAAAAAAAAAAACGACAAAAGGATTTTTCTTTTTCTTTTTCTATGTGCAAAAGTTCGTGCTTTATTTTGCCTTGCTCCTAGCATTCTCCCCAGCGTTCTCCACCATCCTTGAACTATGCTGGTCTGATTCCTTTCAAGGGATACGTAGGCAGCCTTTTGGAACGACCAACCCACCATCCAGAATACCATCTCGCCGACACTCCTTCAAAGGCAAGAACAATTCATCACCATCAACATCATCATTCTCCATCCAAAGCATGGACATTCTTCATCAAAAGCATCAACATCCTTCAGCAATCCATCCCCAATCAAGCGGCAATGGTAAGTGAAGGTATGAACATCATTCATCTCAAGCAATCTCTGCTTTCAAAAATCACTTCACACACAGAATCACTTTACTTCTCTCTCATGCAAACTGCTTTCAAATCACATCACACCACAAGCACAATTTCCCTCATAACTGCCATTTCACATCCCATACATGTCACAAGCACATATACCTACAAAGCACACACTTAACAGGTACCACCACAAGGTCAACAGCATCTACAACTCAAGGCACTTCATCCCCAGAAGAAAGTGATCCACCGTCAACTACGCCCGCTTCCCACAGAGTCAAACAATTACAGTTCAATGACAACAACTCGGTCCATGGTGAGCCGTAAAATCACCACCTCTCCATCAAGCAACACAACAATATCACATATAGGCAAACGGAGCCTCGGATCCCACCATCAGCAAACGGATCCCGCATCAGCAAACGGATCCCGCCTTAGCAAATGGATCCCACATCAGCAAACGGATCCCACTTCAGCAAACGGATCCCGCATCAGCAAACGGGTCCCGCATCAGCAAACGGATCCCGCCTTAGCAAATGGATCCCGCATCAGCAAATGGATCTCGTCTTAGCAAACGGATACCGCCTTCAGCAAACGGATCCCGCCTTAGCAAACGGATCCCGCTTCAGCAAACGGATCCCACATCAGTAAACGGGTCCCGCATCTGCAAACGGATCCCGCCTTAGCAAACGGATCCCGCACTAGCAAACGGATCCCGCCTTCAGCAAACAGATTCCGCTTCAGCAAACGGATCTCGCATCAGCAAACGGATCCCACTTTAGCAAACGGATCCCGCCTTAGCAAACGGATCCCGACTCCAGCAAACGGATCCCGCCTCAGCAAACGGATCCCGCATCAGCAAATGGATCCCGCATCAGTAAATGGATCCCGCTCCAGCAAACGGATCCCGCACCAGTAAACGGATCCCGCACCAGCAAACGGATCCCACTTCAGCAAATGGATCCCACTTCAGCAAAACGGATCCCGCCATACCCTTTCTATATCAATAAATCCGCTCACACAGGGAGAGCACCCCTATCCTTCGCAAATTTCAAATTCAGGTTTTATTGAGTCTTTGTTTTCTCTTGTCGATGTCCTAAGCGGTTGTCTTTATTTCGTCGACGCGTTTTGCTTCGCAATCCACATCGCCGAGGGGCTCTGTAGACACCCCGCCTTGGACATCTCATGTCTCGATTGCATACACATTCTTTGTCTTCCTCTTTTCTGTTAAGTTTTGTAACTTTTTTTAACTTTCGTTACTTTCCATTAAGTTCCTGACTTACTCCGTTAGTCTTGGATTTGACTAAGTGGCAAAGTCAACCTTGAGTCTTTGTTTCATTTATTTTCGTTGACTTTCGTGATGTTCGTTAAGTTTTTGGACTAATTCCGTTAGTTTTGGGGCTTAACTGCATAACGGGGTTAACATTTGGGCTAAAATATGAATTTTCTGAAGCTGGGATGCGCACGCCTTTGCCCTCTTTTGTGGGAGGCGTGCTCCTCCCATAGGGGGGGTGGGAAGCGCGCGCTTCCCGCTTCCAGAATCTCAGATTTGGCCAAATTTCCCTCCTTTTCTGATTTGTAACCCCCAAGGCCATTATGCCTTGGCTTGATCCGGGGAAGGGCCATCTTTATGACCAAAAACACTTCCCTAACACCTATAAATACCTTTTCATTCCACCATAGAAAGGGAGGAAGAATTCTTGAATCAAAAACACTTTAAACCACATAAAATCCATTTTCAAAGAGTGGTCACTATAGACAATTTTGTTCTTCCCCATTCAAGCACAAGGTACAATGTTCATTCTCTTATAAACTTTTAATCTCATTTTTATTTTCTCTCCTTGTTAAAATCTTTTTATTACACTCTTCATCTTTAATGTGTATGCAATCTCCATAAAAGGGATACAACCAATAGGTCACTTCACTATTGAAGTTTGGCCAATGTTACATCCCAACATTCCAAATTCCACTTTAATTTTCATTTCATTTCTTCATGTAATTGTTTGGCATAATTGTTACATGTAATCTTTTAGCATAAATTAATAAATAAAAACAATTCTCTTTTATTTCCTTTTAATTTCCCCTTTCTTTCCATTGTAATTGTTATCACTTCTTACATTAATAATTGAAGGATTTTCTTTTTAGTATTATTACACCAAAAGTAGCAAGACCCGCGTAAGCGGGGCGGAGTGGGTGTTTAAGTACTTCCCACTCTGTCACCTAACCCCCGAACCCTTCTCTCCCGAATCTCTGGTTTTCGTACAAAAATTGGCTTTCTTTAGGTTTTCTCGTGTTCCTCTAAAAACGCGGGTGGCGACTCTTAAAATCAAGTAGACATCCTAGGATAATTCACCGCTCTAGCCAAGCCGTGGTTCCCCGGGGTATCTAGAAAAAGCTACGATTGGCATAATCAGATTTTTGTAGGGAAGAATGATAAGTCAAGATGAGATTTGTCTCTCTCTCAAGAGAGATATCTGCTTGGCCACTCGATGAGTGAGATTGATGATAGTGCATGGCTTGCCCAAATGAATTGATGTGTTCAATGTCATTTGCTCATATCAGTCTACTCAAGATCGAGAAAGCATTGGACAACATCATGACTTATGTCCAATATGATATAGTGTGACAAATGGATTGTGATATGTTCTATAAGGTAACTTTGGACTTTCAAAGTTATACTAATTGGGTAGTCATAATGGCTTGCTAGAGTCCGCTTATGACTTACAGATTCTGACCTGTTCAGACTCTTTGCCAACTTAATATAATCCTATTGGGTCACACACAATAGAACGGATTGAAAATGCTGAAAAATCTGGAAATTTTGAACTGTGACCGTACGGCTTTGAGAGTGGCGTATGGCTTTTAGGGAGCCGTCCGGCCGCCCTACCCGTATCTGGTCAGTTTGTTCATATTCCTTGTCTGACAAGGAATCCCGAACCCAAACAGAATTAGGTCAAACCCTCATATAAATATATGCAGCCGGGATTGACAACTTCAATGGTTGATTTTAGAAATCAATAAAAATTGTTTGAGAAACAATAAAACATTGAGAGAGGTAGGATTATTAATTTGAGATCTATGATCATCAAATTCAATAATCAAAGAAGCAAAATAATTCCTATGAAGAAATTGTTTCTTCATCAAGCCTTGGATCTAGCAATCAATCAAGAAGGTGTTCTTGAGTCCGTTCGACGTGTGGATACCGATAGAGGGTGTTTTCTTTAGAACCTTAAAGTCCGTGTTCATGGATTCGATCTTCAAGGGTTAGTTTCTTTCATCTTGTATTTAATTTAATCAACATGGACGGATCTGGGCTCATGGGTGTTTGATTTCATATGTTATCAATAAATAATTGGATTATGTGTATTGATAATTTAGATCTAATTTTTATATGTAATAAATTGTTTATTCATGATATTGATTAGATTTATTTAAATTCGTAATCTGTAAATTCGTGTTGATTTAATCTGATTAATGCATGAACACGATAATGGAATCGATCGAATTTAAAAAATTCTGAAAATTTGGAAATAGGCACCGTACGGCGCCCTAGGAGGCGTACGCCTCTTAGAGAGCCGTACGGCACCCTAGGGTTTCCTGGGAAGATTTGTTTTGTTTTCTGGTTTTCTGATTGTTCTGTAAATCGTTTCATAATTCGAATCAGGGACTGAATCTGGTTTCAGATGGCAGGGTTTCGAAACCGTGTTTCCTGAAATATGATTTAATCCAGAAAATTGCAGAAATCAGAATTCTGAAGAGTTCAGAATTGATGTAGTTTATGAAATTGATGAGACAATAAAGGATCTTGAAACAAGTAGTCGTTCCATACGGAATTGTGGTTGCCTTTTAGGCTTAGTTTCAGCCGTATGGAAGATTATCTTAGTTTCTTGATTTTAGTACGGGATTGTGGTTGCCTTATGGCTTAGTTTCGACCGTGCGTTTTATGCTCTCAATTTATAGATATTCTACGGAATCAAAAAGTTTCAGAATTTATCCCTATAAACAAAGTGCAAATTGTTTGCAGAGAAGGAAACTAAATTTGGATTGATTCATCGTAAGGGCCAATGGTAGGCTTACGCCTTGTTTCTGGATACACGAATGAAATATCCAATCTGTAAATTGTTTACAGAAAATTTAGATTCTGTCCCCATTATTTTGGTGCATAATTAAATCACAAGATTTTGCTTCTGTTAATTAATTTGATTAGTTAACCTTCATTATGAAAAGACTATATTATATTATATTTGACATAATTAAATATATGTTGCATGTCTCTATGTAAATAAACCTTCATAAAACTGAAGTCATGTGCCAATCCATGATTAAAACACTTGTGAGTACATGGGTAGTTTTATGTGGGTTACGCCCTAACGTAGGCACATTAATTCTATTCATCTATGAGAAAGATGAGTGAATTAGAGTTTCCTATACGTTTAAAATGGTTTGACTTAATTATCCTATCAAAACAGTTTTGGGCCTAAGGCACAGATGAGGTGAAAACATGTTAGACATAAGATATCTAAAATCTCATAAAGGATCTAAGAGTCACTTATGATGTGATTGACAAGTAGTTATATACCTAGATAACTTGATTTTGAGCAGTGGTGCCCTAGCCGACTCAAAGTTAGGTGAAATATGGATCTTAGCCCACTTAAATTATATTATACAATTGTTATATTTGAAGGTGTATAATTTAGTGGGAGTATTTATGAAATACTTTATATATCTCTTAATGATAATGGAATGAAATATATGTGTATATTTATTTGCATATTTGTGTAGAATGTTTTAAACTTTAATCATGTATAATTACTGCGATCTACCCACTTAAGGAGAATAAAATTAACTTCCTTAACCTAGTCATGAGCATAAGAATTGTTCTTAAACAAGAGCGGAAGTTATGCATTCTCTATAAATCATATTCCTAAGAAACCTAATGCCTTAAGGACGGACAAAGACATTAATTAGAAACATGCGGATGATTCTATAGATGTCAATTGTCTTATGACTTGCTACCATATGTTTGGAAATTGAGAAGTATGTAAAACATATGGATGCATATGGGATAAGCAATTAGGTAGGAAGCGTTCCTAGAAGCAAGAAAGGCAAGAAAAGTTTGAGATTGATTAGAGCCTAACATTCATGTGATGACTGAAAGGTATATCAATAAGTTCTTATGTTTTGAACATGAAGAGACATATTGATCACCTTAATAAGCTTGGTTATCAAGTTAGTTTGGAACTGACAGCGTATTTGATATTAATTCATAAGCGATATTTGATGCTTAAAATGCTAAGTCTTAATATCAAATGGAAACCTTCTCAAACTTTGTGGTTAATAAAGAAAGGGATTTAAGATAAATGCAAGACAAAAGTTGTCAAGCCTAAAGAAAATATTTGTGGCTAAACCAAAAATCCGAAGGATGTAATTGCTACCATGGCAATAAGATTGACCATGAGATAAATTACAAATTGAACTGAAATATCAAAAGGAATGATAGTGAGACTATCACTTCAAGTATTTATGTTATAAAGCTTAATCTTTCTACATCTAAGTTTTTGGGTATTAGATATCGGATATGGATCCCACATTTGTATAAATGTGTAAGACTTGAGAAATAGAAAGACTACTTAAAGAAGGTAAAGATTAACCTATGTGGTAATAATAATGCAAATGTTGCAACATTAATCATAGGAACTTACGAAGTGTCTTTACCTAGTAGGTTCATATTTGTTTTGAACAAATGGTGTTATGTTCCTACCTTTAAGTAGAAATATTATTTTGGTTTCTTCATTAGAAGATAATGGATATTTCTTATTTTGAATAAGGAATTGATCCATTAAATATGATTTGCTTTATTGTATTGCTAATCATATAATGGAACTCTATATCCTTATCTTGGAAGAACAAAATAAATAAGTATAATATAAATAATGGAAATCTAAATCTAAGGATGTATGTGTTACATTCTTATAGCATTAAAGTCTCAATCAAATGATAAGAAACACATATCTAAAATTCCATGGGACGGACTTTTAAATTCACATGATTTCGAATCATGTGATATGTGTGAATCTTGAAAATTGATCAAGACACCTTTTACTAATGGTAGTTAAAGGAAATACTCTTTTAGATTAATACATATTGATGTATGTAGTTCATCAAAGCAACAATGCTAAAAAGGATTTCGATAACTCATGGCAAAAGTATTAAAATACTCTGATCTGATCAAAGTAATGAATTTTTGAGCCATGGACTTGTGTAGACACCCCGCCTTGGACCGCTCACCCCGATTGCACATTTGATTTTGTGTTTCTTCATATTTTATGTGTTTTTCGTTAGTTTCTGTTACTTTCGTTAAGTTTCTAACTGAATCTGTTAAGTCCAGGGACCAAATTGAATAACAGTGCTGACATTCTAGTCCATTTTGTCAAAAAAGCCATTTCAAAGTCGCGCGCCTCCGCCCTTAGGGGTCAGAAGCGCGCGCATCCCGCCATCAAGGCAGGAGGCGCGCGCATTTGGGCGTCAGTTACAGATTTTCTCCAAGAATCCCTCTCTTGCTCATTTTACATGATTTTGCCTGGAAAACTGATCTTTGTGACTTTGTTTTGGCACCAAAAATATATCTTTTACACCTATATAAACCCCTCTAATTCACCATTGAAGATGAGGACTTTTTGTGATTAAGAAAACTATACACAATTATTTTCAAGGGAATTCTCCAAGAAATACTTGAAGTCATTTGAAGCTTAGGTAAACACTACTTTACTCTCTTCTCTCTACTTCATCTCTTTTCTTCTTCCTCTTTTCTTCTTCTTTTATTTCATCAAAAGTGCAATCACCCAAAACATTTTAGGACATGACACCAAAGATCACTTCATTCCATTGAAGTTGGTTAATGAGTTATCTCCCTACATTCAAAACACCCCTTTTAAACCCCTTTTATCATTATCAAAGAATAGGAAGAACATTTTTTATGTAGACTACGAACAAGCAAGACCAAAATTAGTTGGGCGAGAAGGGTGTTTAAGTACTTCCCATCTCGTAACCTAACCTCCGAACCTCATAATAAGAATCTCTGATTTTCGTATCAAAACATAGGCTAAATACTAGGTTTTTCTTATGTTCCGTTAAAAACATAGGTGGCGAGTCTACGCAACTAAAACCAAGTTAGACATCCTAGGATCCTTCCACCGCTCTAGCCAAGTAGTGGGCTTTCCTGGGGTATCTACAGTGGCGACTCCGCTGGGGAAGTTTGAGGGTTAAGATTGCGTTTTGTTCTTAACATTTTCTGGGCATTTTGTTTCCTGATAGTGGGAAGCGTGCGCCTCTGGCCTTTTTGGCCTAAGGCGCGCGCGTCTCACATCAGAGTCCAGAATCGCCCGCTTTTCATATGTTCTTCCTATTCTTATTTTTCTATGCTAATCATCTTTGCAGGGGTTCGAAAATAAATTCAGGACCAGGGCAATCCCCTGAGTCCAAGTGTCTGACAGGTTTACCAAAAAGCGGGCGCCTCCCAGAGACTTTGCGCAATGCGCGCGCATCCCATGACGCAGGCCAGAGGCGCGCGCTTCTGGGCAGTTTTCGAGAACAGGAACAGGTTTCCAGAACAGAAAAGAATAATGGGGTGTGGGCACAGTTGCCTGTATCAGGACTGATTCGGACCATTTAACTGTTTTATTTTGTGTTTTTTATCGGTCACACGGGTGATTCGAGGGTTGTAAATTACGTTCTTATTTGCTTTTTTTTTTTTTTTTTAAAAAAATGTAAATTTTTTTTGTCACTTGTTGGACCTCACACTACGCACACTAATTCTTATCAATTGCTCACTATCGAGTAGCACAAGTTCATAACCCCAAACCCGTCGAGGTCCGTCCTAGAGAGTTTCAAGCTCCACCCGACCTTGACTCTCTTGAAGCGGTAAACCTCAGCCCGTGGCGTAGTTCGTGACTACATGCCGAGGGTGACCTTTAAGCCTCTTTTTAGCCGAGCACAAGCCAACACAATTCTAGTTAGAGTCTAACACTCCGTGACCAAGTCGGTTTTCATGTGCCGAGATTTCCCTAAACTAATGTTTTCAAATCATACATGCCGTTTCCAAGAGAAACAAGTGGTTATCATGGACGAAATAAAACTCCGTCCCCAAGTGGTTATTATGGATGAAAATAAAAATCCTTCCCCGCATGTATGCTTTTCTACATTAATTTAGTTTAATCCCGACACGTGTAGGGATCACAAACGTGGTGGAATCCGATGAGTATATCGGACCGCGAGAATGTCTATATACTAGTGTGACGATTCTATTATTTTTCTTAGAAACTCAAAAGGGATTCCGTCCCTCCGACTTAATAAAAAAAATCTTTTTCATTATGTGGTTCGAGTAGTGTGCCCACTGTGTGTTCTAAGCCTCTTCATGGACCGAAAGTGTTACTCAAGACTGACAAGGGCCTCTTCTTCAATTTAGGTCCAATTGGTACTTACCGCATCTACCGAGATTCAGCAAACCAGCTAGATTGTGAATTAATCACTCCAGCAGCTCCGACAGCATCAATGGCCGGCAACTCCAACAACAACAACACCATGTCTATTGAGCAACTTTCATCTATGGTCCAAGCTCTCCAAGAGCAAGTCTCCACTCTCAATAAGGAGGCCCAAAGCAAAGATGATCTTTGGCAATCCCATCTTGACAATCAAAGGGAGGCTCATGAAGCCGAAATGGATCAAATGAAGGCTAAACTCACCAAGGGTAAAGACAAAGAGGACAACTATGAGTCCGAGTGGCCCAAAGGATTGTTTGAAAGCCCTTATGTTAGTGCCCGTACCAAGAAAATGGAGGACCCAAGCACTGAGAATAAGGATCACAAGATGGTTGATTCAATCATGGCTTACATAGATCAACGCTTCAACGGTCTCAACTTGGGGAAAGGTTCCGACACAAGCCTTTATCAGTCATCCATTCTTATCAGCACAATGGCTGCTCTCCCTGACATGTTCAAGATGCCCGACATCAGCAAGTTCAAGGGAAACTATTGTCCAATGGCACACATCGATACTTACATATGGGCCATGGTTCCAAAGAAGGTCTCTCCTAAAGTGATGACACAATGCTTCCCTCTTACTCTCGAGGGGGCCGCAAAGGACTGGTATGCAACTCTCCCGCTCACAGTCCGTCTCGATTGGGACACCTCTATGCTTGCTTTAAAAAGTCAATACCAAGGCAACACCACTCACCGCCCGACAAAGAGAGAGCCCGAGAATACCACCCAAAGGGACAATGAGTCCTTTATTGATTTTACAAGAAGGTGGAATGACAAGCTTGCTGAAATAGTCGAGAGGCCTTTACCAAAGAACAAATGGACTTCCTCAAATGTCTAAATATTGATCTCCGCACCCACCTAAGTGGGGCTCGCTATGCAGATTTTTCTCAAATGTATGAGGCAGGGGTCCGAATGGATGACTTGCTCAAGGAGATCAAGAAAACCGATCCTAGCTTCCGATACAAGCCCGCCTCTAACTCAACAAAAGAGGCTTTGGTCAATGCCGTCACCACCGACAAGGGGAATTACAAAAAGGTTCCTCCACCACAAGGCAAGAAATTTCAAAATGATCGTGTCTACACTCCTCTCCAAGGCATGACTCATACCGAGGCCTTTGAAGTCCTCAAATCCAAAGGACAAATCACACCTCTACAAGGGTACCAACCCAAGACGATCAATGCCAACCATGCTCATCACAAATATTGTGGCTATTATCAACACAGTGGCCATCTTACTGAGGAATGTTTTGTCCTCCGTAACATCATCCAATACCTCATCGACAAGAAGGAATTCATAGTTCCTAGTGGGGGTGATGTCCATGTAATAGAGTTAGGAGAGTTTAAGGAGACCACTCATTTAATTCCCATTGTGAATGAGGGCTCCAAAGATATGACTGAAATTGATAATTCTTGCTACGTTGTGACTTATGATGAGGTAATGAGGGAAGTATTAGAGAATAGGAATGGGAACGTCAACATGCTAACTCGATCCGGACAAGTCATAGCAAGCAATCCCACTACTTCTGCGCGAAGCACCTCTTCTTAAAGATCACAAGCTCGCGACACTCCCAAAGATCCTTTATTAACACGACTTAAGAAGACTCAAGGAAACATATCCATTTGGGACCTCATTGCATCTTCAAAGAAACATCGAGACCTTGTCATCAGCAATCTTGACGACACATCAGTCTCTCCTGACACCACTCCCGAAGACCTTACTGCTATGATAGGCCACATACATTTTGGCAATGTGATCGCTTATGCCGACATGGACCTTCCACCATTTGGGTCCAATCACAATGAGTCCATCTATCTCAAAGTAAGGGAAAGGGGGAGACCTATTTCAAGAGTTTTGGTTGACGGTGGTTCCGCACTCAACTTAATGCCTGGCCAAATCATGGGCATACTGGGGCTTAAAAATTCAGATCTAAAGCCTTCTACTCAAGTAATCCGAGGTTACGACAGCACTGCCCGGACATTCATGGGTATGGTAGAAGTGGATATTGAATTTGGGAGCATGGTTATGTCCGTCCCGTTTCAAGTGTCGATGTCTCCTCCTCATTCAATTTGCTCTTGGGCCGACCATGGATACACAGTTCTAATGCCGTCCCTTCAACTCTCCATCAGTGTGTCATGTTCTGAAACGGAGATGAAATAGTGACCGTCATGGCAGAAAACGTCACTATCCACAGAAATGGAGAACCCGTCCACCAAGTTCAGCATGGGTTAGAAGACTCCACCCTCTCCGGCGTCTAAATCAACGCCATCGACTAAGAAGGGGGAAACGGACCATGGACCCTCGGCAATCACAAAGTCCTCCGTATGATGAGGAATATGAATTACTTCCCCGATTTAGGCCTAGGGAAGCACCAACAAGGGAGAATGCAACCCGTTGAGGTCCCTTTTGTCAAGAACAAGTTCGGATTGGGGTATGAACCTTCCGAGGACGACATGAAATATGATCAAGCCGTTAAGAATGAAAAGGCATGAGCTCGCAGAGAAGGCCGTCACTATGAAATTCCCAACTTGAGGCCTTATCGCAAGACATTAAATGACTACTTTATCCGTTAGGGGGAAGATGTTCCATACTTGATCTTTCCCGAGCCATAGACCAACAACAAGGGCATCAACAAGCCCGGTCTTGAAGTCTTTACCGATTGTGAGATACAGAAGCGTGAAGAGAGACCAACTCCTATGTCACCCCGAGAATGGTGGGGGGAAGAAAGTAACCATAGAGTCCGAGACAGATATTACTGTGGGGGAGGAGTTAACTGATCTAGCCTCCATGTTCAAGGAACTTGCCATCATGGATGAGTGCCAAGTCAATGCCATCTCCAACGACATTGACATGGGAAGTGAGCCTATCAGTGAGATCAAGACGAGCTCCGAGCCTATCAACAACTGGTATTCAATAAAAGGAACCGTGGTATCCGAAGAATTCATGATCAAGAAAATGGGTTGCATTCCACGCAAGGCGACAAAGGAAGATTTATTGACATTCACTTTCGAGTCTGAGAGTGTTTCCGATACCCTCACCCAAGAGGATATGGAGGCAATAGCCGAGCGTGTGTTCCCTTTCTTTGCTAATGAAAAATTTGATCTTTCTGAGTACCCCGAGATTGCAAACATCAAAAATGATGAATTAACTAATAATGAATTTAATGAACTAGTTAATAACGATTCAAACTATGGTGAAATAGACCATGAAAATGAAACATACTTAAATGAATTAGCTCAACAGGTCCGTATTCGTGGTGAAAATGGTCCAGGGGCTGATAAAGAATTGCATGTTGTTAATCTAGGTACCGATGAGGAGCCGAAGGAAACCAAGATCGGAAGCTTCTTTAAGGGGGAAGACAAAGACAGATTAACTGCATTGCTCAGAGAATTCGTGGATGTTTTCGCATGGTCATACAAAGACATGCCGGGTTTAGACAGAAAGGTCGCCAAGCACAGGATTCCGATCAGAGACGAAGCTAAGCCAGTCAAGCAGAAACTCAGAAAGATCAAGCCAGAATGGTCTCTACAAGTCAAAGAAGAGATACAGAAGCTTCTTAGCGTGGGCTTCATCAAAGTCATTGAGTATCCGACATGGCTAGCAAATGTTGTGACAGTCAGAAAGGCTAACAGCAAGGTCCGTGTTTGTGTGGATTTTCAGGATTTGAACAAAGATTCTCCGAAGGATGACTTTCCACTACCCAACATCGACATGCTAGTCGACTCCACTGCTGCCTACGAGTTCGGTTCATTTGTGGATGGTTTCGCTGGGTACAATCAGATTCTCATGGCCGAAGAAGATCAACACAAGACTGCTTTCACAACACCATGTGGCACCTTTTGCTACACAGTCATGCAATTTGGGTTGAGGAACGCTGGGGATAGTTATCAAAGGCTGTGACAGACTTGTTCCACGATATGATTCACAAGGAGATTGAGATCTATGTGGATGACATGATCATCCATTCAAAGGGGACCGACGGTCAACATTTGATCGACCTTCGCAAGTTCTTCGAAAGGCTTCGACAACACAAGATGAGGCTCAATCCCGTAAAGTGCACTTTTGGGGTTATCCGAGGTAAAGTTCTTGGCTACATGGTCACTGAGAGGGGAATTGAAGCAGATCCCTCGAAAATCAAAGCAATCATTGACATGCCTCCTCTGAAGACACAGAAAGAAATCAAAGGTTTCATGGGCAGACTTCAGTACATCAGTCGGTTTGTGCACCAACTCACTTCCATGTGCGAACCAATCTTCAAGCTACTCAAGAAGAATGTGGCTCTAGAGTGGACCGATGCTTGCCAAGAAGCTTTTGATCAAGTGAAGCATTACTTGATATGCCCTCCAGTTCTGGTTCCACCACACAAAGAGAAGCCTCTCTTGCTCTACCTCACAGTGAATGATGAAGCCCTAGGGGCTATGCTAGCACAAGAGCAACGAGACTCTACAAAAGAGAATGTCATTTATTTTGTCAGTCGCCGATTCCAGGGAGGCAAAAAGAACTACTCCATATTGGAGAAGTCATGTGCAGCACTGGTTTGGGTCACTCAAAAGCTCAAACATTACATGGAAGCCTTTCCGATCAAGCTAGTAGCAAAAGTGGACCCGCTCCGCTACATCTTTGAGAAACCTTTCATGTCAACAAGGATAACCAAGTGGTACTTCATGCTCGCTGGCTACGATATAACTTACGTCACACTCAAATCCATTAGGGGGGGAGTGTTCAGTGATCAGCTTGCTGAATTTTCGTGTGAGGAAGTGAAGGGAGAAGACTTACAATTTCCCGACGAGGCCTTGATTTGCACTACAACCGAGGAAAATAAGTGACAACTTTTTTTCAATGGTGCAGCCAATAAGCACGGTTATGGGATAGGAATGTTGCTTGTCGATCCAAAGGACATCTACACTCCAATTGCAATCCATCTTGAATTCGAAGCTACCAACAACATTTCTGAATATGAGGCATGTATAGCGGGGCTAGAAGCAGCCCTAGAAAGAAATGTTACAGATCTAGAAGTATTCGGTGACTCCCTGCTCCTTATCAATCAGACATCGGGAAAATGGAGAATCCAAGACCTGACTCGTCAGTACTTGGAAGAATTGGTTGAACAGTTTCAAGACATCACGTTCAATTATTTGCTAAGAGACAAGAACCGCTTTGCTGATGCACTGGCCACCATAGCCTCCCTGGTTGAGAAGCCCAAAGGAAAAATGGTGAAGCCCTTCAAAATTTCAAGAAGGACTAGTCCGACATATTGCATGAGAATTGAGATCAATGAAGTCCAAACAAGCCCCCTGTGGTACACAGACATCATAAACTTCCTCAAAGACAGCTCTTTCCCTAAGAACAGCAATGGGAAATCTCGAGTGGCATTACAAAAGCTAGCTGCGAGGTATGTGCTAATTGGGAACCGAGTCTACAAAAGACATCATGAGGGGATCAATCTTTTGCGTGCAAATGAGATCAAAGCTCAATAGATAATGCATGAAGTCCACGAAGGCGAGTGCGGACCCCACATGAATAGGATCATGTTAGCCACGAAGATACTCCGTATTGGATACTATTGGACTACCATGAAAAGAGACTGCATCGAGAAAGTCAAGAGGTGCGCCAAGTGCCAGTTCCATGCTAATCTGCAACATGCTCCACCTTCGCAACTATACAACACGACTACACCATGGCCGCTATCTTGTTGGGGCATAGATATCATCGGCAAAGTCCATCCTACGGGAAGCAACGGATAGTCATTCATTCTAGTGGCCGTGGATTATTTCACAAAGTGGGTAGAAGCACTAGCTTACCGAGTTCTCAACGCCAATAAAGTGGCTGAATTCGTGAAGAACAACATCATGTGCCGATACGGTATTCCTCATGAGATCATCTCCGACAATGGTTCACACTTTGAGAAGGAAATGGATGCGCTTTTGGTTGATTACAAAATTACCAAGCACAAATCATCCTCGTACAGCCCCAAGCCAATGGAGCGGTCGAAACAGCAAACAAGACGATTGAGATCATCATACGGAAAATGGCCTCGACAGGGAGGGATTGGCCCGAAAAGTTGCCTCTAGCATTGTGGGGCTATCGCACATCAATCTGATCAGCAACGGGAGAGACCCCGCACACATTGGTTTATGGTTCCGAAGCCGTACTCCCAGTCGAACTCGAAGTTCCCTCTCTATGGGTCTTGCTCGAAAATCAAGTCAACGAGGTTGATTGGATGCAAAGTCGGTATGAACAATTAGCTCTACTCGACGAAAAGAGGCTAAGAGCATTCGAACACACAAGAGCTTATCAACAGAGAATGGCAAAGGCTTTTAACAAGAAGGTGAAGCCTCGAAACATCAAGGTGGGAGATTTGGTTCTAAGACAACATCCTCCCAATGCCATGAATCCCCTTGGGAAATGGGGACCCCGATGGATCGGTCCTTATGTGGTCAAGAAGATACTAAGCGGCGGTGCAGTCCGACTCGTAGACTTGGATGGCGATAAACTACCGAAGGAAGTCAACCTCGACAAGATCAAGAGGTTCTACGCTTAACAAATAAAGACCATAATTAAAAAAAAAAAAATCTCGCTAGGTTGAAAACCCGCAAGGGCGGCCTAGGCAAAAATTAGAGCAAGTTCAAAAAAGAAGCCCGCTAGATTGAAAACCCGAAAGGGCGGTCTAGGAAAAAAACAGGGTGCACAAAAAAAATGGTCTTCATTTGTTTGAACTACGGAGACCTGAGCTTCCATTCTGGAAGAACGTAGGCAACCTTCGGGTGCGGTCTAAAACAATAATTTTTACCCAATCATGTCATAAACAAAATACAATTTTTATTCAATTCGTAAATCATTTTGATCATTACAACGGATAATGTTGATAATAAAAGACAATAAATCATTTAAATCCTAACAAAGTGGTCTATTAATTGCAATCTTGGGGTACTAGGAAAAATATAATTTCTTCTTAGCCTTCAAAGGGCCACCTGAACGGTTATCAATCCTATTCTTATTGGGAGGTCTAGGAACACTGAGACGGACCATGACCTTCTGCGCAGCAAGGCACCTCCGAGCATAAAAGTTATCCAAATGATTGCCGAAAGGGTCAGCCATAATATTGTTCGAATCAGCAGCAGCTTCCCTATATCTCAAAGCACTGCTAGGATCAAAGTACTTACCTAGCAACTCAGCCCGAAGCATGTCAACCCAAGTGACACCGCGGTAAAGGGTGCCGAACAAATAATCCAGGTAACTCTCAGGAAGGAAAATACTACCCCGATAAGTAGGGATAGAAGCCCACCGATGTCGGTCACCTCCCCAAGCTGACTGAAGCTCCATCTAAAATTATGGACCCATGTATGAGACTGGATGAAGTACCCCACTCCTCGGGAAAGGAACAATCTGCTGGCGACCGAACTGCCTCAGAACTCGCTCCGGTTGATAGAACGAAGAATCCCTGAGACCGGGAAGGACTACATGCCTAAAACCCAAGGTCCATTCCACAAAAGGTTAAAGTCCCTAAGAGGGAGGGCACCACTCAATGTCGGCCGATTCCTGAGAAGCAAAGAATTTCTTCCAGCCCTCCTCGGCTAAGTCTCTGATTAGCAGTTTCCTCCTATGAATAGTAAAAAGAGACAGATCACCTTCTGGAGAATAAATCCTGAAATGCTCCTGAAGCCAAATGGTCAAAAGCAAGGGGCTTCCCCGATGCATCTCACCCGTTCTATGCAATTCATCCAGGCCGTGTAGGGTTTCCCCCAATATAAGAGGAATTATGCTGAACTGCTGCTCTTTTGCTTGTAAGACAATCTCAGCCAATTGCACATCCGCAGCACTAAAAGGCATAACAAACAAAATTTCGTTGAAAAAACATGCTGCCAAGGCATTCCTCTTAAAGGACTGAATCACCGTATCCTCCGAATGCAGACTGAAGAATATCGGCAACTCGGTTATGTCAACCATGGTACCATGCAACATCTTCCTCACATCCCTAACAGGGAGGTTTAACAAATCGAACCAGGAGTCAATCGTACCTCTATGGTATTTGGGGACGGAAATCTGACCCGCCAATGGCATGCCAAGAATGGCACCAAAGTCATCAACAGTCGGCACCATTATATTCACCAAAAAGTTAAAAGTGTGACTATCTCAATCCCAAAAGGCCGCAGCAGCCTTCAACAAATCCCAATCCGGCTTTAAGGTTCGTAATGTGAAGAGAATGCGGAATCGAAAGTCTTTGACAAAGGCCTTCTTAGGATGAGTCTTGAAAGAATACACGAACGTCGACAAGTCCTTCTCATAGTCACCAACAACCTTGGCATCAAGAATGAAAGAATTGGAAGTCATGGAAAATGGGGATTACGAGCAAAATCAAGCAAGAAAAGAGTGTTCAAGAATGGCAGAAAAGAGTTGTTGGAAGAATGGTTTCGAACAGAGGCCGATATTATAGCTGATGGGGATCTTTTGGCCAGCAAATGTCAAGCCCCAAAATTCGCTCCCCAGAAGCGCGCGCCTCCCGCTACCCATATGGAAAGCGCGCGCGTCCCATAACCGCAAGCAGGGGAGCCCGTGTTCCATTTCAGAAATGCCTCAACCGGCCCTTGTCAAAAGAAGAAATCACGCAGGAACAAAATCCAAGCATTCCCAGAGTCAACTGGACCAAGAGAAAAGCTCCGCCTTTGAATGAACAGTTGGGCATACATTAATTTGGTCCGCCCCTAAGGCATGTCTAAATCAAGTAAGATAGAAACTCCCACTAAACCTAAAATAGGGTGTGCTCTCTCTTACAAAAGTCAAGGCCAATCTCGGCATTTTTCTCTTAAAAAGGGAAAACAATCTTTTCGGTCCACGGTCAACTGTGCCCGCACCCCATAAAAGTCATGAAGTCAACAGCAAGTGCAGCTCTGAACAGTATACATCAAATACAGCTCCAAATGGATTCACAAACGGATTCAACCAATGGATTCACAAACGGATTCGACCAATGGATTCACAAACGGATTCAACCGACGGATTCATAAACGGATTCGACCAATGGATTCACAAACGGATTCAACTGATGGATTCATAAACGGATTCGACCAATGGATTCAGCCAACGGATTCACAAATGGATTCGACCAATGGATTTACAAACGGATTCAGCCAACGGATTCACAAACAGATTCGACCAATGGATTCACAAACGGATTCAGCCTACGGATTCACAAACGGATTCAACCCATGAATTCACAAACGGATTCAGCCTACGGATTCACAAACGGATTTGACCAATGTATTCATAAACAGATTCAGCCAACGGATTCACAAACGGATTCACAAACGGATTCAGCCTACGGATTCACAAACGGATTCGACCCATGAATTCACAAACGGATTTAGTCTACGGATTCACAAATGGATTCGACCAATGGATTCACAAACGGATTCACAAACAGATTCAACCCATAGATTCACAAACAGATTCGACCAATGGATTCACAAACGGATTCAGCCTACGGATTCACAAATGGATTCGACCAATGGATTAACAAACGGATTTAGCAAATGGATTCACAAATGGATTCGGCAAATGGATTCACAAACGGATTCAGCACACCTCTTCTATTAACAAAATTCACTCACACAGGGAGCGCACCTCTATCTCTCACAATTTTAAATTCATGCTTTCATCGAGTCTTTGTTTTTCTTGGTGATGTCCTCGGCGAATGTCTTTCTTTCGTCGGCACGTTTTTCTTCACAATCCACGCTGCCCAGGGGCTCTGTAGACACCCTGCCTTGGACCGCTCACCCCGATTGCACATTTGATTTTGTGTTTCTTTCTATTTTATGTATTTTCGTTAGTTTCTGTTACTTTGGTTAAGTTCCTGACTGACTCTGTTAAGTCTAAGGACCAAACTGAAAAACAGTGCTGACTATCTAGTCCATTCTGTCAAAAAATCCATTTCAAAGTCGCGCGCCTCCGCCGTTAGGGGTCAGAAGCGCGCGTATCCCGCCATCAAGGCAGGAGGCGCGCGCATCTGGGCGTCAGTTACAAATTTTCTCCAAGAATCCCTCCCTTGCTCATTTTACATGATTTTGCTCGGGAAACTGATCTTTGTGACTTCGTTTTGGCACCAAAAACATCTCTTTTACACCTATATAAACCCCTCTAATTCACCATTGAAGATGAGGACTTTTTGTGATTAAGAAAACTATACACAAACATTTT
The DNA here is from genome assembly GCA_026119855.1 of Campanula takesimana. Classification (NCBI taxonomy): domain Eukaryota; kingdom Viridiplantae; phylum Streptophyta; class Magnoliopsida; order Asterales; family Campanulaceae; genus Campanula; species Campanula takesimana. The sequence goes on from JAOWBW010000691.1 coordinate 525,567, forward strand.
CAAGGCAATTTTCAAAGAAATACTTGAAGTCATTTGAAGCTTAGGTAAACACTACTTTACTCTCTTCTCTCTACTTCATCTCTTTTCTTCTTCTTTTATTTCATCAAAAGTGCAATCACCCAAAATATTTTGGGACATGACACCAAAGATCACTTCATTCCATTGAAGTTGGTTAAAGAGTTATCTCACTACATTCAAAACACCCCTTTTAAACCTCTTTTATCATTATCAAAGAATAGGAAGAACATTTTTTATGTAGACTACGAACAAGGAAGACCAACATTAGTTGGGCGAGATGGGTGTTTAAGTACTTCCCATCTTGTAACCTAACCTCCGAACCTCATAACAATAATCTCTGGTTTTCGTATCAAAACATAGGCTAAATACTAGGTTTTTCTTATGTTCCGTTAAAAACATAGGTGGCGACTCTACACAACTAAAACTAAGTTAGACATCCTAGGATCCTTCCACCGCTCTAGCTAAGTAGTGGTCTTTCCCGGGGTATCTTCAACTTGATGTGAATTCAGCAGAAAGTCTGCAGAATAAGAAAAACGTAATCTAAAAACAGCAACCGTACGGATTGCTTGGAGGTGTACGCCTGGTTAGCAGCCGTACGGACGTTGTTCTAGAAGTATACATATTGTTTGCAAACTACAGTTTTTCTCCTCATGATAAGTCAAAATTGATCTTTAATTAAGCTTATGGATGTTGGTAGTGGTGCCCTAGGCACGTTTAATAAACGTTGTAATTGTTATCATTTATTTCATATCAATAAAGAGATGTTTTGATTATTATTGTTGTTCATGTTTACTTATAATAATCCCCGTCCCTAGTACTTGTTAAGCACTAGTATAAAGGCTAAATAGTCATGGGATGATCATGTTAGATTTATGGGTACTTGTTTGGAACAAGGTACTGGACATGACCCGCTCTATGAGATTTATGTCATGGTCTATGTCGTACATATATCTCATATTAGTTATGTCATTTGAATCCTTAGACATGAAGTTATTATAGTCTTCCACTTGATGAACATTATGTTTGACATATTCAAACGCTACTTTTAACCGAGTAGTTATAAAGGGTATGATTGGCATAATCGGAATCCCGTTGGGAAGAATAATAAGCTAAATGGATTTGTTCCTCCTCGGAGAGATGTCAAGCTTGGGCCTCTCGTAGGAATGATGTTGATGAAATGTTCGGCCGGACTCAAATGAATTGATTGGATCAATGTCATTTGGATTATCAACATATTCGGAATCGAGAAAGTATTGAACAATACAAGTTGACCATTTGACCATGACTTGTGTTCAATGACATCGTGGACAAAGGGATTATGACATATTCTAAAGGAATGCGAACTTGTATCTAGTTATACTATTTGGGTAGGTATGACGGTTTGCTAGAACCTAATCATATCTTATGGGATCATGTTTGAGCTCATTGCCAACTTAGTATAATCCTAGAGGGTCACACACAATAGAACGAATCTTTAAAAGGACTATATTGGAATTTTGGAAATTCTGGACATTCAGAAAAGTGTGCGACCGCACAGTATGGACTGGGCGGCCGCACAATTATCTCAGTTTTGTACCAGTTTTGCTTCAGATAGTTGTGCGACCGCACAGATGATTTTGGGCGGCCGCACAGTGCTGTCGGGTGGCAGATTCCTAATTTGATTTGGAAACGAATTTTGGAAGGATTTTGACACAAGTTTCCTATTTGGAATAGGTCATACTTGTGTATAAAAGACCAAATTCGGCCAGCACTCAAGGCTAATGATTTTGTGAGTCTCAAAGAGTTTGAGAGAGGGTTTATTTTGTTCTAAGACATTCTTGGTTGAAGAACAAAATAATACACAAAATAAATTCAATATAGTTCTTGCAATTGTGAAAGTGTGTTTCACAATTTGGTCTAGCAACCAAGATCAAGAAGTTGCTTGATATTCGTTCGTGGTGTGGATACCGCTAGAGGGTGAAGTTCATCATCTTCAAGGTTTGCGTTCTTGATCAAGTTTCAAAATCTCCACCAAGTTCAAAAGCTAGATATTCATAGCCATCAAGGGTTAGTTTATTCCTTTATTCTTATGTCGTATTTGATTTAATCATATGAACGGATCTATGGGCTTTGGGTTTCAAAATTTTAAATGCTAAATTCCGCTGCGCATGTTACATCGAAACCCAACAGTGGTATCAGAGCTTCGTTCATGTTGATTAATTCAATACTTGGATCATGTTATGTGTATATAAATTGTTTATGTGCCTTGCATGATATGAATATTGGAATATGTGATGTTTATGTGTTATGTGATTTTATGTGGTTTATTGTTTTGCAACTTTAATCGCACGATTCAATCGCAATAAATAAATTATGATGGCTTCAGAATTGTTGATTATTAATTTTTGATTGGATCAAAGTTTTAATAATCGGGGAAAAACGATTTTGAGACAAAATTTTCGAACTTCAAAATTCTGTACATTCTGACCAGTTTGGGCGACCGCACAAAATCACTTGGGCGACCGCACATGTTTGGGCGACCGCACAGTGAGTTTTGGGCGGCCGCACATGAGGATCAGATAGTCTGATTTTTGGTTGAAATCAGAATTTGGAATTTTCGAGAGATCCAACAAAACCAGTAACAGAACCAGTCCAGACTTGCTGATCTGGAATGGGTTTTGGGTAGTTGGTTTGTGTGAGGATCTTGGGGTTTGATTTTCCTATTTGTTTTAGTCTTGTGATTCCTAGATTGGTTCAAGTTTTGGATGGCTAATCTGCGTTCATCGAGATTGTGTTTCCCAAACTTGATCGCAATCAAAGTTTCAAAGATAAAACGAAGTTAGAATTATGAAGAGTTCATAATTGCTAAAATTGAGAAACAAAGTTCTTGATTCAATGATTGGAGATCCATGTGGAATTGTGAATGCAATTGGCCTACGTTCATCGAGACCATCTATTGCTTAGTTTCGGCCACATGGACTACTTTCTTGGTTTCTTGAATTAGTGCGGGATTGTGGTTGCCTAATGGCTTAGTTCGACCGCACTTCTTGTTGTCTTGATTTGGAGATAATGACCAAAGTTGAAATAGTCTCATCCTCATAATTATAGAGAAACTAATGACACATAAATACCATGCTTAAATTAATGGAGATTAATTTAATGGCTAAACTTGATGTGTAACATGTTTATATTATGTGCTCATAAATGTGTTATATGCTATATGTGATGAAACTTCAAAGAAAGTTTTAAGTCTTTTATTGCCATGCCATGATTAAAACACTTGTTAGTACATGAGTGATTTTAATGTAGATTCGCCCTAGCGAGGTGCATTAAATTTATTTATGTATGAGCAAGATAGATAATGTGGGCACGCCCTAGCGGGACACATTAACTGTGCGTTTAAAATGGTTAGACTTAATTGGGCATCAAAACAGTTTTGGGCCTAGGCAAAGATGAGGTTTAACATGCTTTTTGAAATTGGATTTCTTAAAGAATCTCATAAAAGGAACTAAGAGTCATATGAGATATGATTGACAAGAGTTGTCTACCTAATTAATTTGATTTTTTGTAATCCGCCTTAGCGGACTTGAAATTAAATTAAAGTTGGATCTTAGCCCAATTAAATTGTATTATACATTGGATGTATATGAAGGTTATATAATTTAGTGGGAGTATTTTGTTTAAAAAAATACATTATTTATCTCTTTAATGAAAATCGGTACTTATTAAATTTTGGAAATTTTTGCATATTTGTAGATAATGACTAATAACACTCAATCAATGTCGTTGCGATCGATCCTTGAGAAGGATAAGCTCGAAGAGAATGGTACAAACTTTATGGATTGGATCCGTAGCATAAGAATTGTTCTTAGGCAAGAAGACAAGTTGCACATTCTCGATGGGCCTCTCCCCGCTGAACCACCGCCTACTGCCCCTAGGGTAGAAAGAGACAATTACAAGAAACATCGCAATGATTCTAGAGATGTAAGTTGTCTCATGCTTGCTGCTATGTGTTCAAAACTCTAACAAAGTTTGGAACATTTGGAAGCCTATGAGATAGGCGTGGAGTTGAGAACCATGTTTCAAGAGCAAGCTAGGCAAGAGAGGTACAAGACCATTGTTGCATTCACTACTAGTAAAATGAATGAAGGGCAACAAGTGAGTCCTCACTTTCTTAAAATGAAAGGTTATGTAGAGCACCTTGAGAAACTTGGCTATCCAATCCCATTGGAGCTAGCCACGGATCTCATTCTTAATTCATTGCCTAAAAGTTATAATCAGTTTGTAATGAATTATAACATGCATGGAATGGATAAGAATCTCTCTGAGTTGCATGGGATGCTCAAAACTGCAGAGATGAAAATTGTGGAGAAAGGTTCTCCCGTGCTCTTGGTTCATGATGGGAAGAAGGCTAGTGCCAAAGGAAAGGGTAAGGCAAAAGTTGTCAAACCCAAGATAAGCAAGGCAAAGGTTGCCAAGGCTTCTGAGGCAAAACCTGATTCACAAAAGGATGCAATCTGTTTCCATTGTCAAGAAATTGGTCATTGGAAACGTAATTGCAAGGCTTTCTTGGAAGAGCAAAAGAAGAAGAAGAGCAGCAAGGCTGCGTCGACTTCAGGTATCTATATGATAGATATTCTCCTTTCTACCACTGATTCTTGGGTATTGGATACCGGATGTGGTTCTCACATTTGTCTAAATGTGCAGGGATTAAAGAATAGGAGACTGCTTAAAGAAGGTGAAGTAGATCTACGTGTGGGGAATGGAGCAAGAGTTGCTGCATTAGCCGTAGGGACTTATGAAGTCACTTTACCTTCCGGATTAATTCTTGTTTTGAACAATTGTTATTATGTTCCAGATTTAAGCAGAAATATTATTTCAATTTCTTGTTTGGATAATGAAGGTTTTAAGTTTCTTATTGAGAATAAGAAATTTTCTATTTATTTAAATGATGTGCTTTATGGTATTGCTAATTCATTTAATGGCCTTTATATCTTGGATGTCAAGAATGAAAATAATGTCTATCATGTAAACAAGAAATCTAAACCTAATGATGTAAATCATACTTATTTGTGGCATTGCCGTCTTGGTCATATTAATGAGAAGCGTATCTCAAAACTCCATGGGGACGGACTTTTGGGTTCATGTGACTTAGAGTCATATGATACTTGTGAGTCGTGTCTTCTTGGAAAAATGACTAAGACACCTTTTACCAAGTTGGGTGAAAGGGCAAGCGACTTATTGGGGTTGATACATTCCGATGTATGCGGACCATTAAGTAGCAATGCTAGGGGAGGATTTCAATACTTCATAACCTTCACTGATGATTATAGTAGATTTGGGTATGTTTACCTAATGAAACATAAGAGTGAAGCATTTGAGATATTTAGAATATTTCAAAATGAAGTAGAAAACAACTTGGCAAAAGTATTAAAGCACTTCGATCAGATCGTGGTGGTGAATACTTAAGTCAAGAATTTGATGGTCATCTAAAGAATTGTGGAATAGTTTCACAGTTGACTCCACCCGGAACACCACAATGGAATGGTGTGTCCGAGAGGAGAAATCGGACTTTGTTAGACATGGTTCGATCAATGATGAGTCAAGTTGATCTTCCAATATCCTTTTGGGGTTACGCCCTAGAAACCGCTGCTTTCACACTAAATCAAGTTCCAACTAAATCGGTTCCAAAGACTCCATATGAGATGTGGAGTGGAAAGAAACCTAGTTTGTCTTTCATGAGGATTTGGGGTTGCGAAGTTTATGTCAAGAGACTTATCTCTGACAAACTAGCACACAAATCTGATAAATGTATTTTCGTGGGATATCCTAAGGAAACTAAAGGATATCACTTTTACAACCGAGAGGACAACAAAGTGTTTGTTGCCCGAACTGGTGTCTTTCTAGAGGAACAGTTTCTCTCTAAAGAAATCAGTGGGAGTAAAATAAATCTTGAAGAAATTCGAGACCCAGAAAATGACATTGAACCAATAGTGGAACGGGAACAAGAACCACAAGGAGTTGTGGAAACTGTTCAAAGTACACAAGCAACTCGCAGATCTAGTAGGCTACGATCCGAGCCCGAGAGATATGGATTTCTCATAACGGATAGTAATGAGGTAGAAATCATTGAGAATGATGAACCGTCAACCTACCAAGAGGCGATGTCTTCTCCTGATTCGGACAAGTGGCTTGGAGCCATGGAATCCGAATTGCAATCCATGCAAGACAATCAAGTTTGGAATTTGATTGATGCGCCCGAAGGTGTAAAAACCATAGGATGCAAATGGGTCTTCAAGAAGAAGACTGACATGGATGGGAAGGTGCATACTTACAAAGCTAGGCTTGTAGCAAAGGGTTATAGGCAAGTTCATGGTATTGACTATGATGAGACCTTTTCACCCGTAGCAATGATCAAGTCTATAAGAATTTTGCTTGCCATTGCCGCATATCATGACTATGAAATATGGCAGATGGACGTCAAAACCGCTTTCCTGAATGGAAAACTCCAAGAGGATGTGTATATGACACAACCAGAAGGTTTTGAACAAAATTCTAAGGTATGCAAATTGCAGAGATCCATCTATGGATTGAAGCAAGCTTCTAGGAGTTGGAATCTCCGTTTTGATGAATCGGTCAAAGAGTTTGGGTTCATCAAGAACGAAGATGAGCCTTGTGTATACAAGAAGATTAGTGGGAGCATAGTGCTAGTCCTTATTTTATATGTGGATGACATATTGCTCATTGGAAACGACATTCCTACACTTCAGTCTGTGAAGACTTGGTTAGGAAAGTGCTTCGCAATGAAAGATATGGGTGAAGCCGCATATATTCTTGGCATTAAGATCTATAGAGATAGATCAAGGAGGCTACTTGGTTTAAGCCAAAGTACATACATCGACAAGGTCATTAGAAGATTCCGTATGGAAAATTCTAAGAGAGGTACCTTGCCCGTGTTACATGGAGTTTCTCTAAGCAAGACTCAATGTCCTAAGACAAAAGATGAGCGTGAGAAAATGAATGATGTTCCATATGCTTCGGCAATTGGGTCCATCATGTATGCCATGATTTGTACTAGGCCGGATGTATCTTATGCTTTGAGCATGACAAGTAGATACCAATCCGACCCTGGCGAAAATCACTGGATAGCTGTTAAAGCGATTCTTAAGTACTTGAGAAGAACTAAAGACTCGTTTTTGGTCTATGGAGGAATGGAAGATGATCTCGTTGTAAATGCTTACACGGATGCAAGCTTCCAAACCGACAAAGATGATAGCCGATCGCAATCGGGTTTTGTGTTTATGTTAAATGGTGGAGCTGTAAGCTGGAAGAGTTCCAAGCAAAGTACAACCGCTGATTCTACAACAGAAGCTGAGTATATTGCTGCATCGGATGCTGCAAAAGAAGCTGTTTGGATTAAGAAGTTCATAACTGAACTTGAAGTGGTTCCTAGTATTGCTAATCCAATAGACCTTTATTGCGATAATAATGGTGCTATTGCTCAAGCAAAGGAACCAAGAGCACATCAAAAATCCAAACACATACTTAGGCGTTTTCATATCATTCGAGAGATCGTTGATAGGGGAGACGTAAATATATGCAGAGTACCTACTGATGACAATGTTGCGGACCCGCTAACAAAGGGACTTCCACAAGCTAAACATGATGGTCATGTTAGGTCTATGGGTATTAGATACATGGGAGATTGGGCCTAGGGCAAGTGGGAGATTGTTGGTAGTGGTGCCCTAGGCACGTTTAATAAACGTTGTAATTGTTATCATTTATTTCATATCAATAAAGAGATGTTTTGATTATTATTGTTGTTCATGTTTACTTATAATAATCCCCGTCCCTAGTACTTGTTAAGCACTAGTATAAAGGCTAAATGGTCATGGGATGATCATGTTAGATTTATGGGTACTTGTTTGGAACAAGGTACTGGACATGACCCGCTCTATGAGATTTATGTCATGGTCTATGTCGTACATATATCTCATATTAGTTATGTCATTTGAATCCTTAGACATGAAGTTATTATAGTCTTCCACTTGATGAACATTATGTTTGACATATTCAAACGCTACTTTTAACCGAGTAGTTATAAAGGGTATGATTGGCATAATCGGAATCCCGTTGGGAAGAATAATAAGCTAAATGGATTTGTTCCTCCTCGGAGAGATGTCAAGCTTGGGCCTCTCGTAGGAATGATGTTGATGAAATGTTCGGCCGGACTCAAATGAATTGATTGGATCAATGTCATTTGGATTATCAACATATTCGGAATCGAGAAAGTATTGAACAATACAAGTTGACCATTTGACCATGACTTGTGTTCAATGACATCGTGGACAAAGGGATTATGACATATTCTAAAGGAATGCGAACTTGTATCTAGTTATACTATTTGGGTAGGTATGACGGTTTGCTAGAACCTAATCATATCTTATGGGATCATGTTTGAGCTCATTGCCAACTTAGTATAATCCTAGAGGGTCACACACAATAGAACGAATCTTTAAAAGGACTATATTGGAATTTTGGAAATTCTGGACATTCAGAGAAGTGTGCGACCGCACAGTATGGACTGGGCGGCCGCACAATTATCTCAGTTTTGTACCAGTTTTGCTTCAGATAGTTGTGCGACCGCACAGATGATTTTGGGCGGCCGCACAGTGCTGTCGGGTGGCAGATTCCTAATTTGATTTGGAAACGAATTTTGGAAGGATTTTGACACAAGTTTCCTATTTGGAATAGGTCATACTTGTGTATAAAAGACCAAATTCGGCCAGCACTCAAGGCTAATGATTTTGTGAGTCTCAAAGAGTTTGAGAGAGGGTTTATTTTGTTCTAAGACATTCTTGGTTGAAGAACAAAATAATACACAAAATAAATTCAATATAGTTCTTGCAATTGTGAAAGTGTGTTTCACAATTTGGTCTAGCAACCAAGATCAAGAAGTTGCTTGATATTCGTTCGTGGTGTGGATACCGCTAGAGGGTGAAGCTCATCATCTTCAAGGTTCGCGTTCTTGATCAAGTTTCAAAATCTCCACCAAGTTCAAAAGCTAGATATTCATAGCCATCAAGGGTTAGTTTATTCCTTTATTCTTATGTCGTATTTGATTTAATCATATGAACGGATCTATGGGCTTTGGATTTCAAAATTTTAAATGCTAAATTCCGCTGCGCATGTTACATCGAAACCCAACAATGGATTATGTGCTGAAAACAGTTGTGTTTACACTAATTTGAGTTTCATATAAGGAGGTTCGACATATACCATATTAGATATGGAATGAAAGAAAACCTAGTTTTTCTTTCATAAAGATTTGTGATGTGATACTTTTGCAAAAAGTATTGTCTTAGACAAAATCACACCTAAATCTAGTTAATGTATTTTCATGGGATATCTTAAGGATATTGATTTTACATCCCTTTAAAGTACAAATTGTTTGTTACTCTAAATAGCACTTTATAGATAAATCGTTTATCTCTAAAGAACTAGTAGGAGTAAAATGTATCTCGAAGAGTTCAAGACCCAGAAAATGACATAGAACCTAAGATGGAAGTTGAAAAAAGTTTCACAAGGAGTTGTTGAAATCCGTTCAAGTATACACAAGATATTTGAATATATGATAGGATACTAAATATAACAAGAAATATTAATTTCTCGTAATAGAAAGTAATAAGGAAGATATCATTGAGAATGATTGACCTATTACCTATCAAGATGCAATGACCACTTTGGATTTTAGATCAATGACTTGGAGTCATGAAATCTAAAATGCAATCCATGTATGATAATCAAGTTTGGAACTTGATTGTTCTACCCGAAGGCTTATTAAAACCATAAGGTAGAAAATAAGTTTTCTTGGAGAAAACGGACATGGATTGTAAAGTGCATATTATTAAATCACGACTAATTGAGTAAAGTTAATTCATAATATCGATTATGATGAAACTTTGTTGCCTATAGTCATGCTTAAGGATATTAGAATTCTAGTTGTCATGACCTCGTATTTTGAATATGAAATATGACAAATGGATGTCAAAACAGCATTCCTTAACAGGAACATACTTTAGGATGTGTTTGATACAACCTAAATGTTTTGTTAATCCATAAATTCTAATTGTATATGCAAGTTACAGAAATCCATGAGATGGATTAAAGCAAACTACTTGGAGTGAAACTTTCATTTTGATGTAGTATTCAAAGAGTTTGAATGCATCAAAGATGAAACTTGTGATTACAATAAATTTAGTAGGAGCGTAATAACAATCCTAGTCTCATATATATGGCTGACATATAATTCATTTTGAAAGAGTTTCTAAATGAAAGACTTGGATAAATCCGCCTATATCCTTAGACTGATTTATAGAGATAAATCTAAAAGGATGATTGGTTGAAGTCAAAGTACTAACATAGAAAAAGTAGTGAAAAGTTCACTATGCAAGACTCTTAGAGAGGTAACTTGCAAATGTCTAATGGGATTACTGTTAGGAATCTTTTTTAGTACACCCATTTGATTTGATTGATCCATGTCACGTGTCTTTTTATGGACTTTAGGAATCATGTAATGAAGTTATACTTCAATTTTTAGATAAGTCCATTTCTAGATTTTTATTTGTCATAGGCTGAGTTATGATCAGTTTGACCTCAGCGGTTTTGTTCTTTAAACCGCACTCATGCTATTCCCGAACCGCTAGCATGGAGCCGCAAGTCTTCATCAAAACCGCATGATATTTTTGATGAAACCGTACTTCAAGTCTCTTATGGAACCTCTGATGCAAACTTGATAGAACCGCGGATCATGAAACCGCATGCTACAGTTTCAATGAAACTGTACATCAAGTTCATCAATAGAACCACTCAAGCACATGGTGGAACCGCAGAGCATTTATTGAAGAATTCAAGTATGTCATTTATTCCTTGAGACAAACATTCCCTTTTACAACCGTAAATGAATGATTTATGACTTGACCAATAACTTCAAGTTAACTTGGAGTCTCTGCAAAGAATGTCGGTTTTGTCTCATAAATTCAAATATTTACCGTTAGTCCTTTCTCTGCAACAAAGGACAGATTTCAGGTAGTGGTGCTACAACTACCTAGGACTACAAGACAAAACCAAGGAAGAAAATGACAGCTCAACCAATGGGATTTTGACAGCAGTTGTACCATCAAGATTGATTCAAATCTTTGTCCAATGGTCATAAAGGTGCACTGCCTATAAATAGCCTTCATTTATCTACAATGAAGGTTGCTAAGCTTCAAGAGATATTATTCCCAAGTGTTTGAAGATTTTACCCAGATATTCAAACCTTCAAGATCTCTTTAGCAAACCCAGAATTCTTCATCAAGCTTCAAGCCAAACAACCATCCATACTCAGCCTTATACACAGAAAGTTTTTCATTTGCTCAAACATCATTTAGATCATTAGATTATTTGATTCCTTTCCACACACACACCCAATTTGTATGATCAGATAGATTATATACTTCGAATACACTGGTTGTTATAATAGCTTTGTTAGGTTAGATTGATTATTTAGAGTTTAGATTCTTCATTGTAATCTTGTAAAAGCTTCTCTAAATTAATACGAGTTTAGTGGCTATTAGAAAATCCTAGACTAACCATCTAGGTAGAGGACGTAGTTCATTCAAGAATGAACCTCTTCAAATTGTGTATTTGATCTTTACTTTCTGTCTTGTTATTTACTTTTCTTATTTGTGGTCTCTCAATTTGTTCATCTATGAAATGACTTGAAAAATGAATTGTATTTTTCTTTGATCTTTAAGTTCAGATTATCTTGTGCATCATTGTGTTTTTTCAACCCAGTCAAACTGCCCAACTCTTTACATATCCTCCTTGGCGAAACCGCAAACTCCGTTGTGCATTTTATCAGTTCGGTTCTAGTGTTTTGAACCGCAGTTGGCCAAACTGATAAGTACTCAGTTAAATTTTAAGGGTATTTTCAGAAAAAGTTTGGACCGCTATTCACCCCCCCCCTCTAGAGGTTCTATACCCTTGTTTCCCTCTGGGACCAACAATTACTCTTGACAAGATTTAGTCTTATTGGAAGACTAATGAGCAAGAGCACATGATTAGGATTCCATATGCTTCGGCAATTGGATCTATCATGTGAACTATATTAATGTACTAAGAGCGGATGTATTATATACATGGAGTATGATGAGATGATACCAATATGATCCTAGTGAAAGTTACTAGATAAGAAACATCCTTATGAGCTTGAAAAGAACTAAAGGATGCATTCTTAATCTTTGATGGAATAAAGATGTTCTTGTAATGGTTACAAAGATGCATTCTTACAAACCAACAAAGATAATTATCGCAATATGAATACATGTTCATGTTTAATAATGGTGTTAGAAGAGTTCTAAATACACCATTACTATTCTACAAAAGATTGAGAATCTAGTGGCATAGGATACAACTAGAAAAGTTTGGATCAAGAGACTGATTAGTAAACTAGAAATTGTTTCTAGTATCACTAATTTATGGACCTTCATTATGACAATAAATCGTTATTGCACAAATAAAGGGACTAATATCTTATCTAAAACATATACTCGGACATTTCTATCTTATTCGAGAAATCGTCAAAGATGGGAGATGTCAAAATATGCAAAATACCATATGATGATAACAAGGATAATCATCTTACATAAGCTCACTTGCAATTATGATGGAGATCATAACTAGTTCAATGGGTATTGGATACGCGTTGATTGGGCCTAGTACAAGTGGGAGATTGTTGGATATTATGCCCTAGGCCCTTGAGAAAGGCCTATGCGTTACATCATAACATCATTATTATAGAGATAACAAACCCGATTATTATATCTTTTGCATGTTTATTATAATAATCATTGTCCCTAGCACTTATGAAGAGCTAACATGAGTTTAATGGATAATCATGTGATGATTATAGTATATAGGACGCGGATTAAACTTGTGGGTACTTGTTGGAGAACAATGTACTTGATAGACCCGTTATGAGATTCATGTCATGGTCAATTTCATAATTAAATCTCATAATAGTCATACCATTTGAATCCTTAGACCTGAGATTATCATGGTCTTCCACATTATGAACATTATGTTTGACGTACTCAAACGCTACCCTTAACCGGGTAGTTATAAAGGCTACTGTAGACACCCCGCCTTGGACCGCTCGCCCCGGTTGCACGGTTGATATTGTGTTTCTCCCTCTTTTAAGTATTTCTCGTTAGTTTATGTTACTTTCGTTAAGTTCCTGACTAACTTCGTTAAGTCCAGGGACTAAACTGAATAACAGGGCTAACTTTCTAGTCCATTCTGTCAAAAATGCCTTCTCTGAGTCGCGCGCCTCCGACCATAGGAGCCAGAAGCGCGCGCCTTCCGCCCCCAAGGAGGGAAGCGCGCGCCTCTCGGCGTCAGTTACAGATTTCTGTCCTCCCTTGCTCATTTTACATGATTTTGCCTGGGAAAGATTTCTTGGTGACTGAGTTTTGGCACCAAAAACATTTGTTTTCACCTATAAAAACATTCCTTTTCCACCCTTTCAAAGGACCTTTTTCAGCACTCTTTCAAGGACCAAAAATTCTCTCTACACAAACTATACCAAAATCATTTCCAAGGCTTTTTCAAGGAAGTCATCAAGAAGTGTTTGAAGGTCTTCGAAGCATAGGTAAAATTCCAATTTTTCCCTTTTCTCTCTACTTCATCCCTTCTCTCTTTTACTTTAATCAAACGTGCAATCACCCAAATCATTTTGGGACATGACACCAATGATCGCTTCATTCGATTGAAGTTGGTTAAGGAGCCATCTCCCTACATTCCAAACACCCCCTTTTTTAAACCCCCTTTTTATCATCAAGAACAAGAACATTTATTTTATGTAGACTTTGATCAAGCAAGACCGACATTAGTCGGGCGAGATGGGTGTTTAAGTACTTCCCATCTCGTAACCTAACCCCCGAACCTCATAACAAGAATCTTTGTTTTTGTAATCAAACTTAGGCTAAAATATTAGGTTTTTCTTATGTTCCTCTAAAACATAGGTGGCGACTCTACAATCTAAAACACGAATAGACATCCTAGGAATCCGACACACGCTCTAGCTAAGCCGTGCCCTCCCCGGGGTATCTACAGTGGTGACTCTGCTAGGGATAGTTTGAGGGTTAAACTTGCAGCTCTGTTCAAAGTCTACATCTTTTATGGGCATTCTGGTCTCTGATGGGGGAAGCGTGCACCTCTGGCCTTCTTGGCATAAGGCGCGTGCGTCCCACATCAAGGATCAAAAGCGCCCGCATCCCATATATTCTTCATGTTCTTCTTCTTTGTTGTTCGAATATATGTCCTAGACCTAGAATTGCTTAACCCCAATCATGTTGAACACTTAGGATCCCCCCAATTTTCATTAGAACCTTTCTAGGTGCCCATAGGATTCTTTGTGACCAGCACAGGTGTATTACAACTCTTCAATCAAGGCAAACCAGCCAAAGGAAGCAAATCAGCAGACCAGAATTCAACTTGCGATCAACTTAGTACTCATGTTGCCGATGACATAAACAATTAGCAAGGACAATCTGAACCTTACTGACAGTCAGGTTTCATCATTTTATCTCAAAGTCAACTTACTGATTGTCTCTGTCCTTTCTGTACTATCTTATCATAAAGTTGTTAATCTACTCTGTCATGATCACTGCGCCGTCTGACACTGAGCTACTTTTATCTCTGCTCTGTCTCTACTTGCTTTTTGCAGGTAACCAGTTGAGACAAAGGGGTCTTTACCCATCAGACTTTTGCAAGTATGCTTGTACTCCATATCTTCGCCATTAATGCTAAAGATACCGCATTTAATGCTCCTCAACCACCCAGCTGGGAATTCAAATTTGCAAGCCTTCTTCCTCAAGACTAAAGTCATTTACTCCCCCTATAAATAGAGGACTTAGTGCATTGAAGAAGGTTGGTGATTTTAGTGCATTGAAGAGAGTTGAATGTTTTGAGTATTCATTGAAGCTCAAACATTCTGTCCAGATAATCATTAGACATTTATTAGGACATACACTTGTGCACAAACTCATCAACAAATGTCAGTATTCCCGAACTAGATCATTTAAGGAATACGTTGTTTGAGTTATTCACACACCCACCTGAGTGAGATAAGTTCTCTTGGACTTGCCGCTCAAAAACACTTGGTCAGATTTGTATTACGATCCATTAGTGATCTCTAGAATATAGTCTTTGTTTCCGGCAAAGCCGTGCTTGTAATAGACTAGAGATATATAATAGTACTCTTAACCCAAATCCAAGTTCTGGCCAAACTTGGTAGAGGATGTAGCAGTATTTACACTGTGAACCTCTCCAAATCATTATATCCCTTGTTGCTTACTTTATCCTTGCCGGTTGGAACTCTATCACCGGCAGATCGTATATGGTTATACTGATTCATTGTAATTTCCATTGACCAATCTCTTACAACTGCATTGAACTCTTAGAAACTACTTTGTGTTTAAACCAAGCTCTCAAAACCTTTTTCATACTGATTTTGTGTGAGTTAAAACCAAGTCATATCTTCTCTGCTGCGCTTACTGATAATAGTTTGCAAACTGATAAGTGACTTTGTATTTATACAAGTATTTCTTTGTAAAAGTTTTAAAAAGGCTATTCACCCCCCTTCTAGCCTATTTTCCTACCAATTGGGCCTAACAATTGGAATCAGAGCTTGGAATTTTGAAAGAAATTTCCAAGCTTTGCAGCTTGTTTGCAGATACCATGGCAGGAAAAATCATGCAGTCATTCAACATCACCACCATCCCATTGTTGTATGTCAACGAGTTTGGTGTCTAGAAATATCGTATGATAAAGTATATGAACTCAATCGATGATCGGTTGATGAAGGTCATAGAAGGTGGTCCAATCATTCCTTTAAAAGTCTCAACCACCTATAGACCTATTCCCTCCACTCCACTGACACAACATGCTGATCGTGACACTGAACAAGAAACCCATGTTCAGATTGAGGAAAATCTGGTTGAAAAACCCAGAGAGGAATGGACCGATGACGACAAACTTTCAGCTACCCTAGATGGAAAAGCATGCCACATTATCTCTTGTGGTTTGGATGACAAGAAATACAAACTCATTGACTTGTGCTCTACAGCTTAAGAATGCTGGAACAAACTCCTTGCATACTTTGAAGGAGATGAGCAGGTGAAGTACAACAGACTCTACGAATGCATTGCTGAGTTTGAATCCTTCAAGAAACAAGATGGTGAATCTCTCAGGAGTGCCTACGACAGATTCTGCGAGGTAAGTAATTTATGTGCTTCATTAGGAAAGATTTATACCATAAAAGACCTAAATATTCATTTTCTAAGTTCTTTGGGAAATGAGTATCATACCAAGGTCACTGCTGTTAGAGAGGTTAGAGACTTAAACAAGACTTCTATTCAGAATCTTGTATCTAGTCTATTCTTGTATGAGAGAGAACTGCAAAAACTTAACGTTCTCGATAAAAATTTCAAAAACTTGTCTCTATCAGCTCAGTCACAGGTATCCTTCCCTTCAAACAAATTCCCTCCTATAGATCCCCATCAAACACCCTGCAGCTCCAAAAACCCAGAAGTAAACACTGACAAACCTATGGAAGAAGATGAATTCGCCGCCTTCGCCAGAAACTACAAAAGGTTTAAAGACTTCAAAAAGATGCACAAAGAAAATTACCAGCAATAAAAGTCATTCACATAACCATTTCAAAAACCAGCAAGCTACAACAAACCCTCCACCAGTGCTACCGACGGAAAGAACAACAAAGGTGACTTGGTCTGTTTTAACTGCAGGAAACCTGGTCACTTTGCTTCCAAATGTCCTCAACCAAAATATGATTATGTAAGGAAATCATTCAGCAAGAGACATCCCAAGTCTCGAAGCTTTGTTGCCGATGAAAGTACAGAAAAGGTCTTGCCGGTTTGGTGTGAGACTGACTCAGACGAAGATGCCGATGAAGATGAAGATGCTGATGTAAGCTTTGTTGCTCTAGACCTGGAAGATGCCGATATATCATCATTGCCGACTCTAGTCTACCGAGATCCATCTCCTCCAAGAACTCCAATCAGAGAAGAAATTGCTGGAAAACCTCAACCACACTTCAAAGAAATAAGTGTCAAAGAAGAAAACCCTAATGGATACAAAGTTCATCAAGTGGGAACCTCACTCTATGGCCAGTGTACCTCTTCTCACTTTACTGCCGACAAACCAACACCCTTACCGATGACAAGGAAGTTCTCATTCACTGAACATCCAAGCATTGCCAAAAGCTTATCTAAACCCATCTCTTCTCTACCTGACTTCTCTCCTAAACCTATTATCTCTACCTCTAAGATTTTAGCTGACCCTTTTCCTGAGATATCCAAAGCTGAAATGATAGAGACAATGGATGAACTTTTTATTGATCATGAGAAGCTGAGTAGTGTTCATAAAGTGATGGCTGTTGATTTCAATAGAATTTCTGTAGAGAATGACTTGCTTGTGTCTGAACTTAAAGTTCTTAAAGGACGTGAGCTCGAGTCTTTTCCTCTAAAGAAAGAAAACCTAGATCTCAAAAGCCAAGTGGCAGTATTGATAGCTCATATCGAAGATCTTGTGAAAAGGAACGATTATCTCTCAAGGACTATTGATTCTTACACAAAATCTAGAGTTGATGTTGAAACAATCCTACAGACCCAAATGTCGTATAAGGACCAATCTGGATTAGGATTTGATTCCAGCAGCAGTAGCTCTACTGAAACTTGTGCGACTGAGAAAAAGGATGAGAAAGTTGAACGTAGTCCTGTTAACTAAGTGCATAAGGATGCTAAGCCAATATACAGTGATGTGGCAATGAAGTATCCTAAGAACCAGAACAAAAGGAATGATAAGCACAAACAAAGATATGTTAAGGTTGCTGATACTGAGTCTGCCGAATAATGGTATTCTTGGTGAATACATCAGCAGAGCAAGTGCTTCCGGTCTAACCACCTCTGCTGCCGATGGACAAGTACCTAAAAAGGTAACTACCAAAGGTAAACAGAATGGGAAGAAAGGCAACACTAGCACCTTCAAACCTACTAAGTTTGTGCCTGCTCAATTCTCTAGCTCTGCCGATGCACTGACTAAACAGAATGATGTTCTACCGACTCCACAGCCTATCAGTCAAGTGAGATGTTCTAATTTTTTGATTATGGTCACAAGGCTCATGAATACCTCTTGAAGCACCTATCTGGACCCACTGAGGTTACATCCTCAAGTGGTGGCCAGATGTGGTTGCCAAAGAGGAACTAACCCTCGGACCCAAGAATAAGGGGGACCATAAGCATACCGTTTTATTTCAGGAATGCTTCATGGCCTCAACTGGTGCAAGCAAGGATTTGTGGATTCTAGATAGTGGCTGTTCAAGACACATGACAGGATTTGCAGATCTACTTGCCGATATCTCAGAAGCATTATCGGCGTAGGTACCATCAAGAGAGGTGCAGTAACTGTACAGAAGGTCTCTCTAGTAGATGGCTTGAAACACAACCTTCTATCTATAGCACAATTCTATGATAAAGGGATGCAATGTATATTTACTACTTCCAGTTGCTATGTGAAAGACATTGCTTCCAATGAAACCCTTCTCACTGCCAAAAGAAAAGGTAACATTTATGCAGTAGACTTAAGTGCTATTACTGGTGTTGCTAATGTTTGTTTTGTAGCTAAAAACATCAGTGAGAACTCATGGCTATGGCACAAGAGACCCAGTCACTTGAACTTCAAGTATCTATCTAAGCTTTCCGGTTCAAATCTAGTTACCGGTCTGCCTCAAGTGTCTGCTGATCAAGCAAAGAAATGCAAGGCCTGCCAGCTTGGAAAACAACATAAATCATCCTTACGAAGCAAGCCCTGCTCTAAGTGCCTCTAATTGCTACATATGGATCTATTTGGCCCCACAACTAAAGCAAGTATTAGGGGAACTAGATACACATTAGTTGTAGTAGATGATTTCTCTACATATACTTGGGTAGAAACCTTCAGTCACAAGGATGATACATATGCTGTTGCTACCAAGCTATTCAGACTACTACAGACCCAGAAAGAAAGCGATATAATCAGTATGAAATCAGACAACAGCACTAAATTCAAGAATAATGGTATTGCTCAGTACTGTGATAATCATGGTATAGACCACAACTTCTCAGCTGCCGATACACCACAACAAAATGGTGTCGTTGAGAGAAAGAACAGGACTCTTATAGAAGCCGGTAAGACCATGATTGTTGAAGCCAGGCTGCCGAAATACTGTTGGGCTGAAGCTATCAACACCGCCTGCTTCATTTAGAACATATCTCTCATCAACAAATTCCATAACAAGACCCATTATGAACTCTGGAGAGGCAGAATTCCCAACATTGGATTCTTCAAGATTTTTGGCTGCAAATGTTACGTGCTTTACAACGGTAAGGAGCACAGAGGTAAATTTGATGAGAAAGCTGATGAAGGAATCTTTGTTGGATACGCTAAACACAGTAAGGCCTTTCGAGTTTTTAATAAGAAACTTTTGAAAATTGTTGAAACTCATCATGTAACCTTTGATGAATTTGATTTGTTAGAGTCTGATAAGGCTCCCAATAGTACTAATGCTTCTAGTGCTCATGAGACAGGTGAATCCAGTAATTCTAACCCTGCAGGTCAAGTACCAGTTGCAGATCCAGTCATTTTAATAGAAGAACCAGCAGATACTCAGTATTTCCCATCATCGGCAGAACATGATCATACCGATAACTTTCATAATCCATTTGCCGATATAAACTCTGCTGATCATCCTGAAGACAGATCCAGCCCTCAACCTATTTCTGTTATAAGACCTAACCCTTCAAGCTCTCATCCTCCTCTCACTCAAAACTCCTCTTCTCCTCCACCATCTTCTGATCTTGATCCTCCTCTAGAATCTTTGCAACAAGAATCAGTAAGACATGATGTGTCGAGAGAAGTTAGAGCAGTTCGTGATCATCCATTAGAAAATGTGATTGGTGATGTCTTTGGTCCAAGATTAACAAGAAAACTTAGTAGAGCATTTGCTGAAAGTCTCTTCTCATCTACTATGGTTTCCAACATAGAACCAAAGAAGCCTGAAGAAGCTCTTGCCGATCCTGGTTGGGTTGAAGCCATGCAAGAGGAACTGAATCAGTTTGAAAGATGCAATGTGTGGGAGCTGGTACCAAGACCAACTTCTCAACAAGTTATTGGTACTAAGTGGGTCTATAAAAACAAGTTGGATGAAGCTGGGAATATTATTAGAAACAAGACAAGGTTAGTTACTAAAGGCTACCGACAAGAAGAAGGGATTGACTACGACGAGACATTTGCTCCGGTTGCAAGATTGGAAGCTATAAGACTTTTCTTAGCCTATGCCGCCTTCAAAGAATTCAAATTATATCAAATGGACGTGAAAAGTGCTTTCCTGAATGGAGAACTCCAAGAACTTGTGTACGTTGAACAACCACCTGGTTTTGAGGACTCCAAGAAGCCTGATCATGTCTACCGATCAAAGAAAGGTCTCTATGGCTTAAAACAAGCTCCAAGGGCATGGTATGAAACCCTATCTAAGTTCTTACTTAGTGATGGCTTTGGTTTCACTCGAGGTAAAATCGATACTACTTTATTTGTTGCCAAGCATAAGGGTCACTCATTGTTTGTTCAAATATATGTCGATGATATTATTTTTGGTTCTACTAACGAATCACTTTGCAAGAGATTTGAGAAGCTAATGCAGAGCAAGTTCGAGATGAGCATGATGGGTGAACTAACATATTTCCTTGGAATTCAAGTCAAACAAACCCACGAAAGAATATTCATCAGTCAAGCCAAGTACGCAAAAGAATTAATCAAGAAATTTGGCTTTGAAAATGCTCACTCTCAAAGCACACCATGGGCATTAACATTCATTTAGATAAGGATGAGTCAGGTAAGAAGGTAGATATGACACTCTACCGAGGTATGATCGGCTCACTCCTCTATCTTACTGCCAGTAGACTAGATATTATTAAATATCTATGTGGCACTGCTAACCTTGGATTATGGTATGCTAGAGATTCATATTTCAATTTAATAGGTTATTCAGATGCAGACTTTGTAGCTTGCAGAGTGACCAGAAAAAGTACTAGTGAAACTTGCCAATTTCTTGGTGATCGGTTGGTGTCTTGGTCATGTAAAAAGCAAGCATCAATTTCCACTTCTACTACTGAGGCTGAGTACATAGCTATCGGTAGTTGCTGTTCACAAATTCTTTGGATGAAGCAGCAGCTGGTTGACTATGAAATTTCATCTCAAGTTTGTCCCATTTATTGTGACAACCACTCTGCAATCTCAGTTTCCAACAATCTGGTCATGCACTCCAAAACCAAGCACATAGACATCAAATACCACTTTCTGAAGGAACGTGTAGAAAAGGGAAATGTTGTGCTGCTCAAGGTTCATACCGATTTCTAAAGAGCAGACATACTGACAAAGCCCTTAGACCAGAAAATATTTGAATTCCTTAGAGGTGAACTAGGTGTGACTGATTATTATGGTTAAAATTGTGCTGACTTTGCTTTTTGTATTAGTCTGCCGATTAAATCAGTAGAGCGTCAATTATCTTGCCGATAAACATTATGCCGATAATATCTTGCTGATCAATAACTTGCCAAATTATGTCTTGCCGATTTGTCAAAATTCAAATTCAAACTCATCGGTAGTTCTCATTCTTAACGGATAAGGATTCTCTGACACATGATGTAAGCAATGTCAAATCAAAGGTACAATCGGTCACACCACCTCTCTGACACGTGTGTTCACCTCCTTACTCAAATCGTGTCAAAGATTTACCCCAAATCCTTGTGATAAATCAGAAAGGTGACTTTTATACTTACCATATTATTGTTGCCGTCTTTACCCCTTCTCTCTTCTAAGTTTAACCGTCTAATTTCAACCGTCCGGTTCACGCATTAAATTCATTGTATGCGCACGTTCTCCGAGTTATTCGCTACAGTTAAACTCCTCATTATTTCTCTTCTCCCCATGCAAACCCTTCTTATTCTCTCTCTCTCTTCCATAACATATAAAAGTTTTACTTAAACCTCTTCTTATTCTTTTCGCTCTTCACTCACCTGAACTCTCCTTGTTGCTTGTGTTCATCATCATCATCTCCTACCAGTCTACAAAGATCTTACTCTAATCTCTGGTAACCATTTGATGATTTACATTTGTTCCTATAATTTAGTTTAAATTAATTGATTTCTAACTTGTGAGATTTCTTGAGTGATTTTGCAGATAATGTCAAGCAACGAAAAGGATATCTATGGAGGCTACGTTGACTCTCTGTTCTTCGACGACTCAACTGATGGTGACTTCTTGAGAAAAATCTATTGATTGGTTCTCTTTTGGACTCCTTCATCACTCCAACTGGTGTTGAATTCATATTTTTGGGTCAAGTGCAAGAGTTCTTCTCCAATGCCTCAGTCATCACTTCCCCAAATGATCCGTCTACGTTTGTCTCCATCAACTCTTCTGTCGCCGGCGTACCGATTTCTATCACTCCATCCTCTATTTCTACTGTTTTCCCACTCCTTGGAAGTGAAGGTGTAACTAGTCTATCTGATGATAAGTCCTTGGACAAGGCATGGACCCGTATGAGGGGAGCCGGTCCTAGACTTAGTGGAGATAATCATCTGAAAGCCCATTACAGAAGGAGATTCTTTGCTCTTGCTGAGATAGTTGATAGATGCTTGGTGTGCAGATCTGGCTCACACAGCCATGTAACTGATATACAGTTTGAGGCAATAGCAGCCATCGTGTTGCAAGAAGAATTCAATTGGTGTTCCTACCTATTCAGGGTCATTGCTATTGCCGTTGTTAAATGGAAGGAGGATAGAAGAAAGAACAAGGCTCACCCTGGTAAGGGATGTCATTATATGCTAATTAGCACCATTCTGAGGCACAACTCAGAAATAGTTAGAGCTTCCCTCGTACCTCCAAGCCTAGAGTTTGACAAGATTAAATCCTTAAAGCTTTCTGATTGGAATAGAATCTCCAAAAAGGCTTCTACCGGTACAGTAATTGTTCAAGCTGCTGGTTCTCTAAAGAAGAAAAAGGCAAATAAAGTTGTTAAGGTTGCCACTATTGATCCTACCGATGTCTCTACTCCTGCTCCATCTACCGATAAGATTCTTGCTGACTCAACTCCTGCTGCTCCTCGGAAAAGGAAGTTAGTCAAGGCTGCTAATAAAGTACAAACCAAAAAGTCAAAAGTCATATCTGCCGGTGAACCATCTGTCGTTCCAAAGACAAAATCTGCTGATCAGGTTCAGTCTCTGGAAATTCCAAGTGCTGATCCTAGAGCCAAAATGATAAGATTTGCTCCATCTCTTCTCTCTGATATTTCACTGATTAAGACTGAAGTAGAAGACATTGCTGATCTGGCTGAAGATCCTATTGCTGATGTACTGAAGAAGTCTGCCATTGTCAGAAAATGCTGACCAGTAAGAAACCCCACTTTCCATTCCTTCTATCGCAACCATTGGTCCTTCACTAATAAGGTCCTTCCAAAGAATTGGGTGTTTCTCATGGATCATCTCCATCCTTTTATTCACCAACTGCTCCAGTTTCATGAGGAATGAAAGGAATTAGTTCCTCCTGGGAATCGAGCTGATTATGTGGATCTTACTAGCTTGAACTGGCTCACTGATATGTTCAAAGACAAGTTTGTCCCTCTTCGAAAATTTCAAAGGTTATCAGAAGCTGAGCTTAGGTTAAACTTTGGACGTTACTTTGATCTGCTGCCGACTCCGTGGAATCAAGTCTACCTCTTCCAAGATAGATTTAGACAAGACTTGATGGTCCAAAGTGTATGGGTCTCCTATGCTGAGATATACGGTCAGCAGTCAAAGTTCCTTGAATCTGATCCCTATCAAATGGGAAGACCAGAAGATTATGATGAGTTACTGGTCTACAATGATGATGAAACTATCTCTGCTGGTCATCTTGCTGATCAGTTCTTGCAGAAAGTAAAGAAATCCACCATTGATTTGATAGAAGAATCTGCAGCATTTCTTTCCAGAACTCCTGCCGAACAACTAGCAGTCACTCCCATTCCTTCTCCCAGTAGCTCTGTTGATGTTGCTGACTTTGTTTGTGCTCACAAGGTTGATACTGACATTCCTACTTCTTCTAACTCAATTAGTGAGTTGGACAAGATGCCGATTAGCATAATCTTTAAGAAGCCCTCTTCTGGTCAAGTTCAAACTGCCGCTGCTCCAGCCTCTGTGTCATCTGCTAAAGCATTTGCTGACTCCATACTAGCTAGTGATGGATCTGAGCGTGGCTCTGCTGATAAATCTGTTGAACAGATTTTTGAGAAAACTATAGACACTCAACCTACTGATGAGACCAGCGGTGCTGATGAACCCTTATTTAATCAAGTTGAGGAAACTATGGACACTCAACCTCTGATTGTTGAAGAAGACCAACTTGCATCCATTTAGGAAACTATAGAAACTCAATCTGCTGATGAAGTTGTAGATTTGCTGATGTCAGGAGGAGCTTGTTCTGCTAAAGAGGTTGTTACTGATGATCAGAAAATGGTGTATACTTATGAGCTAACTACAGAAACTCATCCATCTGAGCAAACTACTGACACTCAGGTCATTCTTTCTGATGAAGCCTCTGAGAAAACTTTAGACACTCAGATTATTCAAGTCTCTCTTTCTTCTGCTGATGTGATCCTGGTGGAACCTACTGGTGTTAAGGAGATTATTGAGTTGGGAGGAGGTGCCGATGCTGAGATAGACGTTCCAGCTAATCGGATTGCTAACCTTGATGCTTTAATTGCTGCTGACTTGCAGTTTGAGGAATTTCAGGATGCTTTATTTGCTCTTGATTCCTTTCCCCTACTGCCTGCTCCTGAAGCCCTTCCTGCTCCAGCTATTGGATCTGCTGCTGTTGTCAGTACTGCCAATGGAAAGGCTCAGATGAGATAGATCCTGAGGACTACATGGAGCTACCGATACCTACCCTGCAGCAAATCCCCAATCCCTTTGGTCCAAACCATTCCTTTCTTACTGGCTCAACCAGTGAGCAGCCTACATTCTTACCATGGATCAAGTCTGATTTCAAAAGGAAGAAAGGGAAGGCTCCCCGGGTGTCAAAGCTCAAAGTGAATAAACCTGTCTATAATCCTCTTCACTGCTTGATGATCAACGACGAACTTCATGATATACTTGAATTCAGATCTACTGATTCTCGTGGTCTACTTTACTTGGTCAAATCTGCTGCTCTTGCACTGACTTTACCAATGTTTCATCCTTAACAGCGTGCCGATCACTTGGTCTATACCTCAAGGATGATGAATGCCGGGTTGATGGCCATGGTTCTTGAAGGTCGTGCCTACTTGAACTTCATTCTGGCCTTATTTCTTTTAATGGAAGACGGTGGTGTTTTTCATCTGCCTAGAGATCATGAAATCATTGTGCATCCTGCATTCACTCTGCCGATCTTCCAAAGCTTTTGTGCTGCCAACCTAATCTCTTCAACATCTGTTTCTGCTGACTACTTCGTGCCTGCTGATGCTGCTGCTCTTCAACAATTTCTGCTCCTTCCTTCTGTTCTTGTTCCTTCTTCACCCTCTGAGCTGATCATTCTTTCATCTGATGATGAGATGGTTGCTGATGATGTTCTTGTCGAGGATGCTGATTTGAATAATAAAGACTTTGTCTCTTTTTTGGTAGTCCCATCTTCTCTCAGTGTCTTCCAGCCGACAATTGTTAACAGCTTATATGAGTATTTGCGCCATGGTGATGGTAATTTCTCAAATCAGCAAGTGCCTGCCACTCGTGCTGATATTGGTGATATGGGCCTCTCTCTTGCCGACCTGATTAAGGATGTTCACAAGGATATTGTTAAGAAACTAATTAAGTCCAATCAGGAGGAAGAGAATAGGCGAGTCAAAGACTTAAAGGAGCTTCTTGTTGATAGAGAGGACCGACTGATGACGCTTTCTGAATCTTTGGGAAATATGCATTCCATTCAGAAGCAACTTGTTGGTGACCGTAATCTTCAGATCAGAGACCAAAAGACTGTTGAAGACGAGCTAGCTACTACCAAGATCGCTCTTGCTGATGCTCAACTTAAAATTGATGCTCTTGAAGCCAACAACAAGATGCTGACTGAGAGATTGGAAAGTGCTCAGAGAAGACAAAAGAGGAAAGCTGACAAAGAGGCTGCCAGAGCAAAGAAGAAGTCCAAGTGTACTGGATCTACATCAAAGGCTGCTGACCAACAAGAAGACCCTCCCGTGTCTTGAGTCAATGTAGCCAATGATATAGATATCCTGAAGATCTTCAAAGATATATCCAACAAAATCTTTGCTAACATTCTGTTTTTGTGTATGCTTATATTTTGTTATGTTCTTATAATATTTCTTCTATTCTTCTTGCTAACTTTGTCTTGCAGATTATTACTCATCTGCTGATCATTACTAATCAGCAATCATTCATCTCTTTCTATTTTTTTTATTTTGTATTTTTTCTTTACCTTTACTTGACATCTCGTGTGACTTGGCTTAGGGAATGAAAATAAATAGACTTCCTTTGAAACCATTCTTTTACTAATCTAAAATAGATGTTCTTGTTTAGAGTGATTGGACTTAAGCAATTAGGAGGAGATTGTTGTTCGAATATATGTCCTAGACCTAGAATTGCTTAACCCAATCATGTTGAACACTTAGGATCCCCCAATTTTCATTAGAACCTTTCTAGGTGCCCTTAGGATTCTTTGTGACCAGCACATGTGTATTACAACTCTTCAATCAAGGCAAACCAGCAAAAGGAAGCAAATCAGCAGACCAGAATTCAACTTGCCGATCAACTTAGTACTCATGTTGCCGACGACATAAACAATCAGCAAGGACAATCTGAACCCTACTGACAGTCAGGTTTCATCTTTCTATCTCAAAGTCAACTTACAAATTGTCTCTGTCCTTTCTGTACTATCTTATCAGAAAGTTGTTAATCTACTCTGTCATGATCACTGCGCCGTCTGACACCGAGCTACTTTTAGCTCTACTCTGTCTCTACTTGCTTTTTGCAGGTAACCGGCTGAGACAAAGGGGTCTTTACCCATCAGACTTTTGCAAGCATGCGTGTACTCCATATCTTCCCCATTAATGCTAAAGATACCGCATTTAATGCTCCTCAACCACCCAGCTGGAAATTCAAATTTGCAAGCCTTCTTCCTCAAGAATAAAGTCATTTACTCCCCCTATAAATAGAGGACTTAGTGCATTGAAGAAGGTTAGTGATTTTAGTGCATTGAAGAGAGTTGAATGTTTTGAGTATTCATTGAAGCTCAAACATTCTGTCCAGATAATCATTAGACATTTATTAGGACATACACTTGTGCACAAACTCATCAACAAATGTCAGTATTCCCGAACTAGATCATTTAAGGAATACGTTGTTTGAGTTATTCACACACCCACCTGAGTGAGATAAGTTCTCTTGGACTTGCCGCTCAAAAATACTTGGTCGGATTTGTATTACGATCCATTAGTGATCTCTAGAATTTAGTCTTTGTTTGTGGCAAAGCCGTGCTTGTAATATACTAGAGATATCTAACAGTACTCTTAACCCAAATCCAAGTTCTGACCAAACTTGGTAGAGGACGTAGCAGTATTTACACTGTGAACCTCTCCAAATCATTGTCTCCCCTGTTGCTTACTTTATCCTTGCCGATTGGAACTCTATCACCGGCAGATCGTATATGGTTCTACTCATTCATTGTAATTTCCATTGACCAATCTCTTACAACTGCATTGAACTCTTAGAAACTACTTTGTGTTTAAACCAAGCTCTCAAAACCTTTTTCATACTGATTTTGTATGAGTTAAAACCAAGTCATATCTTCTCTGCTGCGCTTACTGATAATAGTTTGCAAACTGATAAGTGACTTTGTATTTATAAAAGTGTTTCTTTGTAAATTTTTTTAAAAGGCTATTCACCCCCCCCCCCTCTAGCCTATTTTCCTACCAATTGGGCCTAACATTCTTTTTTCTACACTAATTATTTCTGAAGGGATTACAATACACATTCAGGACCAGGGCAATCCCCTGAGTCCAAAGTCTGACAATCTGACAGGTTTGCCCAGAAGCGGGCGCCTCCCATTGACTCTGCACCAGGCGCGCTCATCCCACAACACAGGCCAGAGGCGCGCGCTTCTGGGTGGTTTTCCAGAACAGGGACAGTTTCAGAACAGAGCAGAATGATTGGGGTGTGGGCACAGTTGCCTGCATCATGGACTGATTTGGACCTCTTAACTGTTTCATTTTGTGTGTTGTTTTATCGGTCACACGGGTGATTCGAGAGTTGTAATTATGTGCTTATTTGCTTTTCTTTCATAAAAAAAAAGTAAAAAATATTTTGTCACATGTTAGACCTCACACTACATGCACATATTCCTATGAATTGCTCACTATCGAGTCGCACAAGTTCATAACCCCAAACCCGTCGAGGCCCGTCATAGGAAGTTTCAAGCTCCACCCGACCTTTACTCTTTCGAAGCGGTAAACCTCAGCCCGTGGCGTAGTTCATGACTACATGCCGGGGGTGACCTTAAGCCTCTCATTAGCCGAGCACAAGCCAACACAATTCTAGTTAGGGTCTAACACTCCGTGACCACGACGGTTTTCATGTGCCGAGATTTCCCTAAACTAATGTCTTCAAAACATACATGCCAAGTGGTTATAATGGATGAAATAAAACTCCGTCCCCAAGTGGTTATTATGGACGAAAATAAAAACCTGTCCCCGCATGTATGCTTTACTACATTAATTTAGTTTAATCCCGACACGTGTAGGATTCACAAGCGTGATAGAATCCAATGAGTATATGGGACCGCGAGATGGTCTATATACTAGTGTGACGATTCCATTATTTTCTTAGAAACTCAAAAGGGACTCCTTCCCTCTGACTTATATATATATATAAAAAAAAGTCTTTTCCTATGTGGTTTGAGTCGTGTGCCCAATGTGTGTTCTAAGCCTCTTCATGGACCGAAAGTGTTACTCAAGACTGACAAGGGCCTCTTCTGCAATATAGGTTCAATTGGTCCTTACAGAGTCTACCGGGATTCAGCGAATCGGTTAGTTCGTGAAGTGATCACTCCAACAGCTCCGACGGCATCAATGGCCGGCAGCTCCAACACCGACAACACCATGTCTCTTGAGCAACTCTCAGCTATGGTCCAACTTCTCCAAGATCAAGTCTCCACTCTTAATAAAGAAGCCCAAAACAAGGATGGTCTTTGGCAATCCCATGTTGACAATCAAAGGGAGGCCCACGAGGCCGAAATGGAGCAAATGAAAGAGAAGCTCACCAAGCTTGCCAAGGGTAAAGAAAAAGAGAACAATAAAGAGTCCGAATAGACTAAGGGTTTGTTTCAAAGCCCCTATGTCAGTGCCCGCACCAAGAAAATGGGGGAACCGAGCACCGAGAACAATGAGCACAAAATGGTTGATTCAATTATGGCTTACATAGACCAACGTTTCAACGGTCTCAACTTGGGTAAAGGCTCTGACACAAGCCTTTATCAATCATCCATGCTCATGAACACGATGGCTTCTCTTCCCGACAAGTTCAAGATGCCTGACATAAGAAAGTTCAAGGGCAACTCTTGCCCCATGGCACACATTGAGACTTACATATGGGCTATGGTTCCATAGAAGGTCTCTCCTAAAGTTATGGCACAATGCTTCCCTCTTACTCTCGAGGGGGAGGCAAAATATTGGTATGCAACTCTCCCGCTCACAGTTCGTCTTGATTGGGATGCCGCCATGCTCGCCTTCAAAAGTCAATACCATGGCAACACCACTCACCGCCCGACCAAGAAAGAGCTTGAGAACACTACTCAAAGGGACAGTGAGTCCTTTATTGACTTCACAAGAAGGTGGAATGACAAGCTTGCCGAAATTGTCGAGAGGCCTAATACCAAAGAGCAAATGGACATCTTTCTCAAGTGTCTAAAGATTGATCTTCGCACCCATCTAAGTGGGGCTTCCTATGCGGATTTCTCTCAAATGTATGAGGCGGGGATCTGAATGGATGAGTTGCTCAAAGAGATCAAGAAAAGTGCTCCTAGCCTCCGTTACAAGGCCGCCTCTAACTCCACCAAAGAGGCTTCGGTCAATGCCGTCACTACCGACAAGGGGAATTACAAAAGGGTTCCTCCACCTCAAGGCAAGAGGTCTCAAAATGACTGTGTCTACACTCCTCTCCAAGGCATGACTCAAACCGAGGCCTTCAAAGTTCTCAAATCAAAGGGGCAAGTCACACCTATACAAGGGTATCAACCCAAGTCAATCAATGACAATCATTGCTCATCACAAATATTGTGGCTACCACCAACATAGTGGCCATCTCACCGAGGAATACTTTGTCCTCCGCAACGTCATCCAAGATCTCATAGACAAGAAAGAGTTCATAGTGCCTAGTGGTGACAATGTCAATGTAATAGAGCTAGGAGAATTTGAGGAGACCACTTATTCAATCCTAATTGTGAATAAGGGCTCCAAAGTTATGAATGCAATTGATAATTCTTGCTACGTTGTGACTTACGATGAGGTAATGAAGGAAGTACTAGAGAATAGGAAAAAGAGGCAAGATGGGAATGTCAGCATGCTAACTCGATCCGGACGAGTCATAGAAAACAACTCCACTACTTCGGCACCAAGCACCTCTTCTCAAAGCCCACAAACTCGCGACACTCCTGAAGACCCTTTATTGGTTTAACTCAAGAAAACTCAAGCCAACATCTCCATTTGGGACCTCATTGCATCCTCGAAGAAGCACCAAGATCTTGTCATCAGTAATCTTGACGACACGTCGATATCTCCCGATACCACCCCCGAAGACCTTATTGCAATGATAGGCCACATTCATTTTGGCAATGTCATCATTTTTGCCGACATGGACCTTCCACCATTTGGGTCCGATCACAATGAGGCCATCTATCTCAAAGTGAGAGCAAGGGGGATACCTATCTCAAGAGTCTTGGTTGACGGTGGTTCCGCACTCAACCTAATGCCCGGCCGAATCATGGGCATACTGGGGCTTAAGAATTCAGATTTAAAGCCTTCTACTCAAGTAATCTGAGGTTACGACAGCATTGTCCGAACAGTCATGGGCATGGTGGAAATAGACATTGAGTTTAGGAGCATGGTCATGTCCGTCCCATTTCAAGTGCTCGATGTACCTTCCTCATTCAACTTACTCTTGGACCGCCCATGGATACACAGTTCCAATGCCGTCCCTTCGACTCTCCATCGGTGCGTGAAGTTCAGAAATGGGGATGAAATAGTGACCGTCATGGCAGAAAACGTCAATATCCACAGAAAAGGGGAACCCGTCCACCAAGTCCACCATGGTTTAGAAGACTCCACCCTCTCTGGCGTCTCAATCAACGCCATTGACAAAGAAAGGGGAAACAAATCTTGGGCCCTCGGTAATCGCAAGGTCCTCCGTATGATGAGGAATATGGATTACTTCCCCGGTTTAGGCCTAGGGAAACATCAACAAGGGAGAATGCAACCCGTAGAAGTCCCATTTGTCAAAAACAAGTTCGGATTGGGGTACGAGCCTTCCAAAGATGATTTGAAATACGAGCAAGCCATCAAAAATGAAAAAGCCCGAGCTCGTAGGGAAGGCCATCGTTACGAGATTCCCAATCTAAAGCCTTACCGCAAGACACTAAATGGCTACTTTGTCTGCCAAGGGGAAGACGTTTCGTACATGATCTTTCCCGAGCCATGGTTCAACATCAAGGGCATCAGGAAGCCCGGTCTTAAAATATTTTCCGACTGTGAGATTCAAAAATCTGAAGGGGAACCAACTCCCATGTCACCCCAAGGAACTCGCCATCATGGATGAGTTCCAAGTAAATGCCATCTATAACACCGACACGAGAAAGGAGACTATCAGCGAGATCCAGGCAAGCTCCGAGCCAATCAACAACTGGTATTCTACAAAGGGGCCCGTGGTATCCGAGGAATTCTTGGTCGAGAAGATGGGTTTCATTCCGCGCAAGGTCACAAAGGAAGATTTGTTCACATTCACTTTGAGTCCGAGAGTGTCTCCGATACCCTCACCCAAGAGGATATAGAGGCCATAGGCGAGCGTGTGTTCCCTTTCTTTGTTAAAGAAAAATTTGATCTTTCCGAGTACCCCGAGATTGCAAACATCATGAATGATGAATTAACTAATAACGAATCTAATGAACTAGTTAATAACGATTCAAATAATGATGAAATAGACCACGAAAACACAACATACTTAAATGAACTTGCTCAACAGGTCCGTAGTCATGGTGAAAATGGTCTAGGGGCTGACGAAGAATTGCATGTTGTTAATCTGGGACCGACGAAGAGCCGAAAGAAACCAAGATCGGAAGCTTCTTCAAGGGGGAAGAGAAAGACAGATTGACTGCACTGCTCAGAGATTTCCTGGATGTATTTGCATGGTCATACAAAGACATGCCGGGTTTAGACAGAAAGGTCGCGGAGCACAGAATTCCAATCAGAGACGACGCTAAGCCTACAAAGCAGAAACTCAGAAAGATCAAGCCAGAATGGTTTTTGCAAGTCAAAGAAGAGATAGAGAAGCTTCTCAATGTGGGCTTCATCAAAGTTATTGAGTATCCGACATGGTTAGCTAATGTGGTCACAGTCCGAAAGGCTAATGGCAAGGTTCGTGTTTGTGTGGACTTCCGGGATTTGAACAAAGCTTCTCCAAAGGATAACTTTCCACTACCCAACATCGACATGCTAGTCGACTCCACTGCTGCCTACGAGGTCCGCTCATTTGTGGATGGTTTCACTAGGTACAATCAGATTCTCATGGCCGAGGAGGATCAACACAAGACTGCTTTCACAACACCGTGGGGCACTTTTTGCTACACTGTTATGCCGTTTGGGTTAAGGAACGCTAAGGCTACTTATCAAAGGGCCGTGACAGATTTGTTCCATGACATGATCACAAAGAAATTGAGGTCTATGTGGACGACATGATCATCCATTCAAAAGGGACCGACGGTCAACACTTGATCGACCTCCGCAAGTTCTTTGAAAGGCTTCGGCAACACAAAATGAGGCTCAATCCCGTAAAGTGCAATTTCGACGCAAAGTTCTTGGCTACATGGTCACAGAAAGGGGTATTGAAGTAGATCCCTCAAAAATCAAGGCAATCATTGACATGCCTCCTCCCAAGACACAGAAAGAAATCAAAGGTTTCATGGGCAGACTTCAGTACATCAATCGGTTTGTGCACCAGCTTACTTCCATGTGTGAACCAATCTTCAAGCTACTCAAGAAGAATGTGGCTCTAGAATGGACCGACGCTTGCCAAGAAACTTTCGACCAAGTGAAGCATTACTTGACATTCCCTCCAGTCTTGGTTCCACCTCACAATGAGAAGCCTCTCTTTCTCTACCTCACAGTGAATGATGAAGCCCTTGGGGCTATGCTAGCACAAGAGAAACGAGACTCCACAAAGGAGAATGCCATTTACTTTGTCAGTCGCCGATTTCAAGGAGGCGAACAGAACTACTCCATCTTGGAGAAGTCATGTGCAGCACTGGTTTGGGTCACTCAAAATCTCAAACATTACATGGAAGCCTTTCCAATCGAGCTAGTAGCAAAAGTGGACCCGCTCCGCTACATCTTCGAGAAACCTTTCATGTCGACAAGGATAGCCAAGTGGTACTTCATGCTCTCCGGCTATGATATCACTTACGTCACACTGAAATCCATCAGGGGGAAAGTATTCAGAGATCAGCTTGCTGAATTTCCGTGTGACGAAGTGAAGGGGGAGGACTTACAGTTTCCCGACGAGCACTTGGTTTGCACTACAACCGAGGAAAATAAGTGGCAACTCTTTTTAGATGGCGCCGCCAATAAGCATGGTTATGGGATATGAATGTTGCTTGTTGATCCAAAGGACATCTACACTCCAATTGCAATCCGTCTTTAATTTGAAGCTACCAACAACTTTGTCGAGTATGAGGCATGTATAGCGGGGCTAGAAGCAGCACTAGAAAGAAATGTCACAGAGCTAGAAGTATTCGGTGATTCCCTCCTCCTTATCAATCAGACATCGGGTAAATGGCGAATCTAAGACCCGACCCTCCAATAGTATGGTAAACATCTCGAGGAATTGGTTGAACAGTTCCAAGACATCACGTTCAATTATTTGCCAAGAGACAAGAACCGCTTTGCCGATGCTTTGGCTACAATAGCCTCATTAGTTGAGATTCCGAAAGGAAAAATGGTGAAACCCTTCAAAATTTCAAGAAGGACCAGTCCGGCATACTGCATGAATATTGAGATCAATGAAGTCCAAGATAACCCCCCGTGGTACACAGACATCATGAACTTTCTCAACAATGGCACCTTTCCCGAGAATAGAAATGGGAAAACTCGAGTGGCATTACAAAAGCTAGCCGCCAGATATGTGTTGATCGGAAACCGAGTCTACAAAAGACACCAACAAGGGATCAATATCTTATGTGCAAATGAGACCGAAGCTCAAGAAATCATGCACGAAGTCCACAAAGGCGAGTGTGGACCCCACATGAATGGGATTATGTTTTCCAAGAATATACTCCGTATTGGTTACTATTGGACTACAATGGAAAGAGATTGCATCGAGAAAGTCAAGAAATGCGCCAACTGCCAATTCCATGCCAATCTGCAGCATGCTCCACCTTCACAATTGTACAACATGACCACACCTTGGCCATTCTCTTGTTGGGGCATAGATATCATCGGAAAATTCCATCCTACGGGAAGCAATGGACAGTCATTTATTCTAGTGGCCGTGGATTATTTCACAAAATGGGTCGAAGCACAAGCTTACCGAGTCCTCAACGCCAAGAAAGTGGCCGAGTTCGTGAAGAACAACATCATGTGTCGATATGGTATTCCTCATCAGATCATCTCCGACAATGGTTCTCACTTTAAGAAAGAAATGGATGCACTTTTGGTTAACTACAAAATTACCAAGCACAAGTCATCCCCGTACCGTCCCCAAGCCAATGGAGCGGTCAAAGCGGAAAACAAGACAATCGAGGTCATCATACGAAAAATGGCTTCAATAGGAAGGGATTGGCCCGAGAAATTACCACTATCATTGTGGGGCTACCGCACGTCAATACGGTCAGCAACGGGAGAAACTCCGTACTCATTAGTTTATGGTTCTGAAGCCGTACTCCCAGTCGAACTCGAGGTTCCTTCTCTACGGGTCTTACTCGAGAACCAAGTCAACGAGGTTGATTGGATGCAAAGTCGATACGAGCAACTAGCCCTACTTGACGAAAAGAGGTTAAGAGCATTTGAACGCACAAGGGCTTATCCACAAAGAATGGCAAGGGCTTTCAATAAAAAGGTGAAGCCTCGAAACATCAAAGTGGGAGACCTGGTCCTAAGACAACATCCTCCCAATGCCATGAATCCCCTTGGGAAATAGGGACCCCGATGGATCGGTTCTTATGTGGTAAAAAAGATAGTAAGCGGCGGTGCAGTCCGACTCATAGATTTGGATGGTGATTAATTGCCGAAGGAGGTCAACCTCGACAAGCTCAAGAAGTTCTACGCCTAACAAATAAAGATCATTAAAAAAAAAAAAAAAAAAAAAACGCTCGCTAGGTTGAAAACCCGCAAGGGCGGGCTAGGTAAAACTTAGAGCACGTGCAAAAAAGAAGCCCGCTAGATTGAAAACCAGAAAGGGCGGTCTAGGCAAAAAACTGGGTGCAAAAAAAAATGGTTTTCATTTGTTTGAACTACAGAGACCTGAGCCTCTCTACGAGAAGAACGTAGGCAACCTTCGGGTGCGGTCTAAAACAATATTTTTTACCTAATCACGTCATAACAAAATACAATTGTTTATTCATCTCTTGAATCATTGTTACCATTACAACGGATATGTTGAGCAATAAAAGACATTAAAACATTAAATTCTAAACAAGTGGTCTATCTTAATTGCAATCTTGGGGAACTAGGAAAAGTTTAATTTTCTTTTAGCTTTCGAAGGGCCACCCGAACGGCTCTCAATCCTACCCTTCTTGGGAGGTCTAGGAACACTAAGGCGGACTGAAACCTTCTGAGCAGCGACGCGCCTCCGAGTATAAAAATTATCTAAATGACTGCCGAATGGGTCGGCCAAAATATTGTGCGAATCAGCCGCAGCTTCCCTATATCTCAAAGCACTGCTAGGCTCAAAGTCCTTCCCTAGAAACTCAGCACGAAGAACGTCAACCCAAGTGATGCCGCGGTAAAAGGTGCCGAACAAATGATCCAAATAATTCTCGGGAAGAAACATACTACCCCGAAAAATAGGGGCAGAAGCCCACCGATGATGGTCATCTCCCCAAGCTGACTGAAGCTCCCCTGAGAAGTCCGGACCCATATATTAAAATGGACGGAACACCCCACTCTTTGGGAAAGGAATAATCTGATGGCGACCGAACTACCTCAGAACCCGCTCCGGGTGGTAAAATGAAGAGTCTCTCAATCCGGGTAAGACCACATGCTCAAAACCCGAGGTCCATTCCACAAAAGAACGCAGACCCCAAGAGGGAGGACACCACTCAATGTCAGCCGATGACCGAGACGCAAAGAATGTCTTCCAACCATTTTCAGATAAATCCCGAATCAGCAATTTTCTCCTGTGAACAGAAAAAGGAGACAAGTCACCCTCCGAAGAATAAACTCTAAAGTGTTCCCGGAGCCATATGGTCAGAAGCAAGGGGCTTCGCCGACATACCTCACCCGTTCGATGCAACTCATTAAGGCCGTATAGGGTCTCCCCCACTATAAGAGGGATTATACTAAACTGTTGCTCTTTTGCCTGCAAAATAATCTCAGCTAACTGCGCATCAGCAGTCCCGAAGGGTGTCACAAACAAAACCTCGCTGAAAAGGCAAATTGCCAGGGCGTTCCTCTTAAAGGATTGAACCGCCGTATCCTCCGAATGCAAGCTGAAGAACATCGGCAACTCAGTTATGTCAATCGCAGTGCCATGCAACATCTTCCTCACCTCTCCGACGGGGAGATTCAACACATCAGACCAAGAATCGATCACACCTCTATGGTATTTGGGGACGGCAATTTGACCCATCAATGGCATGCCTAGCATCGCACCAAAGTCATCAACAGTCGGCACCATTTCATTTGCCGAAAAATTAAAGGTGTGACTATCAGAATCCCAAAAGGCTGCAGCAGCCTTCAACAAATACCAATCCGGCTTTTTTAAGGTCCAAAGTGTGAAGAGAATTCGGAACCCAAAATCCTTCACAAAATCCTTCTTAGGATGAGTCTTGAAAGAGTAAACAAAGGTCGAAAAGTCCTTCTCATACTCTCTAAAAGCCTTGGCACCAAGAACAAAAGAATTGGAAGCCATGGAAAATGTTGGTTACAAGCAAAATCAAACAAGAAAGAATGCTCAAGAGTGGCAGAAAATAGATGTTGGGAAAATGTGTTCGAACAGAAGCTGATATTATAGCTGTTGGGGATCTTTTGGCCAACAAATGTCAAGCCCCAGAATTCGCTCCCCAGAGGCGCGCCCCTCCCACCAGCCACAGGAGCAGCGCGCGCGTCCCACAGTCACTAGCTGAGGCGTACGCCTCCCATTCCAGAAACGCCTCAATTGGCCCTTGTCAAAGAAAGAAATCACAGGGAAGCAGAGCTCAGACATTCCTAAGGACAGCGGGGTCGAGACCACAACTCCGCCTTTGAATACACAGTTGGGCACACATTAATTTGGTCCGCCCCTAAGGCATGACTAAATTAAAATAAGATAGAAACTCCCACTAAATCTTAAAGTAGGGCGTGTCCTTCCTTTCGAGTCAAGGTCAATCTAGACAGTTTCCTCTCTAAAGGGAAAACTCATCTTTTCGGTCCACAGTCAACTGTGCCCGCACCCCACAAAAGTCAATAACAAGTACAGCTCTGAACAGCATACAGCTACAAACAGCAATTCAGTCCATGAGAAACCGCTGAAATCATCACTTCTTAAGCAACATAACGGATTCACTAACGGATTCGTCAATTAGGGTTTACTAACAGACTCATTCAAGGGATTTACCAACGGATTCATCAAACTGATTCACTAACGGATTCGTCAACAGAGTTTATTAACAGACTCATTCAAGGGATTCACCAACGGATTCATCAAACGGATTCACTAACAGATTCGTCAACAAAGTTTACTAACGGACTCATTCAAGGGATTCACCAACGGATTCATCAAACGGATTCACTAACGGATTCGTCAAAAAAGTTTACTAACGGACTCATTCAAGGGATTCACCAACGGATTCATCAAATGGATTCAATAACGGATGCGTCAACAAAGTTGACTAACGGACTCATTCAAACGGATTCGTCAACAGAGTTTACTAACGGACTCATTCAAGGGATTCACCACCGGATTCATCAAACGGATTCACTAATGGATTCGTCAGTAGAGTTTACTAACGGACTCATTTAAGGGATTCACCAATGGATTCATCAAAAGGATTCACTAACGGATTCGTCAACAAAGGTTCACTAACAGACTCATTCAAAGGATTCACTAACGGATTCGTCAACAGAGTTTACTAACGAACTCGTTCAAGGGCCTACTAACGGACTCATTCAAACGGATTCACTAACGGGTTCGCCAACAGAGTTTACTAACGGACTCATTCAACGGATTCGCTAACAGAGTTTACTAACGGACTCATTCAAGGGATTCACCAATGGATTCATCAAACGGATTCACTAAAGGATTTATCAACAAAGTTTACTAACGGACTCATTCAAAGGATTCACTAACGGATTCGTCAATAGAGTTTACTAACGGACTCATTCAAGGGATTCACCAACGGATTCATCAAGCGGATTCACTAACGAATTCGTCAACAGAGTTCACTAACGGACTCATACAAGGGATTCACCAACGGATTTATCAAGCAAATCTAATAATGGATTCAGCTGGCGGATTTACAAACGAATCATGCCACCTCCTCTATCAACAAAAGCCGCTCACACAGGGAGCGCACCCCTATCTCTTGCAATTTCAAATTCCTGCTTTCATCGAGTCTTTGCTTTTTCTTGGTGATGTCCTCGGCGGGTGTACTTTCTTTCGTCGACGCGTTTTGTCTTGCAATCCACGTCGCCGAGGGGCTCTGTAGACATCCCGCCTTGGACCGATCACCCCGGTTGCACGGTTGATCTTGTGTTTCTCCCTCTTTTAAGTGCTTCTCGTTAGTTTCTGTTACTTCCGTTAAGTTCCTGACTGAATTCGTTAAGTCTAAGGACTAAACTGAATAACAGGGCTAACTTTCTAGTCCATTCTGTCAAAAATGCCTTCTCTGAGTCGCGCGCCTCCGACCATAGGAGCCAGAAGCGCGCGCCTTCCGCCCCCAAGGTGGGAAGCGCGCTCCTCTGGGCGTCAGTTATAGATTTCTGTTCAAGAATCCCTCCCTTGCTCATTTTACATGATTTTGCCCGGGAAAAATTTCTTGGTGACTGAGTTTTGGCACCAAAAACATTTATTTTCACCTATAAAAACATCCCTTTTCCATCCTTTCAAAGGACCTTTTTTAGCACTCTTTCAAGGACCAAAAATTCTCTCTACACAAACTATACCAAAATCATTTCCAAGGATTTTTCAAAGAAGTCATCAAGAAGTGTTTGAAGGTCTTCGAAGCATAGGTAAAAGTCCAATTTTTCCCTTTTCTCTCTACTTCATCTCTTCTCTCTTTTACTTTAATCAAACGTGCAATCACCCAAATCATTTTGGGACATGACACCAATGATCGCTTCATTCCATTGAAGTTGGTTAAGGAGCCATCTCCCTACATTCCAAACACTCCCTTTTTAAACCCCCTTTTTATCATCAAGAACAAGAAGAACATTTATTTTATGTAGACTTTGATCAAGCAAGACCGACATTAGTCGGGCGAGATGGGTGTTTAAGTACTTCCCATCTCGTAACCTAACCCCAAACTTTGATGGCAATTTAATTATCAGACATAAAATTCTAAAGATATTATTTGATTCTCTATGACAATAATATGAAAAAATTACCTCTTAATCTTTAAGTAATATCCAAATTACGTTTTATGACAAGCACATTTTTATTTTGGGCTGGACTCTTGTGAGACCGCTGTACAACGTGCGACGGCTCACATCCAAGCCGAGCCGAGCCAAATTTTTTTCCACGCTATTTTTTGCTCGCTAGCAAAAGTAGCACTTTTTATAAAAAAAAACAAAAAATGTAACACTTTTTTCTCAAATGTTACACTTTTTTTTTCAAAAATGTACCACAATTTTGTTGAAATAGATTAAAAATAACATAAGATTGACAGCT
Source organism: Campanula takesimana (assembly GCA_026119855.1). Taxonomy (NCBI): domain Eukaryota; kingdom Viridiplantae; phylum Streptophyta; class Magnoliopsida; order Asterales; family Campanulaceae; genus Campanula; species Campanula takesimana. The sequence continues at coordinate 566,024 of JAOWBW010000691.1, forward strand.
AAACTAATGTTGCATTTTATAATAAATGAATGTAACTTCGCCCCCCCCCTCAATTGTAACACTTTTCTAGGGTTTTACATTCAATTGAAATGTAAACCCGATTATATACATGAATTTTTACTCTTTTTTGAAGAAAAAAAGTAACATTTACTAAATAAAAATGTTACATTAATCAATATAGAAAATTATAATCATAAGAGTTTGCACTCTGTTACACTTCAAATATTACTTTTTCTAGCTACAAAAACTATCAAACTATTTATATTTTGCAAAACTGCTGTTACATTTGACAGTAAAAGTGTTACTTATTGAAGATGAAACTGTTATTTTTATCAAAACAGAGTGTTACTATTAAGCCAAAACTAACGGCTTAGGTTAAAATACCGCAAGTGCACGGGTTGTTGTAATATAATGATGTGCAAGTACAGGTCGATCCCACTTAGACAATGTTACTTAGAAAAATGTTTGCTTTTATAGAAAAATAGTAAAAGGGTTAATGACAATTTAGGGCCTGAACTCAAGGAGGGTCGTCTATCAGGGGCCCGAAGTTGCTTTTTGCTAGATCAGGGCTTCAAATGTGAAATTTTTGCCAGTTAAGGGCTTTTTGACGGAAATCGTTAGAAAAATCAGTTAAATCTCATGTGCCTCGCACGTGATAATAAATCTGGATGAAATTGAAATGAAAATTTGTCAAAAAGGGTCAAACTATAAATTTTAAAATTTGAAGGGTTAAATCCAAATCAAAACACTACCCCTCCTCTCCCCCTTTGACGCATCTTTCACTCTCCCTCTCTCATTCTGATGCATCTTCTTCCTCTCCTCTCTCCTGCCCAACGCATGTTGGGTTTCGGAGTAACATGCGCAGCGGAATTAAGTATTTAAAATTTAATGAAGCCCAAAGCCCATAGATCTATTCATATGATTAAGTCAAATACAACATAATGAATACTAGATTACTAACCCTTGATGCCTTTGATTTTGCAACCTTGAATTCGATAGACGCTTGAAAGCTTGATCACGATCATAGCAAGAATCACGAACTTTGAAGATGATGAGCTTCACCCTCTAACGGTATCCACACCACGAACGAATATCAAGAACACTTGATCTTGGTTGCTAGACCAAAATTGTGAAACACGTTTTCACAATTAATATGAACTATATGGAATTTTATTTGTGTATTATTTTGTTCTTCAATCTAGGATGTCTTAGAACAAAAATAAAACTCTCTCAAACTCTTTGGAGACTTGCAAAAAAGCTTGGTACAAGTTCTGGCCGAATTTTGGTGTTTATATACAAGTAAGACCTATTCCAAATAAGAAACTTGTGTTTAAACCCGTCCAAAATTCTTTTCCAAATCAAATTAGGAAATCTGTCCCGACATACTTGTGCGGCCGCCCAAAACTAGCTATGCGGTCGCCCAAAAACTGTGCGGTCGCCCAGCCTAGTTTGTGCGGTCGCACAACATGGTTCAGAAGGCCATAATTTCCAAAATTCCTCCAAAGTCCTTCGACCCAATATTCTAATTTAGTCCTTATTTAAGATTCGTTCTATTGTGTGTGACCCTCTAGGATTACACTAAGTTGGCAATGGGTTCACACATGAAACCATAAGATATGATTAGGTTCTAGCAAACCGTCATACCTACCCAAATAGTATAACTAGATACAAGTTCGCATTCCTTTTAGAACATGTCATAATCCCTTTGTCCACGATGTCATTTAACACAAGTCATGGTCAATAAGTCAACTTGTATTGTTCAATACTTTCTTGATTCTGAATATGTTGATAATCCAAATGACATTGATCCAATCAATCCATTTGAGTTTGGCCAAACATTTCACCAACATCATTCCTTCGAGGGGCCCAAGCTTGACATCTCTCCGAAGAAGGACAAATCCAATTAGCTTATTATTCTTCCCTACGTGAATCCGATTATGCCAATCATACCCTTTATAACTACCGTGTTAAGGAAGCGTTTGAATATGTCAAACATAATCTTCATCAAGTGGAAGACTATAATAACTTCATGTCTAAGGATTCAAATGACATAACTAATATGAGATTTATATATGACATAGACCATGACACAAATCTCATACAGCGGGTCATATCCAGTACCTTGTTCCAAACAAGTACCTATAAATCTAACATGATCATCCCATGATCATTTAGCCTTTATACTAGTTCTTAACAAGCTCTAGGGATGAAGATTATTATAAGAAAACATGATCAACAATAATAATCTTATTATCTCTTTATCATCATGAATAAAATGATAACTTATACAACGTTTAACAAACGTGCCTAGGGCACCAACACCAACAATCTCCCACTTGCCCTAGGCCCAATCTCTAGGTATCCAATACCCATGGACCTAACATGACCATCATGTTTAGCTTGTGGAAGTTCCTTTATTAGCGTGTCCCCAACGTTATCATTACTTGGCACTTTGCATATATTTACGTCTCCCTTATCAACGATTTCTCGAACGATAAGAAAACGCCTAAGTATGTGTTTGGATTTAGGATGTGCTCTTGATTCCTTTGCTTGATCAATAGCACCACTATTATTACTAATAAGGTCTATTGGATTAGTAATGCTAGGAACCATCTTAAGTTCACCAACGAACTTCTTAATCCAAACTGTTTCCATCACAACATCCAATGCAGCAATATACTTAGTTTTAGTCGTAGAATTAGTGACTGTACTTTGCTTGGAACCATTCCAACTTACAGTTCCACTATTTGACATATGCACAAAACCTGATTGCGATCTATTATCATCTTTGTTGGTTTGGAAGCATGCATCCAAGATCATCTTCCATACCTTCATAGATCATAAACGAATCTTTAGTCCTTCTAAAGTAGTTTTAGAATCGCTCTCATAGCCATCCAGTGAATCTCACCGGTATCGGATTGATATCTACTCGTCATGCTCCAAGCATTAGATATATCCGGCTTAGTACTTATCATGGCATCATGGATCCAATTGCCAAATAAAATGGCATCTCATTCATTTTCTCATGCTCATCTTTTGTCTTTAGGATATTGAGTCTTGCTTAGAGAAACTCCATGTAACACTGACAAATGTCCTCTCTTAGAATTTTCCTTGCGGAATATTCTTATGACTTTTTCAATGTATGTACATTGGCTTTAAACCATTTAGCTTCCTTGATCTATCTCTATAGATCTTAATGCCAATGACTTATGCGGCTTCATCCATATTCTTCATTGCGAAACACTTTCTTAACCAAATCTTTATAGATTAAAGTGTAGGAATGTCGTTTCCAATGAGCAATATGTCATCCACATATTAGATAAGCAATAGCACCATGCTCCCACTAATCTTCTCGTATATACAAGATTCATTTTCGTTCTTGATCAAGCCAAACTTTATGACTTATCAAAACAGAGATTCCAACTCCCAAAAGCTTGCTTCAATCCATCCAATGAATCTTTGCAACTTTCATACCTTTTAGAATTTTCTTGACTATCAAAACCTTTAGGTTGTATCCAATACATCCTTAAGCGAGTTCCCGTTGAGGAACGCTTGTTTTGACATCATTTTGTCAAATTTCATATTCCAAATATGAACATGTGACTATGAAAATTCTAATAAGTTTCTTGCTACCCATGTAAGTTTTTCTCCAAGAAAAGTCATTCATCTCCTTTGGTTTTTACACCTTAGGTTAGAATGATCAAGTTCCAAACTTGATTATTATACATGAATTGCCTCTTAGATTTTATGACTCCAAGCCATTAATCTAAATGTGGAGTTGATATTGCATCTTTGATAGGTGGTAAATACTTCATTCCAAATGAACTTTACCTCAATACTTTCTATTTCGAAATATCCAATATTTCTTCTAATAGATTGTATTTTATCATGTGTGCAAGTACTTGTATATCTTGAACGGATTTTCACAACCCCTTGTGAAAACTTGTTCAACTTCCATCATAGGTTAAATACTATTTTCTGGGTCTCGAACCATTCGAGATATGTTTTACTCCCACTGATTCTTTTAGAGATAAACCTTTTATCTAGAAAAGTATCATCATAAGCAACAAACCATTTGTTTCTTATGAGTAAAATTTTATCCTCAAGTTTCCTTAGGATATCCCATGAAAATATATTTATTAGATTTAAATGTGAGTGTGTCCCAGACAACTCCTTTCCAAAAGGTCTCACCATCTTAAATCTTTATGAAAGACAAACCCAGTTTTTCTTTCACCTTTTAACCTCTTTTGATGGAACTCAAATTAGTGTAATCATAGCGGTTTCAAATACATAACCCCAAAACAAATAATGGAAGATCATTCTGACATTGTCATCTAATGAACCATACCAAACAAGGTTCTTATACTTCCATGTAGACACATCATTTAGAATGATGTTCTTAGTGAAGTTAATTTGTGAAACCATTTCACAACTTTAATGATGACTGTCAAATTCTTGGTTTAATTATTCATCATCATGATTGAATCAGAATCTTTGAACAGTTTTACCATGTCCGACCAAAATTCTCTTTTAGCATTGCTACTTAATGAACCATATACATGGACATGTATTAGGTCAAGTAAGATATTAGCCTTTTACTATTCATAGTAAAAGATGTTTTGGTCCAAGTAAATGAGATCTGCATAAATCATGTGATTCCAAATCATATGACTTAAAACTCCGTCCCATGGAATTTTAGATACGTATTTCTCATTTATTTGATCAAAACAATAATGCATAAAGAATTTCAATTATTTATGTTATAGCCTTTATTACTTTGTTCTTCAAGATTTAGGATATAAGATTTATTTATATGATAACACAATGAAGTAAATCATAATAAATAAAGCACCTTTCTTATTCCAAATAAGAAATAAATATCATTCATTATCTTATAACAAAATAATATTTTTCTACTTCATGAGTAAAGTCACTTTACAAGTGTTCTACGAACAATTCTGCAACCATTGCATCATTACCATTCGTAGGTCAAACTTTACTATAAGTAGTCTTTCAATTTACTAATTATTGCACATTTATACAAATGTGGGATCCATATCCGGTATCCAATACCCAATAATTAAAGTTAGAAAGATTAATTTATAACATAAATATCCTGAGTGGTAGTCCTACTACCATTCCTTTTGTTGATCGTCCAAAATCTTGACTACAATTCTAAACTGCATCAATTAGAGTTATTATTTTAACCATAATTATTTCCTTTAGGTTTGAAAATGCTTGTCTTACCTTTCTTTTGGCACTTGGCCCCTTTTCATCATGAACCATGAGCACTGGAGAATCCATTCTCCACCATCTTCATCTCCACAGTTTTAGCATGTTTATGCAACTCGGAGAGATTCTTTATTCATTCCATGCATGTTATAGTTCATCACAAAGTGATTATAACCTTTGGACAATGAATCAAGAATGAGATCTGTTGCTTGATCCAATCCAATTGGACAACCAAGTTTCTCAAGATGCTCTACGTATCCTTTATTGCCCTTTACTCCTTTTGCAAGAAGTCAATGTAATAATGGTTTTATACCTCTCTTTCCTAGATTTCTCTTTGAAACATGTAACTCAACTCCACGCATATCTAATAGGCTTCCACAAGTTCCAAACTTTGTTGGAGTTTTGAGTTCATAGTTACGAGCATGAGACAAATCACATCCCTAGAAACATACTCATGTCTCTTGTGATTGTCTTTCTCTGGCATTGGGCTCTTTAGGAATAGGCCCATTAAGAATGTACAACACATCTTCTTACCTTAGAACGATTCTTAGGCTCAGGATCCAATCCATGAAGTTTGTACCATTCTCTTGAAGCATTATCCTTATCAAGGATTAATCGCAACGATCTTAGTTGTCATTTACAACCAATGCAAAATTTCTAAAATTTTACAAGTACCAATCTCATTAAAGAGATAAATAATGTATTTTCCAAAAATACTCCCATTAAATTATATAACATTCTTATACATCCAATGTATAATATAATTTAAATGGGCTAAGATTCAACTTTAATTTGATTTCAAGTCCGCTATGGCGGATTACACAAAACTAAATTAATTAGGTAGACAACCCTGTCAATCATATCCAATATGACTCTTAGATCCTTTTTCTGAGATTCTTTTAAATTGGGCTAAGATCCAACTTTAATTTAATTTCAAGTACGCTTTGGCGCACCGCTCAAAATCAAATTAATTAGGTAGACAATTTCTTGTCAATCATATCCAATATGATTCTTAGGGATCTAATTTCAAAAGCATGTTTAATCTCATCTTTGCCTAGGCCCAAAACTGTTTTGACGCCTTGTTAAGTCCAACCATTTTAAACGTATAGTTAATGTGCCTCGCTGGGGCGTGCCCACATTATCTATCTTGCTCATACATGAATAAAATTAATGCACCTCGCTAGGGTGAAAACTACATTGAAATTACCCATATACTAGCAAGTGTTTTAATCATGGCATGGCAAAAGGGACTTAAAACTTTCTTTGAAGGTTCATCACATATAGCATACAACACATTTATGAGCACACAAGATAAACATGTTACGCAACAAGTTTATCCACTAAATTAGTCATCATTAATTTAATCATAATATTTATGTGTCATTAGTTTCTCTATTATTATGAGGATGAGACTATTTGAACTTTGGTCATCATCTCCAAATCAAGACAACAAGAAGTGCGGCCGAACTAAGCCATTGGCAACCACAATTCCGCACTAATTCAAGAAACCAAGAAAGTAGTCCATGTGACCGAAACTAAGAAATAGATGGTCTCGATGAACGTAGGCCAATTGCATTCACAATTCCACATGGATCTCCAATCATTGGATCAAGAACTTTGTTTCTCAATTTTAGCAATTATGAACTCTTCATAATTCTAACTTCGTTTTATCTTTGAAACTTTGATTGCAATCAAGTTTGGGAAACACAATCTCGATGAACGTAGATTAGCCATCCAAACCTTAAATCAATCTCAGAATCAAACGACTAAATCAAATAGGAATTCAAACCAACTAAATCCACCCCGCGACCCAAAAAGAACCCCAGCCCAGACCAGAAGGTCCGACCGGGTCCTTACTTTGGTCCGGTCGGACCTACCTCAAAATTCCAGCTTCTGACCATCACTGTGCGGCCGCCCAAGAAAGACTGTGCGGTCGCCCAAACATGTGCGGCCGCCCACGTTTTTCTGTGCGGTCGCACAGTAGCATCAGAATGATTTTCAGAGTTTAAAAATTTGTCTCAAAATTGTTTTCCCCGATTATTAAAACTTTGATCAAATCAAAAATTAATAATAAAACAATTCAGAGTCCAACATAATTTTTAGTGCGATTCAATAGTGCGATTAAAGATGTAAAACAATAAACCACATAGAATCATATAACACATAAACATCATATAATCCAATATTCATATCATGCTAGGCATACAAACAATTTATATACACACAACATGATCTAAGAATTGAAATAATCAACATGAACGGGGCTCTAATACCACTGTTGGGTTTCGGAGTAACATGCGCAGCGGAATTAAGCATTTAAAATTTAATGAAACCCAAAGCCCATAGATCCATTCATATTATTAAGTCAAATACAACATAATGAATACTAGATTACTAACCCTTGATGCCTTTGATTTTGCAACCTTGAATTCAATAGAGGCTTGAAAGCTTGATCATGATCATAGCAAGAATCACGAACTTTGAAGATGATGAGCTTCACCCTCTAGCGGTATCCACACCACGAACGAATATCAAGAACACTTGATCTTGGTTGCTAGACCAAAATTGTGAGACACGTTTTCACAATTAAGATGAACTATATGGAATTTTATTTGTGTACTATTTTGTTCTTCAATCTAGGATATCTTAGAACAAACAAAAACTCTCTCAAACTCTTTGGAGACTTGCACAAAAGCTTGGTACAAGTTCTGGCCGAATTTTGGTGTTTATATACAAGTAAGACCTATTCCAAATAGGAAACTTGTGTTTAAACCCGTCCAAAATTCTTTTCCAAATCAAATTAGGAAATCTGTCCCGACATGCTTGTGCGGCCACCCAGAACTAGCTGTGCGGTCGCCCAAAAACTGTGCGGTCGCCCAGCCCAGTTTGTGCGGTCGTACAACATGGTTCAGAAGGCCATAATTTCCAAAATTCCTCCAAAGTCCTTCGACCCAATATTCCAATATAGTCCTTATTTAAGATTCGTTCTATTGTGTGTGACCCTCTAGGATTACACTAAGTTGGCAATGGGTTCAAACATGAAACCATAAGATATGATTAGGTTCTAGCAAACCATCATACCTACCCAAATAGTATAACTAGATACAAGTTTGCATTCCTTTTATAACATGTCATAATCCCTTTGTACACGATGTCATTGAACACAAGTCATGGTCAATAAGTCAACTTATATTGTTCAATACTTTCTTGATTCCGAATATGTTGATAATCCAAATGACATTGATCCAATCAATCCATTTGAGTTTGGCCAAACATTTCACCAACATCATTCCTTTGAGGGGCCCATGCTTGACATCTCTCCGAAAAAGGACAAATCCAATTAGCTTATTATTCTTCCTTACGTGAATCCGATTATGCCAATCATACCCATTATAACTACCGTGTTAAGGAAGCGTTTGAATATGTCAAACATAATCTTCATCAAGTGGAAGACTATAATAACTTCATGTCTAAGGATTCAAATGACATAACTAATATGAGATTTATATATGACATAGACCATGACACAAATCTCATACAGCGGGTCATGTCCATTACCTTGTTCCAAACAAGTACCTATAAATCTAACATGATCATCCCATGATAATTTAGCCTTTATACTAGTGCTTAACAAGCTCTAGGGACGAAGATTATTATAAGCAAACATGATCAACAATAATAATCTTATTATCTATTTATCATCATGAATAAAATGATAACTTATACAACGTTTAACAAACGTGCCTAGGGCACCAACACCAACAACGCCATCGACCATCACCCCTACTCCGGCGAACTTTTCCCTTCCCCACCTACGGCATCCCCTCCCCTTACTCCGGCGACTCCTCCTATTCCCCCTTTTCATCCAACTCCGACCACTGACGCTGGAAAAAACCTCTGATCCACCTCTGTTCTCCGGCTGTCTCCTTCATCTCCGGCCAACCATCTCACAGGCGAACCCCTCCTTGTCTGCAAGCACACACACGCAGCCTCACACTTCCTCTCTCTACCTCCCTCTGATCCACCTCTCTCTCTCAAGATTCAGATTTAGATCTATATCTAGATTTGGATCGGTGCATTTCTGTGTTCGATTTTTGTATCAGTTTGTGGGAGTGTGCGTGAGTGCGTTTCTGTGCAATTTTCCAGCATATATTTCGGCCTCATCTTGAACTTGCAGATTCCGGAGAATTTTTACACATTCTGTGTTTGATTGAGAATATGTGTTTCAGTTTGAGTGTGAGTGTGTGTTTGATTTTGTTGGGTTGATTTCTCTGTTAATTTTCGGTGGTGGTTGTGGTGATTACAACAGGTGGATGGTGGCGTCCGGTGGTATCTAAGGTGGTTCTAAGTGGTGGAGATGTTGGATGGTGTGGTGTGTTGGTGTTGTATGCTCTAGGCACGTTATGAGAACGATTAATGTTATCTGTTTATTATGTTTTAATAAAGATATTGAATGTTTGATTATTATATCCTTTGCATGTTTATTATAATAATCCCCGTCTCTGATAATTATGATTAATTGTTAGTATAAGTTTAATGGATAATCATATGATGATTATGGTGTATGGGATACAATTAAACTTATGGGTATTTGTTGGAGACCAAATACTGGACTGACCCATATGAGATTTATGTCATGGTCACAATGTCATAATTAAGTCTCATATAGTTATATTACTGGAATCTTTAGACCTGAGATTATCACAGTCTTCCACTCGATGAACATTACGTTTGACATATTCAAGCGTTACCCCTAATCGGGTAGCTATAAAGAATGTGATTGGCGTAATCGGACTCATGTAGGGAAAGGTAATTAATCTAGAAGGGATTTGTTCCTCGTCAAGAGAGATTTCAAGCTTTGGCCACTCGATGAATGGTATTGATGAAATGCATGGCCGTGCTCAAATATAATTTGTACTATCAATACATTCGGGATCGAGAAAGCATTGAACATTGTAAGTTGACCATTGACCATGGCTTACGTTCAATTGGATAGTCATGATGGCTTGCTAGAGTCCGCTCATGATTTATGAGCACAAATGTGTTTAGGCTCATTGCCAACTTAATATAATCCTATGGGGTCACACACAAAAAGGACGAATTGTTTAAAAGGCTAAAATCGGAATTCTGGTGGTGCTCGGCCGAGCACCTCATATGACTCGGCCGAGCATGGGAAATCAGAAGGTCAGATTTTCTGGAGCAAAGGTGCTCGGCCGAGCACCTTAAAGGACTCGGCCGAGCAGGCCCTGTTCGGGCCCAAAAACTGATTTCGTGTTGTGACGGGTTTTAACCTATTTCTCCTAAACGGTTTAGGACTAATAAGTATATAAACCTCTAACAACGACCTAATCAGTAGGTATTGATTCCATATCAATTAGATAGCCTCCGAGAGAGAGAAAAACAAGTTCTTCTTCTTCCTCAAGAACAAGAACATTGATTTTCCATATAGCCTTCAAAATAGAAAGAGTTTCTATTGGGTCTAGCAATCCGGTTCAAGAATCATTCTTGAAATTCGTTCGCGTGTGGATAAACATAGAGGGCGTTGGCATCAACTCCTTCAAAGTTCGTGATCCAAGTTTTGCGGTCGTTCCTACGTTCGTGATTCAAAGAAGCGCGAAGAACAAAGATTGAAGATCTCAGAATTTTAAAGCTCCGTCACGGTTAGTGTTCTAAATTCATCTCCATATTAATCTAATCATCGTGATCGGATCTAGGCTTTTGGGTTTATTCCGCTGCGCATGTTTGCACAAAACCCAACAGTGGTATCAGAGCCCCGTTCATCATGATTATTTTAATAATAACATGTTAATGATATAATTGGATTATATGTTTTGGCATGCTATTAGAATTTGGATTCAAGATGTTTATGTGATCTGAGTTTTATGTTTGTATATGAGATATATTGAAATCATAAAAATCGCACCGTTTAAATACGTTATGTGGGATCTACGATTGCAATAATAATTTGATTATTATGTTCCTTTAGATTATCAAAAATTAATTGGATTGATTTGTTGATGATCTTTGATTCATGAATAAATCGTTTATTCAAGGTTTTGATGAACATGATGATATGATCATTATGAACACCAAATCCTAAATGAATCGGGAAGGCAATCTTAGAATTAAAATTCGACAAGAAAATCTGTTCTGTTCGTGGTGCTCGGCCGAGCAGTCTATAAGACTCGGCCGAGCAGAGTCGTTAGAAGCAAGGGTTTTCTGGACCACAGAGGCGCTCGGCCGAGCACCTTAAAGGACTCGGCCGAGCAGGTTGATTTTAGACAGAATTTGTTTTTCAGATGGCTGGTTTTAGAAACCGTGTTTCCTGAAATTAAATGGCTTGTTTAAAATCACTTTGGATTGAATTTGTTTGTCAGATGGCTGGTTTGAGAAACCGTGTTTCCTGAAAACAAAAATCAAGGTCAAAGTAATGAATTGATGGGACAAAAGAATTTAGAATCGAGTTACTTTATGTAAGGGATTGTGGATGCCTATTGGCTTAGTTTCGACCTTACATAGTTGTTTCTTCTAGTTTCTAAATTTGGTACGGGATTGTGGATGCCTTCTGGCTTAGTTTCGACCGTACAATCGTGCTCTCAATAATGTGTTAAAGAATTTATCCCCATAAATCAATCACATGAAATCTTAATTTAATTAATTGGATTAGTTAAATTATTAACCGTTGCTTTAAGAATAACATGTTTATCTTATGTGATCATAAATGTGTTATATGCTATATGTGGTGAACCTTCATAAAACTTAAGTTTTGTGCCAATCCATGATTAAAACACTTGCGAGTACGTGGATAGTTTTATGTGGGCTCTGCCAAAGCGAGGTGCATTAATTCTATTCATTTATGAGCAAGATGAGGAAAGAGTGATTCCTATACGTTTAAAATGGTTTGACTTAATTAGGCTATCAAAAGACAAAGTTTTGGGCCTAAGGCACAGATGAGATTAAAACATGTTAGACATATGATGTCTAAAATCTCATAAAGGATCTAAGAGTCATATTTGATATGATTGACAAAGAGTTGTCTACCTAATTAATTTAATTTTGAGCAGTATCGCCAAAGCGGACTTGAAATTAAATTAAAGATGGATCTTAGCCCATTTAAATTATATGATGCATTGGATGTATTTGAAGGTTATATAATTTAGTGGGAGTATTTGTGAAATACTAATATTTAATATTTTTAATAAAGTTGGTACTTATATTTAATTATATGTTTGCATAATTGTAGATAATGGCTCAAAATACAAACTTATCACTGCGATCTATCCTTGAGAAGGAGAAACTTCAAGAAGATGGAGCTAACTATACGGATTGGATCCGTAGCCTTAGAATTGTTCTAAAGCATGAGGATAAGCTCTATATTCTTGATGAGCCCGTTCCTGAAGAAGAACCTGCTTCTAATGCACCCAAGGATGAGAGAAACGCCTACAAGAAACATGTGAATGATTCTCGTGAGGTGGGTTGTCTTATGCTTGCGGCCATGTGTTCGGAACTTCAGAAGATTCTTGAACACTTGGAAGCATTTGACCTTGCTGCTACATTGAAAGATATGTTCCAAGAACAAGCAAGGCAAGAGAGGTTCGACACCATAGCTGCCCTAGTCTCATGCAAGATGAGCGAAGGACAGTCTGTGAGCCCTCATGTTTTGAAAATGAAGGCTTACTTTGAGAAACTAGAGAGGCTTGGCCATCCAATTGAGATTGAGTTGGCTACCGATTTTATTCTTAATTCATTGCCCAAAAGCTATAATCAGTTCGTCATGAACTTTAATATGCAAGGGATGGATAAGACTATGTCTGAATTGCATGGGATGCTTAAGCAGGCAGAAAAGAAAATCGGTAAAGAAGCCGCTCCTGTGCTCATAGTGTCAAAGGAAGGAAAGAAAGGCAAAGGAAAGGGTAAGGCAAAAGTTGTCAAACCCAAGATTAGCAAGGCAAATGTTGCCAATGCTACTGTGGCTAAACCAGCTTCCCAAAAGGATGCAATTTGTTTCCACTGCAATGAGATTGGTCATTGGAAACGCAATTGCAAGGTTTACAAGGAAGAGTTAAAGAAGAAGAAGAGCGGTGGGACTGCATCTACTTCAGGTATCTATGTTATAGATATTCTACTCTCTACTTCTAGCTCCTGGGTATTAGATACTGGATGTGGATCTCACATTTGTTTAAATGTGCAGGGACTAAGGAATAGAAGGCTACTTAAAGATGGCGAAGTGGACCTACGCGTGGGGAATGGAGCAAGAGTTGCTGCATTAGCCGTAGGAACATATGATGTCATTTTACCTAGCGGATTAATTCTTGTTTTGAACAATTGTTATTACGTTCCGGATTTAAGTAGAAATATTATTTCAATTTCGTGTTTGGATAATGAAGGTTTTAAGTTTCTTATTGAAAATAAGAAGTTTTCTATTTATTTAAATGATATGCTTTATTGTACTGCATGTTCATTTAATGGCCTTTATGTTCTTGATGTTGAAAATGGGAATAATGAGAATGTTTATAATGTAAATAAGAAATCCAAACCTAATGATGTAAATCATACTTATTTGTGGCATTGCCGTCTTGGTCATATTAATGAGAAGCGTATCTCAAAACTCCATGGGGACGGACTTCTAGATTCACATGATTTTGAATCATATGAAACTTGTGAGTCATGTTTACTTGGAAAGATGACTAAGGCACCTTTTACTAAGAGTAGTGAAAGGGCTAATGACTTATTGGCCCTCATACATACTGATGTGTGTGGACCAATGAGTTGCAATGCTAGGGGAGGATATCAATACTTCATAACTTTTACTGATGATTTTAGTAGATATAGCTATGTCTACTTAATGAAACATAAAAGTGAATCTTTTGAGATATTTAGAATATTTCAAAATGAAGTACAAAAGCAACTTGGCAAAACTATTAAAGCACTTCGATCAGATCGTGGTGGAGAATATTTAAGCCAAGAAATTGATAATCATCTGAAAGATTGTGGAATTGTTTCACAATTAACTCCACCTGGGACACCACAATGGAATGGTGTGTCCGAACGGAGAAATAGGACTTTATTGGATATGGTCCGCTCCATGATGAGTCAAGTTGATCTTCCTTTATCCTTTTGGGGACATGCACTAGAAACTGCTGCTCTTACACTAAATAGAGTTCCAACTAAATCTGTTCCAAAGACTCCATATGAGATGTGGACTGGAAGAAAACCTAGTTTATCTTTCATAAAGATTTGGGGTTGTGAGGCCTATGTTAAGAGAATGATCTCTGACAAACTTGCACCAAAATCTGATAAATGTAATTTTGTGGGTTACCCTAAGGAAACTAAGGGATATTATTTTTACAACCGCACGGACAACAAAGTGTTTGTTGCTCGAGATGGTACCTTTCTAGAGAAAGAGTTTCTCTCCAAAGGAATTAGTGGGAGTAAAATTAATCTCAAAGAGATTCGAGAACCCGAAAATTACATGGAACAAAATGTTGGATCTGAGCAAGCTTCACAAGGAGTTGTGGAACCGGTTCAGATTACTCAAGTTCCTCGCAGAACTGGTAGGGTGCGATCCGAACCTGAGAGATATGGATTTCTCATGACGGATAGCAATGAAGTAGAAGTCATAGTTGATGACGAACCTACTTCCTACCAAGAAGCGATGTCCGCTCCTGATTCAGATAAATGGCTTGGAGCCATGGAATCTGAAATTAAGTCCATGTATGACAATCAAGTTTGGAACTTGATTGATGCGCCCGAAAGTGTAAAAACCATAGGATGCAAGTGGGTTTTCAAAAAGAAAACTGACATGGATGGAAAGGTGCATACTTATAAAGCTAGACTTGTAGCGAAAGGCTATAGGCAGATTCATGGAATCGACTATGATGAAACCTTTTCACCCGTAGCAATGATCAAGTCTATAAGAATTTTACTTGCCATAGCCGCATATTTTGACTATGAGATATGGCAAATGGATGTCAAAACAGCGTTCCTTAACGGGAACTTACTTGAGGATGTTTACATGACACAACCTGAAGGTTTTGTAATTCCTGAAAATTCTAACAAAGTATGCAAATTGCAACGATCCATTTATGGATTGAAGCAAGCCTCTAGGAGTTGGAATCTTCGATTTGATGAATCGGTCAAAGAGTTTGGCTTCATCAAGAACGAAGATGAACCTTGTGTATACAAGAAGATTAGTGGGAGCGTAGTATTATTTCTAGTACTATATGTTGATGACATATTGCTCATTGGAAACGACATTCCTGCACTACAGTCTGTAAAGACTTGGTTAGGAAAGTGTTTCTCAATGAAAGATATGGGAGAAGCCGCTTATATCCTTGGCATTAGGATCTATCGTGATAGATCTAAGAAACTGATTGGTTTAAGTCAAGATACATATATTGACAAAGTTCTCAAGAGATTCCGCATGGAAAACTCTAAAAGAGGAAATTTGCCAGTAGGTCATGGCATATCTCTAAGCAAGAATCAGTGTCCTAAGACGACTGATGAGTGTGAGAGAATGATTGGGATTCCATATGCTTCTGCTATTGGATCCATCATGTATGCCATGATATGTACTAGACCTGATGTCTCGTATGCTTTAAGCATGACGAGTAGATACCAATCAAATCCTGGTGAAAATCATTGGATTGCAGTCAAGACGATTCTTAAGTACTTGCGAAGGACTAAAGATTCGTTCTTGGTGTATGGAGGTGTGGAAGGTGATCTTGTTGTAAGTGGTTACACAGATGCAAGCTTCCAAACCGACAAGGATGATTTTAGATCGCAATCTGGTTTTGTATTTATGCTTAATGGAGGTGCTGTTAGTTGGAAGAGTTCTAAGCAAAGTACCGTCGCTGATTCTACAACTGAAGCTGAGTATATTGCTGCATCCGATGCTGCTAAAGAAGCTGTTTGGATTAAGAAGTTCATTACTGAACTAGAGGTGGTTCCTAGCATTGCTAATCCAATAGACCTTTATTGTGATAATAATGGTGCTATTGCTCAAGCAAGGGAACCAAGATCACTTCAGAAATCCAAACACATACTTAGGCGTTACCATATCATTCGAGAAATCATTGGTAGAGGTGACATAAATATATGCAGAGTACCAACTGACGATAACATTGCCGACCCATTGACAAAGGGTCTTCCGCAAGCAAAGCATGATGGTCATGTGAGGTCTATGGGTATTCGATAAATTAATTAGGCCTAGTGCAAGTGGGAGATTGTTGGTGTTGTATGCTCTAGGCACGTTATGAGAACGATTAATGTTATCTGTTTATTATGTTTTAATAAAGATATTGAATGTTTGATTATTATATCCTTTGCATGTTTATTATAATAATCCCCGTCCCTGATAATTATGATTAATTGTTAGTATAAGTTTAATGGATAATCATATGATGATTATGGTGTATGGGATACAATTAAACTTATGGGTATTTGTTGGAGACCAAATACTGGACTGACCCATATGAGATTTATGTCATGATCACAATGTCATAATTAAGTCTCATATAGTTATATTACTGGAATCTTTAGACCTGAGATTATCACAGTCTTCCACTCGATGAACATTACGTTTGACATATTCAAGCGTTACCCCTAATCGGGTAGCTATAAAGAATGTGATTGGCGTAATCGGACTCATGTAGGGAAAGGTAATTAATCTAGAAGGGATTTGTTCCTCGTCAAGAGAGATTTCAAGCTTTGGCCACTCGATGAATGGTATTGATGAAATGCATGGCCGTGCTCAAATATAATTTGTACTATCAATACATTCGGGATCGAGAAAGCATTGAACATTGTAAGTTGACCATTGACCATGGCTTACGTTCAATTGGATAGTCATGATGGCTTGCTAGAGTCCGCTCATGATTTATGAGCACAAATGTGTTTAGGCTCATTGCCAACTTAATATAATCCTATGGGGTCACACACAAAAAGGACGAATTGTTTAAAAGGCTAAAATCGGAATTCTGGTGGTGCTCGGCCGAGCACCTCATATGACTCGGCCGAGCATGGGAAATCAGAAGGTCAGATTTTCTGGAGCAAAGGTGCTCGGCCGAGCACCTTAAAGGACTCGGCCGAGCAGGCCCTGTTCGGGCCCAAAAACTGATTTCGTGTTGTGACGGGTTTTAACCTATTTCTCCTAAACGGTTTAGGACTAATAAGTATATAAACCTCTAACAACGACCTAATCAGTAGGTATTGATTCCATATCAATTAGATAGCCTCCGAGAGAGAGAAAAACAAGTTCTTCTTCTTCCTCAAGAACAAGAACATTGATTTTCCATATAGCCTTCAAAATAGAAAGAGTTTCTATTGGGTCTAGCAATCCGGTTCAAGAATCGTTCTTGAAATTCGTTCGCGTGTGGATAAACATAGAGGGCGTTGGCATCAACTCCTTCAAAGTTCGTGATCCAAGTTTTGCGGTCGTTCCTACGTTCGTGATTCAAAGAAGCGCGAAGAACAAAGATTGAAGATCTCAGAATTTTAAAGCTCCGTCACGGTTAGTGTTCTAAATTCATCTCCATATTAATCTAATCATCGTGATCGGATCTAGGCTTTTGGGTTTATTCCGCTGCGCATGTTTGCACAAAACCCAACATGGTGAACGGTGGTGGCTATGGTGGAGGGGAATAAATATATATATATATATATATATATATATATATATATATATATATATATATATATATATATAAATAGTGATAATTACTTTATGTTTAATAATTTTGGTGAATGTAAAAAGTAATTTATTATGTTCATAGAATAAAATTTAAATTTATTTATAATTTTATTTATTTTAAATTTATTAAATAGAAAATAATCTAAATCCTTTTATATTTAATATAGCTATTAGAATAATTTGTTTAATAATTTTGATTTTTTAAATAAATTTATTTTATATATGATAATTACTTATTTTATTATATACTTGATTATTTAGAAAAAGGATTATTTTTTTAGAAAAAATATTTATTTCATTTTTAAACCTTTTGAGTTTCAAAAATTTCACTAATGCCCTTACTAACTAATATCATTACAAATCCATCCATTTAGTTGATCACGTGCCATGCACATGGCACTTAACTGACTTTTCTAATGATTTCGGTCAAAAAGCCCTTAACTGGCGAAAATTTCACATTTGAAGCCCTGAACTAGCGAAAAAAAACTTTCGGGCCCCTGATAGACGACCCCCCTTGAGTTCAGGCCCTAAATTGTCATTAACCCATAAAAATTGTTGCATTTTAGATATAATGTTATATTTAAGAAAATAAACTGTTACAATTGAGAAAAAAATATTACATTTATTTTTTTATAAAATGTAACATTAGTTTAGTTTGTTAATCTTATGTTAATTTTGAAAAAAAAAGTGTTACATTCCTTTAAAAAAAAGTGTGACATTAGTTTAGTACGTTGTCAATCTTTATGTTATCTTTAATCTATTGCAGTAAAATTGTGGTACATTTTGAAAAAAAAAAAGTGTTACATTTTGTTATAATAAGTGTTACTTTTGTTGGGAGGAAAAAAAGTTGGGGGTGGCAAAAAAAAAACCTCGGCAAAAAAAATAAAAAATAATATATATATATATATATATATATATATATATATATATATATATATATATATGGCTCGGCTCCGTGCGCCGTCGCACGGTGCGGCGGTTGCACAGGAGACCGGCTCATTAATAAAATACAAACTTCTTCCCCAATCTTGTCAAGTGACAATTACGTAAACAGATAACTGTTCTTCGTGGATCGAGTTACCCTAGCTACATTATTAGAGCCCAGTCCAAGTTTAATTTGTAGGTGTGCGATTTAGCCTATTATATAGGAATCAAACACTAGTCTTCGCATGACCAAGCTTCATTGTCGTCATCATCAATGGTGCTCTTTTCGAACTTAGCACATGTGTTAATTGGTTTGGGTTGGGCGACATGTGTCTGGAAATTGGAGTAAGAATTAATTTGAGAATAAGAATTACAAGAATATATATTAATATGAACGACATGGTCTGGAAATTGGAGTATATAAAAGTAGAGAATTCAAGAATATCTCTAAAATGGAATTTAGACATTCATTTAGGGATAGAGAGAGTAATAAATAATCTATGGCATTTTTTAGCCGATCTTAGAAAAAAATCAATGTTTTCTAACACTTAGAGAATACATGTTTCAAAAAGGCGCTGTGTTATTTATGTAAATAAGTGAGACTTCGCTTGCTGTGGCTTTTTCTGTAAATAAGTGAAACTTCACATAGTGTCGGTGGTACTGTTTACAAGTGTCAGTTGTAGTGTTTAGGAATGTCAATTGTAGAAGAGACATATGCGATCGTATCCCACGAAACAATGTTACTATTCATTAATGTTTGCTTAAATTGAGATTAGTTATAAATTAGATCGATATTGTTTTTTCAAGACTGGGAATCACACAATATGCTATCAACATTTAAATCATGTATTTCAAAATAATATTTCATGTCATAAATTGAAAATAGTACGCTAAATTGTGCTAATGTCTCACCATCAAGCTATAGCACACATATTTTAAACTAGCACACCCTTTCTCTTGATAGTTCCATACACTAGTCCAAACCCATTAAGTTTTATGTCAAATCAACGTAGCTACCACCAAAGGACCAAATGATTAGAGACCAGATCTCCTGTACCACTCCGTGTGCCACTCCTTGTGCCACAAATGATACAGCCGTTAATATGTTTGAATAATATTAATAAAATGTTAATCTTAAAAATTGTGAGCCGTTGGATCATTTGTGGCACAGAGAGTGGTACACAAAGTGGTACAGGAGATCTGGACTCAAATGATTAATAAGAAACCTTTAAAAATCTTGCATAAAACTTCAGAGTTTAATAACTCAAAAACACTCGATGAATTCTCAAAATCAGGACTAATTTGATGTTTATGGAGAACAAGTAATGCTAGAGTATAATTAGAATGTTTCTATATGCATTTGAGCCAAAAGCCAAGAACTCTTCAAAAGGCATTTAGTCTGAATAGCCACGTTTGCATGGATGTACGCCTGATTTTAGCGCGATTGCGCATTTGAATTGGCACGGTAGTACCAGAGTAATTTTGGAACAAAGGCTGCTGCTTGATCTCGAAGTTTTCAAGTTTGATCTTGAAGTTTTGCATAGCCGTGCTGATTTGCATGAGTGTTCGTGTCAATCTAAAAATGCTTAATTCTTTCCTAGCACAAAGTTACACATCTTTATCACTGGTCATCTAATTCTCCTCGTAAGCCATGTCTTATATGGATTATGCACAATAATCCTCGAAATTCTTGTTTCAACTACAAAACACAACTCAAACATGACGCACAATAATCCTCGAAATTCTTGTTTTAACTACAAAACACAACTCAAACATGACATCCACGAAATAATGCTATAAAACAATCAAAAATAAACTAAAACTAAATTAAATAATTAAAATATGATGCTATAATTATTTTCCCTTTTTCTTTATTCTTAAAAAGGGACTATTTCTTATTGGGGTTGGTTACATATCATTTCCTCAATTTTCCCAAACTGAAATTAATAGTACTTCCTATGAGTATTAGAAATGACCAACTGGATTTGTGCACAAGCTAAACTTTGAAAAATGATCTTCCACATATAATGTGTAACATACGAGACATCTCTATTTTTCCTCGTGAATCTTTATAACTACCACTGCTTAGTTTTCAATTCGTCTCTGACCATCAAATGAAATGTGAATAACCCGTCCTCTTCTCTAGTCGTAGCCGGTGTATTTGGCGGCTCCTTATTTAGTGCTATGCACAGTTCCTTTCAAGAAATACAAAAAATTAAAAAATTGACTCTATATCCGATGACTCAGACTTACCAAGAAAAGATATTTTCTTTTGATTAGACTTGTAGTGACCTATGAAAGAACGAGGGGTGAAGGTAAATTTAGTACGACTTTAATCTATGGACCTCGCTAGAGACGGAAAATGAATAGCAACCGTCGAGAAAAAAAGTATTCCTAAAATTTTATGGAGTCAGACTCCTAGTGATGAGCATTTACTAAAGGGTGACGCACTTGCTGAAATGATTGAACAACCCGACGAAGTGTGCTTACGAATGGTAATTGACTTTCATTTGAACCCCGTTACGAGTAACTCGTACATCGGATTAGCAATCCGACGCTTTCATCCACTCAGCCATCTCTTCCAATTGAGAAATATTATTATGATTATTAATAGATTACATTCCACATGAAGTACCGAATCGACTTTAAATCTATAACTATTTTATTAGAGCAAGAATTGAGTTTGCCCGAAACATCTAGTTTCTTTTGCTTCCTGTAGGGCATCATGTCTCTTTTCAAGATTCATCAATGGAAATCATATATCCATTATCAGAAAACTCCAAACTAAAGAATTCTCACTTCATTTGATTATTAGTTACTGAGGGGTTAGAAATATATCTTGGCTTGCCAAAACGAGAACGGTGTTCATTTGATCTTAATCCTTCTGGATCAAAAGGCAGACTAAATGTATTCAAATACTTTTTGAATTTATAACCCAACTTTGCTCAAATAATAATTCTTATCACAATCATGTTAACAATACTACTTCTTTCATTCCTAAATAAATGTCTAATGATTTTTGACAAAAAAAAAAAAACTGTGTATCTAAATATATATTTACCCTTTGTTTTCGCTAGCCTTTTTATACTTGTAAAATTAAATATTTGAAAAGTGGTTTACAAGTATATATATATATATATATATATATGGGTCGTGCTCTTGTGAGAACCTAAATATCGTGAGAACTTGGATACATTAGGTAAATACATTACTTGACTTGGATACATTACTTGGATACATTAGGTAAAAACTAATGTATTCAATGTGCAATTGGATACATCATTGGATACATTAAGTTCTCACGGTTCTCACGATATTTAGGTTCTCATTTGAGCACCTACCTACCTATATATATATGGAAGGGCAAAATACCATGTGTGTTCTAGAATTTGCCACGTCATCACCCAAAATTTTCCTAAATTTTCAAAATTAAATATCTCATTAACTACAAATAGAAAAAATAATCCGAGAACACTGATTTTTTTGTCTCGATGAGACGAATCAAACTACATCCCTGAAGATAGGGTTTTGAAAAAATAATATTGAGCAACGTCTAATTTTTAAAATACGCTTAGATACAATATGTGTTTGCCTATTGTATCTAACTGCATTGTTATGAACATTGTATTGGATACAAATGGCTATTTAGCTATTGTATCTAACAGCAATGTGTCAACATTGCTGTTGGATACAATAGGTGTTTGCCTATTGTATCTAACTGAATTGTTATGAACACTGTTGTTGGATATAAATAGCTATTTAGCTATTGTATCTAACAGCAATGTGTCAACATTGCTGGTGGATACAATAGGTGTTTGCCTATTGTATCTAACTGAATTGTTATGAACATTGTATTGGATACAATAGCTATTTAGCTATTGTATCTAACAGCAATGTATCAACATTGTTGTTGGATACAATAGGCAAACACCTATTGTATCCAACAGCAATGTTGACACATTGCTGTTAGATACAATAGCTAAATAGCTATTTGTATCCAACCTCAATGTTCATAACAATTCAGTTAGATAAAATAGGCACACACATATTGTATCCAACATCAATGTTGACACATTGCTGTTAGATACAATAGCTAAATAGCTATTTGAATCCAACAACAATGTTCATAACAATTCAGTTAGATACAATAGGCAAACACATATTGTATCCAACAGCAATGTTGACACATTGCTGTTAGATACAATAGCTAAATAGCTATTTGTATCCAATACAATGTTCATAACAATTCAGTTAGATACAATAGGCAAACACCTAATGTATCCAACAACAATGTTGACATATTGCTGTTAGATACAATAGCTAAATAGCCATCTGTATCCAATACAATGTTCATAACAATTCCGTTAGATATAATAGGAAAACACCTATTGTATCCAACAACAATGTTGACACATTGTTGTTAGATACAATAGCTAAATAGCCATTTGTATCCAATGCAATGTTCATAACAATTTTGTTAGATACAATAGGCAAACACTTATTGTAACCAACAACAATGTTGACACATTGCTGTTAGATACAATAGCTAAATAACTATTTGTATCTAACAGCAATTTTCATACACATTGTTATTGAATACACTAGCTACTCCCCTGTTGTATGCAATGCGATATTCATATCAATACAGTTAGATACAATAGCAAACACCTATTGTATCCAACATCAATGTTGACACATTGCTATATAGATACAATATCTAAATAGCTATCGTATCCAATACATTGTTCAAAACAATTCAGTTAGATACAATAGGCAAACGCCTATTGTATCCAACAGCAATATTGACACATTGCTGTTAGATACAATAGCTAAATAGCTATTTGTATCCAATAGCAACGTTCATAACAATTCATTTAGATACAATAGGCAAACACCTACAATGTTGACACATTGCTGTTAGATACAATAGCTAAATAGTCATTTGTATCCAATACAATGTTCATAACAATCCAGTTAGATACAATAGACAAACACCTATTGTATTTAAGCGTATTTTAAAAATTTGACGTTGTTCAATATTATTTTTTCAAAATCCTATCTTCAGGGGATGTAGTTTGATTCGTCTCGTCGAGACAAAAAAATCAGTGTTCTCGGATTATTTTTTCGATTTATAATTAATGAGATATTTAATTTTGAAAATTTAGGGAAATTTTGGGTGATGACGTGACAAATTCTGGAACACACATGGTATTTTGCCATTCCCTTTGTTTGTCAACCTAATTACAAGAATGCCACCGAAGTTTTAAACTAAAAAAGTAATCTAAATCCTTGATTTGTGTCTAATCAAATGACTATCATTGGTTCTCATGGTTCTCATGTAATTGAGTTCTCATAAGAGCATGACCATATATATATATATATATATTTGAAAAGAGCTATTGCCACTACATTATTTGATTATCCACCGTATTCATTAATGCATTTTATACTTAATCAATGTCTTGACATAATTGCCCTTCAATCCTCTTTAACTAATTCATTTACTTATTTTTATTTTTTTTGTTGTAACTTTTCTTTAATTTTTTACTTTTCATTTCCTTGGTTTTCTTAAAAATTATGTTTAGTTATACTAATAAAATTTATTTAATTTTTTTGGTATAGCAAATGATTATTTTCAACCGCACTAATCTTTATTGGTCTTTTAAAATAACTATTTTCAGTCATACCAATAAAAGTTGTAGTATCTGTTTTCAAATGATTCATTTAATCAACTGATTTTTGTTGGAACAAACTTTTAATCGACTGATAAAAGTAAATAGAAGAATATCTTGTATGTAAGATATATAAAAATAAATTTGATAACAATCATGTTAGTGCAGAACTGAGGTGTTACCTCGGATGTTGCCACTGACATTCCAAGTGCTGTGACGAAATTCTTTGTAATTTGATATTTCTTTCTAATGTAATTTTTACACTAATGTCCTAATATTATTTTCAAGATGTTGGTCCATATTTCAGGTAATAATAAAGTTGGTTTATGGAGTTAAAAAAGTGAAGAATAAATTGTTGAAGAGTTATTCATAAATGCCGAGTAAAAGAGGGAATAACAAACATATTTAACATGTGTTAAATATGGTAAATGTGAAGAAGACCAAGTCCAATGGTAGTTGCTGATTAATTGAAGATGTACAAGGCATTGGAAGCTTGGAGTACAACACGGTGAAGCTAGGACTTGGGGATCAAGCTTGCGGTTGAGAAATTCATGGAAGGAAGACCAAGTCTTAGCACAAAAAGTGGAGAGCAAGCCCACTCACTCTCTCCACCCTCCTCACACGATCACAAACAGCCCAAGGCTGTTATTTGTGTAGCCTCCAAGTCTTGGTTGGCTATAAATAGATGCTTGGATGAAGATTGAGATGAAGCCAATTTTATACACACATCCATAGCACAAAAAGACCAAAGTACTCTTGGCTCCTTTTGAGATTCTTTCTTCCATACACTCTTTTATCACTCAAATACTTCGGGTTTGAGTGAGTTTTGGTTAGGATAGAATCTTGTACTTTGTTCTTACTTTGGTTCCATAGAGAGTATATCATAGTTTGTATAGGGAACCATTTTAAACTTTGTAATTGGTTTTGATTATAAGGTTTTCGCCATCTAGGCATCTCAAGTTATATTTATATAACTTGAGAAAAATATTTCTCTTGTGCTATTTATTTTCCGCTGCAAAAACTCTACTATTTTTGTGTGTGTATTTTCTGTCCGTCTGGAGTGTTACCTGGTGTGTTGCTTAACACTTGAGGTAACATCTGTTCTCAGAAAGTCATTGACAAACAATTTCAATTGGCACCAGAGCCCGGTCACTTGACATACTAAGTGATTCGTTCCAGATTTGTCATGGCTTTCGATCCTGCTAATCCTAATCAAAAGCGTCTTCCTGTTTTAGATGGCTCGAATTATGCTTATTGGAAGATCCGCCTACGCTCGCATATCAAATCAATTGATCTTCGGGCATGACGATCTATAACAAATGGTTACTCTCTCCCTATGTTACCTCCAGATGAAGATGGTGACGTTCAAGTCAAACCTGAATCGGAGTGGACTAATGAAGAGATTACTCTAGCTAATTATAATGAAAAAGCACTTAATGCTATTTTTGAATGGGTTGATATGCATATTTTTAAACTTATTTAAAATAGTTCCACTGCTCAAGAGGCATGGGATACTTTACAAAGATTTTGTGAAGGTGATAGTAGTGTGCGTGATAATAAGCTTAGAACTCTTACTGGCAAATTTGAAAGATTGAGGATGAGTGAAAATGAAACGATTTCATCCTATTTTGAAAAATTGTTTGATATTGCAAATAAGTGTCAACTTTTGGGTGAACCTTTTACCAACAAACAACTTGTTTCAAAAGCTATTCGAACTCTCCCCGAGAGGTTCAATATGAAAGTTTCATCTATTGAAGAAGCTCACAATCTTTCTACAATGAACATCAATTCTTTAATGAGTATTTTGAAAAATTTTGAGTCAAATCTCCTTGAACAAAGTGAGGCTTCTAAAGGGAAAAATATTGCTTTAAATGTGCAATCCTCAGATTTTTCAAATGATAATGAAGATGAAATTTTTGAAGAATTGGATGAAAGTGCCAGTGTTGCTTTACTTGCTAGAAAATATAATGCAATGGTTAAAAAGTTTAACAATGAAAAAGTGCAGGTAAAAGCAAAAGAGAAACAAACCAAGGTGTATGATTCGATGCCAAGAAGGACGTTCCCATCTACTCAAAAGTCAGCCCCTATGCGTAGAGCATCCTCAGATCAATCAAGGTCTGATCCCAAATACATTGATTCAATTCAATGTCATGCTTGTTCGGGATGGGGTCATTACGCAAACGAGTGTGCCAACACACTACGGAAGAAGGGAAAGAACCTATGGGTATCCCTGAGTGACAATGAAGATGAGGGTTCAGTCCAGGAAGAAGAACCAGATCAAACAACCATGTATGTCACAGTCAGTGACTTGCAGACTGAACATGTTACCAGAGATGTTATGTCAACTGAGATAACATCCGAGACCACATCTGTCAGGTATAACAATTTCAGTACTGATAATAATGTTTGTTTCATGGTTTCCACTAATCTTGATACAGGAAGTTCGCAAGAGGATGATATGAGCAAAGATGAGCTCATTGAAGACTTAAAAATCCTCTATAAGGATATGCTCAAGGAATGGAAGAAGGAGAACCAAATGGTTAAGACTTTAACCAAGAAGAACGATGGACTCAAGGCCTACTTGAACCGAATGGAAGCTCAAGCATCCCAGAAAGATGCCGAGCTAGAAAAAGTCAAGGCCAAGTTGACTATAGCCGAAACCACCTTGAAGAAGCTCAACACCGGATCGTCCAAACTTGATGAGATCCTAAACTTGGGTAAGCCTTTGAGAGCAGGTATTGGTTTCTGAGAATCATTAGAAAGTATTACTTCTTCTTTGTCTTGTAATGAACATAACGTAAATTTTGTAAAAGGTCACGAGTTTGATCAAAATTCTTGTTCAAATGATGTTTCTGACAAAGGGAAAGTGTGTCAATACTGTCACACTACTGGACATCTTAAAAATAAATGTACAAAGCTTTCAAAGAAAGAGTCCAGTCCAGATGTGTTACCTGAAGTGTTACCCAGCACTCCAGATAACACACACTGTTAGAAAGTCAAAATATCAAAAAAGAAGTCATGGAAACCAAAATCCAATGTGAGATGTGATGTTGTATATACTGCCTTAAAAACAAATTTTGAAGGATCATGGTATTTTGATAGTGGGTGTTCACGCCATATGACGGGAACAAAAATGTTTTTAAAACACTATGAATCCGTTCAAGGGGGTAGTGTAACTTATGGTGGTGGGAGCAAGAGTAATATAATAGGTAAAGGAACACTAAATGTGAATGGTTTTCCTGCTTTAAAAAATGTCTTGCATGTAGATGGCCTAGTAACTAATTTAATTAGTATTAGTCAACTTTGCGATGAAAACATGGAAGTAAAATTTAACAAGGACACTTGTGAAGTTTTTGATGGTACTAACAATTGTGTTATGACAGGAACTAGATCAAGTGATAATTGTTATCGTGTGGAAGATAAATTCATGTGCAACACCGCACAAATTGATGTCACAAACTTATGGCATCAAAAGTTGGGACATGTTCATTTGAGGAACATTGATAAGATTGTTAAGTTAGATGCTGTTAAAGGAATTCCTAAACTAGATCTTAAAAATCCTATCATTTGTGAAGATTGTCTTAAGGGGAAACAAACTCGTGTTGCCCATAGTGCTGCCCAACATTCCGAGCAACACTCTGGAACAACACACTGTTTTCAACTCTTACATATGGATTTAATGGGTCCAGTTGAGGTAGAGAGTTTTGGAGGAAAGAGATATTCTTATGTCATTGTTGATGATTTTTCGAGATTCACTTGGGTTTATTTTCTAAAAGAAAAATCGGAAACTTTTGAAAAATTTAAACTTTTACACTCCAAAATCAAAAACATGTTGTGTGCCTCTATCTTTAGAATCAAATCTGATCATGGGAGAGAATTTGACAATGTTTTATTTTCTACTTTTTGTGAAAGAAAAGGAATACATCACGAGTTTTCAGCTCTTAAAACACCTCAACAAAATGGGGTGGCCGAAAGGAAAAATCATACTTTACTTGAAATGACTCGTGTGATGTTGTTTTCTAAAAAGATTTCTAAAAGATTTTGGGCCGAGGCACTTAACACGGCTTGCCACACAACTAATAGAGTTTTTCTAAGACCCGGAACCACTATGACACCTTATGAAATTTTGAATGGCAAGAAGCCAAAAGTTCACTATTTTCATGTCTTTGGGTGTGTGTGTTACATTTTGAATGACCGGGATTACTTAGCAAAGTTTGACTCTAAAAGTGATAGGGCGATATTTCTTGGATATGCGACAAATAGTCGGGCATATAGGGTTTACAATCTTAGACTAAAAACCATCCAAGAATCTGTTAACATTGTTTTTTATGATCTCTCAAGTATTTCAGGTGAAAGTGCTCAAGAGTCTCCTCTGCTGTTGTTAGAAGATTTCATACAAACTGCAAATGACATCACAGATGTTAACACAGATGCTGAGCAGAATGTTATCATCGATGAGACAGCACCTCAGGCAGAACCTGAGTCCAGTGATCCATCCGAGTCTGATGCAGAAGTTCATGATGACGCAAGAAGGGATCCTCCACCCAGAATTCGTAGGAATCATCCTACAACTCAGGTAATTGGGGAAGTGAATGAAGGGGTCCGAACAAGAAACAAAGAACCCGTGAATTATCGGGAAATGGTAAGGTATGTGTGCATGTCAACCACATACACCAAGGTAAAACACTCTTGTTTTGTGTCATCCATAGAACCTAAAAATGTGATTGAAGCTTTAAAAGACAATTTTTGGATTCAAGCTATGCAAGACGAACTAGATCAATTTACCCGAAATAATGTATGGTTTTTAGTACCCCGTCCTATTAATACTAATGTTATTGGGACAAAATGGATTTTTAAAAACAAAACGGATGAAGAGGGTAATATTGTTCGAAATAAAGCTCGTCTTGTGGCTCAAGGCTATACACAAGTGGAAGGTATCGACTTTGACGAAACCTTCGCACCCGTGGCTAGAATTGAGTCTATAAGACTTCTCTTAGCCATAGCTTGTTATCTTCGAATCACTTTGTATCAAATGGATGTTAAAGCAGCATTTTTAAATGGATATTTAGATGAGGAAGTTTTTATTGAACAACCTAAAGGTTTTGAAGATCCATCCCAACCAAACCATGTGTATAGACTTGATAAAGCCTTATACGGTCTAAAACAAGCTCCGCGCGCATGGTATGGTCGTTTAACTAGTTTTTTGCTTGAATATGGTTTTATTCGAGGAGAGGCGGATAGAACCTTATTCATTCTAAAACATGGAAAGGAACTTGTCATTGCTCAAATCTATGTTGATGACATAGTTTATGGCTCTACTTAAAAAATTTGTTTAAATGATTTTGTAGAGGCTATGACATCAACTTTCGAGATGAGCATGATGGGTGAACTAAACTTCTTTCTTGGCTTGCAGGTAAGACAACTACCCGATGGAATATTCGTCTCACAAAGCAAGTACGCAAAAAATCTAGTCAAGAAATTCGGCTTGGAAGGGTCAAAAAGTTCCTCGGTTCCTATGGCTACTACACTTAAACTCGGCAAGGATGAAGGGGGAGAAGCAGTCGATCCTACCCTTTACCGTTCCATGATTGGTTGCCTTCTTTACCTTACCTCTAGCCGACCCGACATTATGTTTTCTGTGTGTGTCTGTGCACGATACCAATCCAACCCCAAAGTCTCTCATCTTAATTCTGTGAAAAAGATAATTAAATATGTTTCCGGAACAAGCGAATTAGGAATTTGGTATGCTAAAGATACAAATACAAATCTAGTAGGCTTTAGTGATTCGGATTGGGCGGGGGATATAGATGACAGAAAAAGTACTAGTGGGGGGTGTTTTTACTTGGGTAATAATCTAGTATCATGGTATTAAACAAAATTGTGTGTCGCTCTCTACTGCTGAGTCTGAATACGTGGCAGCAGGGAGCTGTTGTACTCAATTAATATGGCTAAAACATATGTTAGACGACTATGGGCTTGAGAGTAAAAATATGATCATGTACTGTGATAGTTTGAGTGCCATCAACATTTCCAAGAACCCTGTCCAACACTCCCGCACAAAACACATTGATATTCGTCATCATTTTTTAAGAGATATGGTTGAAAAAGGCTTAATAGCTATAGAGCATATTGATACCAAGTATCAATTAGCGGACATTTTTACAAAAGCCTTAGACCTTGAGAGATTTTCTTTTTTGAAGAACTCTTGGTCTTTGTAATCTCTAAAAATCTCCTGTTTTCTGGTGTTACCTCAAGTGCTACCAGCATCTGAGATAACACTTGTATATTATTGTTTTGTTTCTGTTTTAATCTGTCAATGAGTATTATTTTCTATTCATTGATGGTGGCACATGCTGACCTTTTTGTTATGGTAGGATAACACTCTAGGTGTCATTATTGATAACATCCCTATAAACTCAAAAGTGACAAAGTCACTAATTCTTTTTTAAAAGGCAAAAAGGCTAAAAACACTTATAATATTTCCTTAGTAGCTCGGGGCACGGCGTTCGCTGCGACGATGCACTCTTGCCAAAGGGGGATATTATCTAGTGATTTTGTACTAAGTATTAGGAACATGGAGTTCGCCACTACAATGTTTCCTACTTGAACGGTACAAATCACTAAAACATGTTTACACTTTATAAGGACTCGGGGCATGGAGCTCGCTACTACGATGCTTCCCTGTATATAAAGAAGTATGAATCATGTTTATATTTTTAAGTGTTTGAAGATGAAGAACAAGTTTTTTCTATTATTATTTTGCCTAACTAGTTAATATTTGGCAAGCTTGTTCCACCTCAATTGCTTACTAAAAAAGCATATCTTCGCCTCAAAAGTGAGGTCATCTCGCCTTAATTGCCTCAATATAATCAAGGGATATTATCATAAGTGTTGCCTTAAGTGTTACCATCGTTGCCATCAACACATTAGTGTGTGCTACATTCGTTTTTTTATTTAGTTTAATCTCAGATTTGTTTGTTAAGTTTTCAAAGTTTGAAAGTCTTTTTATTATCTGTAACAAAAAGAGTTTACAATTTTGAAAAAGTCTTAAACAAATCTTTTATCTTTGGTAAAATTTAGTTGGAACAATCTCCCTACAATTTAGGGATTCATCTTTTAAATTTTGTGGAGATTGTTGCACTCTTTATTTTATCATTTTTTACTGTTGTTGTTCTTTTCGACTTTTATTTTTTTTCCTTTCTTCTTTTTTCGTTTTATATATTATTTAAAAAAAAAAAAAAAAACGTGTTTTTTTAAAAAACCGAATGTGCAGGGGAGTTTGTTAGTTGTGTGCTTGTAAATAGGGTGATTTAATTTAGGTTAGTTTTAAATGTGAGGAAAAATAGGGGTTTAGTTAATTTAAGTGATAAGAGTTAAGTTTGAATTAATTGTTTATCCCTTTTTCACATTTTTAACCTCCCTAAAAATCTCTTCCTAATTACTCTCCTTATTTTTCTCACCAAAACTCTTTTTAACTCTCCCTCTCCTCACCGCCTTCTTCAATCGGCGACAACCCAAAACCGGCGACAACATAAAACCCTCAAAACCCTTCTCCAAAAATTCTCCCAAATCCTCCATTAAAATTCAACAATGGTGAAACCCCCTCAAAACCCTATCCAACCGGCACCATTGGAGGAGTCACCGGGTGATGCTTCACGTGTTGCCTCACCCATGGACATCTCACCAATTGTTTCCTAAATTTCTCAACAAATTGCAATGTCCATTGATGAGCCCTCACAAGTAACTACCTCAGCTCGTCCACCACTCCCGGCGACTGCTTCAAAACCTCCAAGTTCCGCCACTAAACGAATCAAGAGAAAAGCTCCGTCAACTTCAACCAAAATTGGCGCAGATCCACAAGCTCGAAAGAGGACCTCCAACCGTCTAAATGCAAAGGAAATGTCAAAAGTTCCTTCCAACACTTCTGATGACCCAGTACATGTCTCCGACGAGGAAGAAGAAGAATCTCTCGGTCTCTCTTCCGATCACAACTCGGACCAGAATTTTGTAGTTCAACCAGCTGAACGAACTCAATCTGTAGAGAGCCTGGATACTTGGGTAGAAAAAGAGGAAGAAACTCTTGCTGCAGCTCAAAAGCGAGTGACAAAAGCCAAGGGGAAACAGAGTGTTGTCTCGGGTGCTGGCAGACCTCCGAAACCATCCAAGGTAACATCTCGATCGTCAAAACCCCATAGCGCCCCGGTTACGTCTTCTGAATTATTTGGTGCTTCTGATGATATTTTGGAAACAAGTATTGATAAAAATGATGAGGCATTTCCACAACCCTTTTCTACATTCGAATTTTTTGAACGGGCCAATATGCAAAAATGGCTTGATATTTCGGGTTTAAAAATGCACCGTGAGAAGCATATTGATGAGGCTAGTCTTAAGAAACATGGTGTTTATCAGTTCTTAAAAGATAGAAATGTTTTAAATTCCAATCTCTATCCCGAGAACTATGTTGATGCCATTATTCGAAACTTTTTTGCTAATCTTCATCCCAACCTAGATAATGAAAATTCCAACCAATTTGGCAAATTCTTTCTTCAAAGTAAAGTTCTTCGAATAAACCCATCTTTGATTAATAAAGTGCTTGGCTTGCCTAACGTTGATGATGATGGGGTGTTAGCCGATGGGGATGATATTGCCAAAGTTTTGTCTAACAATGTTGTTAAGAAATGGCCAACAAAAAAGGATGAACACTTTCTTGCCTCTTCCCTCACCTCACTTTTTTCGGTTCTACACAAATTGTGTATCTTTAATTGGCTCCCCACCAAAAATGAACAATATGTAACCCTCGAACAAGCTCGGGTCCTACATAAATTGGGGTTGAACCGGAAATTGAATTTTGGGAGATTGATATTTAGACATTTAGCCACTTGGGGAAAGAAGAAATCGATCTCATATTTGCCTTATCCTTCTCTCATTTTCCAAGTGATAAAATCCCAAAATTTTCAACTTATGGATTCGGACGAGTATACTCATGAGCTTGACTATTACCGAGTGGATAGTCTTTTGACTAAACAGGGAAAGGGTGGTATTAGATACACCGGTGACTTACCTTGGGATAAGTCGAAAGATATCATTTTGTCAAGTTCGTCCATTCCATCTCGAGGTGTTGGGAAAGGTGCTACCTCAGATTGTCCGACCTTTATTCCTTCTTCTCCAAGCATGTTTGCAGGTACTAATGCTGAAATGATGGCTAGTGTCTCACATCTTCTGGGCACTGATTCTCCCTCAATCCCAAAGACGACTGTCCTAGCATTTCTTGAAAAACAGAATGTGATTTTGGGGAGAATTGTTCAAGATTGGACCCTACTAAAAGACAACACAGCAAGCTTTGTTAATATGATTTCTTCCCAATCAGGGGGAGGTGCTGGTACAAGTGCTAGTACGAGTGCTGCTACAGATGCTGCTGATGCTGCAGGTGCTACTGAAGATGCTGGTACAAGTACTGGGGAAGATGAACAGGAAGAAGAGGACGAAGACACAGAAGAAGAGTAAAAGAGGAAAATCTTTCCTGAAGGTTGATGTTGCCATTAAATTGGGCAATGATTTTTTCTTGGGGTTTGGTTCCAAAACTATTTGGTTCTTTGGTTTCTAAACTATTTATTTTGTGGTGGTTGGTTTAAAAAATTTCATACTTTGGTGGTTTTTTTTATGGTGTTTTATTTTCGGATCTTATGTTGGTTTTTATGTTTTTTTTTAAAAACTTGGATTTACATTAGTTTTTTTAAAACTACTAGTTAGAAGCATTTGAAATATGTGGTTGATTAGTATTGTTTTGTAAATCTTTGTTTGATTGTTTAACTCCTACATTAAGGGGGAGTTTAACTTGGGTTTTTGCTCTGTTATCATGCTATATGGCTAACTTATTTTGCAGGTACCAACACTTAGGTGATTGGAAAGAAATCTCAAATTAAGGGGGAGATTGTTAGTGCAGAACTGAGGTGTTACCTCGGATGTTGCCACTGACAGTCCAAGTGCTGTGACGAAATTCTTTGTAATTTGATATTTTTTTCTAATGTAATTTTTACACTAATGTCCTAATATTATTTTCAAGATGTTGGTCCATATTTCAGGTAATAATAAAGTTGGTTTATGGAGTTAAAAAGGTGGAGAATAAATTGTTGAAGAGTTATTCATAAATGCCGAGTAAAAGAGGGAATAACAAACATATTTAACATGTGTTAAATATGGTAAATGTGAAGAAGACCAAGTCCAATGGTAGTTGCTGATTAATTGAAGATGTACAAGGCATTGGAAGCTTGGAGTACAACACGGTGAAGCTAGGACTTGGGGATCAAGCTTGCGGTTGAGAAATTCATGGAAGGAAGACCAAGTCTTAGCACAAAAAGTGGAGAGCAAGCCCACTCACTCTCTCCACCCTCCTCACACGATCACAAACAGCCCAAGGCTGTTATTTGTGTAGCCTCCAAGTCTTGGTTGGCTATAAATAGATGCTTGGATGAAGATTGAGATGAAGCCAATTTTATACACACATCCATAGCACAAAAAGACCAAAGTACTCTTGGCTCCTTTTGAGATTCTTTCTTCCATACACTCTTTTATCACTCAAATACTTCGGGTTTGAGTGAGTTTTGGTTAGGATAGAATCTTGTACTTTGTTCTTACTTTGGTTCCATAGAGAGTATATCATAGTTTGTATAGGGAACCATTTTAAACTTTGTAATTGGTTTTGATTATAAGGTTTTCGCCATCTAGGCATCTCAAGTTATATTTATATAACTTGAGAAAAATATTTCTCTTGTGCTATTTATTTTCCGCTGCAAAAACTCTACTATTTTTGTGTGTGTATTTTATGTCCGTCTGGAGTGTTACCTGGGGTGTTGCTTAACACTTGAGGTAACATCTGTTCTCAGAAAGTCATTGACAAACAATTTCAAATCATTTGGAAAATAATTATTTTTTTACCCTACAAAATATTTATTTTCATACTAATCAAAAGAAATAAATTGTATTGCCTCTGTGTCAAAATAACTATTTAATTTGTATTTAAAGAACATGTTCAAATTTATTTTTATAAACGTTCAGGGACACAAGTAAATGTATATATATATATATATATATATATATATATATATATATATATATATATATATATATTTATTATTTTTTTTTATATATATATAGGGCTATAATATGAAGTGCTTGAAGGATTATGAAAGGATTTAAGCAATATTAGCTAAGGGAATTGGAAAGGAATTTAAGCTGCCATGTGAAGAAAATGATTCTCGATTTTTATTGCTCTCTTGGTTGTTTTCTTCGTATTTTTCATGGTCGTACTTACAAATGAAATGAAATGAGGTTTTTATAACCTCAGAAATCGTAACCTATCTAGCCGGTTAAGTATACCGGATTACCTAAGAATCTAACTTTACAATTTTTTCTATATTTACACAGTAAAAGGCGAAAATAATTTCGCAAAAAGAAACTTTACAAAAAGCTGAAAATGACTTAAAGCTAAACTTTTAGAAAAGTAAACCTAATCTGTGAAGTTTTCAAAAAGCATAAAAATACTGTCGGCCGCCCCATGTCATTGCTTTCGTTTTTGTGGTTGATGCTGTCATTGCTTACGTTTCTAGTAATCCCTGTGTGTGCTGTCGATTGTTGGGATTGTGTCCCCATCTGATTGTGCGTCTTGCATGTTGTCATCGTATGGATCGCCTGGTCCTGGATAAGACCATGGCCTTTCTTCATTGATAATGTGCTGTTCGTCTAGTGTCTCGCCTTCTCCAAGAAATGGTAGAAGCATGTTCCAGTTGTCTGTTGCCCAAAGTTGTATGTAATGTCCTTCCGCCATTAGCTTATAGAGCTGCCATGGGAAGTTCTTCGGAAGATCTGGTGTTTGTTGATGTCGCTTTATGAACCCTGTGTGAAAGTCTGTGATTTTGTCTACATCTTGCTCATGTAGCCAAGCAAGGCTTGTGAAATCAATATGTTCTTCTATTTTGACCGCTGTTGATAGTAGCTTGTGATCTGAGATGTTACTGCTGATGAATACCCTCTTTCTTGCGGGCCTGTATGTATGGCTGTCTGATTCTGGAAAGGATGCGAATATTTTGCACCCAACCTTTTGTGTGTAAGAATGTGTGGCTATATTTCCAGCTACCATTGTAAATTTTTCTCCAAATGTATTTAATATTTCTTCTGTAGAAGGGTTTAATCGGAATTCAATGTAGTCTATCATTCCATAATGGTAAAATTGTGTGATCAGTTCTTTTGGCATGTCAGTTTTGAATAGATCGATCTGTAATAACAAAATTCCTGTATCATGTCCTTTATTGTCTATCCTTTCGACTACTGTTATACCTCTGTAATTTAGTTCTTTAAACACAATTTGAACTATTTTTTGTTGTAACTTATACAGGATTAAGGGAAATCCAGTACAAATTTTTTCTGAGATGATGTCATCGAGGCCTTCTATTTTCTCCAAAACAGGTTTCAGAGTATGTCTCCATGGAATGTCAAGTACTCGAGCCTTAAATTTGTCAAAATTTCTGTAAATTGGCTCTCTTGTATTTTGTAATTTGTTTTTAAGAGTTTCAATCTCTTGTTTCAACTTTCGATTTTCCAACTGTAATGGTGTTTCATGTGTTGTTTGAATTTCCTTTCCCTTTTGAGAAAGCTTATGTTGTAAATTTGAAATTATTCCTTCTTGTCTTTGGATGATCTGTTCGGGGCTTTCTTTTGTTATTTGAGAAAATGTTCTAACTTCTTCGGGTTCAATAAAGAAGTTATCAAGCCCGAAATATCCTCTTGCCATGCTTATGGCTTCGGAAAAACTGTAATACCCTTTATAGAGGGGGTCTATACATTGTATGTGTTTTGCCACTGTTTCCCCATTTGTTAAAGACTCCAATTTTGGTGCCTCTAAAAATAATGTAATGTGAAAAGCGTTTTGGTGTAACTGTATTCTCGGACACTTTGCGAGTCATTTCGAGAAAATAAAATCCAAGGGAATTTAAAATTTGAACCTTTTTTGTTGATTCATTGGGAAATGTATGTATATGCCAGAGGTTATCAAGAAGGCATTGTTGTTTGTCTGTTAAACCAGTTCCAAAAACGGGCCTGAATTTCTGTTTATCCTCGGTACAAACAGGTAAAATGTTTGGGCCGAATGTGATTGTCTATTGTTGGGCTTTAGGTTGAGCCCTATTTGTAACAAAATGTTTATCGGACAATTTTGGTATACGGCTTGGCCCAACTTGTGAGAATGCTTGTGACTGACTGTTGGGAAATGTTAACTGTAACTGTGCCATGTTGTCACTACTGCTATCACTGTCAGATGTATCCATGGATGTATTCTTTGTCTGTGTGGGATGTACCACTTTTCTAAATCCTTTGTCTTTCTCCATGAAATAACATGTTCAAATTTCTGGATAAAAGGTCAGCTATAGTATTATTTTTTCCTTTAATGTGTTCAAAATTAATACTATATCCGCTTCCTTGTATTATGTTTTGTAAATTAATCCATCTAGTCTTGTTGACTTTTTTACTTTGATCATTTTTTATAAATTTAACTATTGCCTCACAATCTGTTCTAATTGTAAACTCTTTACTACCTCCGTCCCAACTCAATACGCATCTTTACTGTTTGGCACAATATTTAAGGAGAGATTATTTATATTCAAAAGTATTGTGAGTGGAGAATAATGAGTGGTTGGGAGGAAGAAAGAGAATGAGTGGAGAATAATGAGTGGTTGAGAGGAAGAAAGAGAATGAGTGGAGAATAATGAGTGGTTGGGAGGAAGAGAGAGAATGAGTGGAAGATTATAAAAATAATAAAAAAACTTTCCTTTTTTGGATTGTGCACATATCAACGACACTCACTTAAAAGGTAAGTGTGCACATTGAGCTGGGACGGAGGTAGTATTTAGGAAAATCTTAAATTTTTCTAAGGCATTTATCAAGGCTTGTATTTCATAATCTAAGCTAGTCCAATTTAATCCTGTTTTATTAAAGTTTCCGCTAGAGTATGCGCAAACTTTTTCGCTATTTTTAGGTGAATATTTATTTGGTTTACAAAGAAGAACGGCTCCCCATCCTTCTTTACACCCATCTGTTTCTATTATTATGTAATCAGTGACTAGGGGTAATTCTAAAGGTTTAATCTTCTTAACTACCTCTTTAATTTCTTTTACTAAGTTTATATCTTCTTTGTTAAAATGTCTTTGTCCATTTTTTGTGGTTTTACTATATAATGGTCCTACTAATTTTGATAAATTAGGAATAAATTTTCTAGCATAATTGACTAAACCTAAGAAGGCTTGTATTTGTTTTAAATTTTCTAATTTTTCTGGGAATTCTATAATTTTTGTAGCAATATGGGGTTGTAATTCTATTTTCCCATTTCCTATTTCTAATCCTAAAAAGGATATCTTTCGTTTAAAGAGCTCCATTTTTTTTTTGATACTACTATCCCATGATTTTTAATTTCGTTAAACACTTGTTTTAAATGATTTTCGTGTTCTTTAACTGTTTCACTGGCTACTAAAATGTCATCTATGTATACCATGCAAAATTCATATTTTAAGAATATTTTATCCATAAATCTTTGAAAAATTGAAGGGGCATTTTTTAAACCGAAACTTAACACATTCCATTCGAATTGTCCTTCGGAACATGTGAAGGCTGTCCATGGTTTAAATTCCTCTGATAATTTTAGTTGATTGTATCCTGATTTTAAATCAAATTTTGAAAATACCTTTTTCTTTTGTATTAAATTTATTAATGAATCTTTATTAGGTATATTGTATCCGTCATCTTCTGTATTGTCATTTAGCCTTTTATAGTTATAGACTATCCTAGCTTTTCCCCTTTTTATTTCGCTATGATTTCTAACTATAAATGCTGCTGATCTATGTGGACTTTCTGATTTTCTAATTAATTTTTGTTTTATCATTTCAGGTATTTGGGTTTTGAATTCTTCTTTATCTAGAGGACTGTATTCAATGTTTGCTGTTCTTATAGTTATATCAGGGTTTTTTATTTTAAATTTGCATATATATGTAACTTTCGAGTTCATAATGTCTTCTCCTATTAGTCCTATTTTTCTAAGTGTAAAATAATAGGATGGTTATTACTTTTTGTTATGTCTAAGCCTTTTTCTAACTCATGTGTTAGCATATTTGTAAAGAGTTTCAATGTTTCATTTTCTATGTTTATATTTGTTTTAGGGTGATTTTGGCGTAAAAATTCTAAGTGGCCAAGTCCACCACGCTTCTGTGCTAACTCTGATGTTTGTGTATATCGAAGGGTTGGTATACTATAAATGTGTTTGCTTAAGGTTATATAATTTTTGGTGATAGTAATTGCACCCTGTAATCCTAATATAAAATTAAGGCCTAATATAAAATATTTTGATTTAACATATTCAGGACTAATGTTTACCTGGGGTATATATATATATATATATATATATATATATATTTGGGGGGTGGGGGGGGGGTGGGGCAATCTTTTGAAAGAAAGATTTAATTTGGGAATTCTTTTTTAAAATTTTTCTAAATTACAAATTTGTTTTAAAACGGAAGGAGGTACGACATTGACTTATTCTTATCTTATTTACAAAATTATTTTAAAAGACCAATACAATTAAATTTTAATTTACTTCAGTTGCATCACGTGAAAAGTACAAGAAAATTTAAATTTTGTTCACTTTTGTTACTATGATTTTTTAACTGACTTTTATTAGTATGGCTACAAATAATCATTTGAAAGGACTAATAAAATTAAAAAATTAATTTACTTTTATGAGTATGATTAAAAAGAATTATTTAGAAAGATGAAGAAAAAGTATAAAAAATAAAAGAAAACTTACAACAAAAAATAATAAAAATAATTCAATAAAAAAGTTCAAGAGGATTTGAATGGCAATTATGTCATGATATTGTTTAATTTTAAAATTTATTAATGAATATAGTGGATAATCAAATTATGTAGTGGAAATAGCTATTCTCATTTTATTTTTTCCACTAAATTATACAAACAACAGAAATCTTCAGAATATTATTTAAATAAAATAAACTTAAAATAAAACTTTTGGAACAGACAAGAGTCTCTTTCCAATGCCTACAAAGCGGTCAAATGGACTAATTATCGAGTACATAGATATCCAGATTAGTAAAGGCCAGCCAAGGGGAACAAATTCGTAATTAATGCTGACCATTTTATTTTTTATTATTAGTAGAACAATCCTGAATAATGCAGGATTTGCTTAGCCAAAATATGGCATTTTTAGTTAGTTTTGGAATATGGATGATTTTCTGCATTTGCTTTTACAGTTGTTAGTTGGTAAAGCAACAATTAAGCCACAGCTGGAGTAATATATACCCATATAGATATATTTTTAAATTATAGTGCAAAAATACATTATTGTACAATTTTTACATAAATTAAAGAGAGTCAAAAATTAATAAAGTTACATTTCGAAAGTCATTCTTTCCAGCATACTCTAACGGTACTAGACTAGTTGCCTAAGAATATTTTTTCTAGATAAAATTGTTGTTGTTTTTTTTTTTTTTTCTGAACAAAGATAAAATTGTTTTTTAAAAAATAATTTCCCTAAACAATACACTTGGAAAATTATCGCTCAAACTAACTAGCTTTTTGTTTTAGTTTATCGACAACAGAGAATTTACATTTATTTCACTATTGGCAATAATTGATTTAATATTGATTAGTTTGGACAATACTATTTCAAGTGTGTTATTTAGAAACATACTCCCTCTGGCCCTAAATGAGTGTCCATTTTCAAGAAATATTTGTCCCAAAATGAGTGTCTTTTTTTAACATAACTCTGTCCCTAAATGTTTTTTTTTTTCGTTTTTTTTCACCGGTTTCTTTATACGTGCAAAACTAAATCTTTGGAAAAGAGATTTCAAGATTATATATGAATCTTTGGTAGCAAATTGTACAAAATGTTGAGATTTTCAGTATCCCTTAAAATAAAATTTAGACACTCATTAAGGGACAGAGGCAGTAATATTTTAAAATAATATTGTGAGAAAGAAATTGTGCCATTTAGAAATCTGCCTCACTTTTTATTTCTCTTTTTGAGATTCATTTAACAAACATATCCTTATTTAATGTCTAGGTTTTTTTAAACGGGTTTTCTAACCTATGCCCTAAGGGCATAGGATAAGCTCTATAATTATAGTAATATTATCAATTTTTATCTAAGTAAATCTGGTAAATTTCTATTCAAACCATTGTCTCCAATTGTTTCTCCTGAACTTTAGGCTTTCCACTCAAAACCCGATTTAACATAGTAATTCTCTTCTTTTTTTCTTTTTTTTTTTTTTTTGAAATGCTTATTCTCTTGCTTTTAGAAAATACATTTTTTAATACAAATATATCATCCAATCGATTTCTTTTAAATAAGTCTCCGCTTATTTTTTTTTTACAAATTCTTATCCATTATATATGTTTTGGTGAAAAAACAATGGAAGTCAAATTAACTAGAAAAAGTGTTTAGACCTTCAATTCAAGATTAGGGGGTACAATGGAATATAATTGATGAATGGAATATGAAATAAATGTAACACGTTGATGTTGACGAGGAAAGCCCTTGAGAAAATTATCTCACCGACATAAAACCTCGGGAGGTGTTTTTGAGCACCTACTACCCCGGAACGGTTGGATTAATAGTTTTTGTGGTTACAAAGCTTGAGATCTATGGCGGAGTACAAGAATCAATCAGTGTATCGTGTGTGTATGTACCGCCTCATAACTCAGTTTTATACTCGATCACAAAGGAAAAAGATAAACTAATTATCCTAACAAACTAAGCTAAAATCTCGGAGAAGATCTCCATTGTGGCCACGTCTTTGTTGCCGTTGAGAAAATCATGAAGGGAAACTGGTTGGATACTGTACTTGTATAATTTTTTTTTGAAACAAAACATTCTTGTGTTTGTTCATAAAAAAAAAAAAAAAAAAAAAAAAAAAAAAACACCTGTGTAATTGAAAAAGATACTCCCTCCGTCCCACTCGAATTAGGATAAATTTCCATTTTTGGTGTCCCATTCGAATTAGGACAACCAAAAAATAGAAATGTTTTATTTAATGGGACCCACATTCACACTCACAACAACTTTCCACTCATTATTTTCTACCCCACTTTCTCCCTCCTACTTCACTTTTCATACTCACAACACCTACTCCACTTACACTTTTTCCTTAATCCCCGTACCTAACCCAAAAATCTTAATTCGGATGGGACGGAGGGAGTATATTGGGAGATAAAAAATGTAAATACGGTAAGGTCTAAGTATAGCCTAAAATTTAGGAGAAAAATATTGTGAAATTGATTGGATAGAATCTTTAACTACATTTTCTTAGATAAACATTAATAGTATTACCATAATTATAGTGCTTATCCTATGCCCTTAGGGCATAGGTTAGAAAAATCGTTTTAATATTTCCTGAAAAATTTTATTGGCATTAAACATTTATGTTTAAATGCGAGAATGATATAACTTAATACGAATATGAATATTATTTTTTATTTTTTTATTTTATCCTTGTTAGTTATTAGGAGCATCACTTTTTTTTTAATCATTAATGAAGGTTAAGGAAGATTAAAATTCAGTCATTAATTGGATCGTTAGAGTTGTGTTATTCATGTGTAAGTTCAAATTACATGCGTATTAATGTGATTTATTGAAACACCATTAATGATTTTCACATTTCACAAAGAATACCATAATTTTTTACTTTTTTTTTTGTTAAAGTTTAGAAAATAATTAATAAATACGGAAAAACCTTCCAATAGATAAATATGATGAAGTGATGTGTTTCAATGAATGGTCATTAATTATCTAATTATATTAGATAGATTAATGTATGTAAACACAAAGTGATGACTATTCAATTATCAGTTACATTCATTCTACTAAATATGAACGAAAATATAATTGCAACTTTTGATATTGCC
Organism: Campanula takesimana; assembly: GCA_026119855.1. Lineage (NCBI taxonomy): Eukaryota > Viridiplantae > Streptophyta > Magnoliopsida > Asterales > Campanulaceae > Campanula > Campanula takesimana. The sequence continues at coordinate 609,503 of JAOWBW010000691.1, forward strand.
ATAGAACATTTAATGACATTATATAAAGTATCAATTATTATATTAAATAAATTAATGAAGTGTGAAATAGTCAATATTAAATAATACAAAAAACTTGAAATTGAAAATATATGATAACCCACGGTCTAATAAATATTATCATATTAACATTAGATTATTAAAATCTTAAATTATAGTATATAGACCCTTCATCCCACTAAAATTTACATTTTTGGCAACTTAATTATACTTAGATCAATAATTTAAATAAAAAATAATTATTTAATAAAATTCTAATAATTTTTAGTGAGAATATTATTAATCATGATGTAATAATATTATTTCTTAAAAAAAAAAATTCATTAGAATCATTATTTTTTTCTTTAAAATATTGATCAAAGTGCAATCAAGTTGATCAAAAGCGTAAGTTTTAGTGGGACATGAGACGTATATGTTTAAAAGTGAATAAGGAGCATGAAAGAGTTTTTTTTTTTTTTTTTTTTTGAAAGAAAAGGACTATGAAAGAGTTGAGAATTGAACTTTAAAATATATATATATATATATATATATATACTCCATATGATTTATATGTAGTCCATATTTAAAAGTTCAACTTATAAATTTTATATAGAATTTCGGATATAGGGCAACACTGATGACATAATATTTCAGATAATTTTTTATTTAAATTTTATATTTTGAATTCAATTGCTATAGAATTTCGGATAAAGGAAATGATGACATAATATTTGAATTTAGATATTTTTCTTCTATGGCTCTCTCTTTATATCAAATTTTTCACATATGAACCTATTATAAAGTTCATAATATAATCAATAAAAAACTTAATATAAAAATGTTAAAATCTCTTGATCCTTTTGTTGCTCCTATATTTTTTGTTGCCAACTAGAGTGCAAAAATTTTCAATCTTTGAATCTCTTTGAACCTTCTCATTTATTTTCCATGCAATTCATATGAAAAATAGATGAATAAAACTTTATAATTTAGTCATAATATACAATATGAAAATTAAGATAGAAAGAAATTAATAAATATAACAAAATAGTAAAATTAAATCAAAACATATTAAACTATGTTAACAGTAGTAATAATATAAATTATATATATTACCATAGTTATATTTTGTGCATATGAACAAATCAAAGTAATAAATCTATATAATTTGATTTATGTCAACATGGAAAATCAAATGAGTATAATTAAGAATCATAATAATAAAATGAAAACGAAAATAAAAATATTGATATCTTAAATAATCATTATAGTTTTTGTTTTGAATTAGGCAGCTAATAGACTTTATGATTTTTTTTCTTGTTTTTTTTTCATAATTTCAGCAACTTGATAGGATTCATTCATAAATATGATTAAAATTGATATAAAAAATACAATAACAAATAAAATGAATACAAAAACTTACTAAAGCAAATCAAAAGTAAAACTAAATTCAATTTCAAAACAAAAAACAAAAGAGAAAATAAAATAAATTATAAATACAAATATCATATATTAATAAATAAAAAATAATAATAATAATAATTTAATAATCTAATAAAAATATATAATTGAAACCTATAAATATAAAAAAGTAAAAATTTCTAAAGATAATACAAAATCAAAGTAAAAAAATCATAAAATAAAGATAAAAACAATTAAATATAAAATTGAAATAAAATCTTAATAAAAAATTTTAAAAAGGAGGCATTCACAAACACAAATCAAACTATACAAAAATCTAATTTTAAAAATTTAATAAATAAAATAAAAAAATATGTATAATAATTCAAATTTTAATCAAAAAAATTAATAAATAATATTCTCAATCTGAATCAAAAGAAAATATTAAATCAAAGCGAAAAATGAAATATTTAAAAATAAATAAAAATGAAAATTAAATAATTTTTAAAATAACAAACATAAGAAAATCAAAAGTACAAATAAATGTATAAATCAATCTTAATAAAAAAACTGAAAGAAAGAAGACAAACAAAGCTCGTTAATAAACAAAGGTGTAAATTGACTTAAAAATTACAAAAGCAAAATAATATTTAAATTCATAAGAAATACAAAATTAAATTCACTAAAAAGATACAATATCAAAATTAAAAAACAACAGAAAAACAAAACTAAATAAAAATATGAAAAATTTAAATTTAATAATATAAAATAATGAAAAAAAAAAACATTCACAAACGTAATTGAATTAGAAAAATCAAGAAGAAAATCAAAACAAATAAAAAAAAACTTACAAAATAAAATAGAAATTGAAAACTAGAATAAATATGAAAATAACAAATATAAAAAAAACATAAATCAAAAATCAAATTATAATCATAATCAAAAGAAACCAAAAGAAGTTAAGCATTCTAGACCACTTGAGATAGGATACACACAACGAAAAAAAAAAGCGAGATTATTGAATACTTACAAATATCGATTTTTTGAACTTGACATATTTTTCTATTTGCCATGGATTCTTCCTTGCAAAAAGTGAGTGAGAGCAAACTGTAGATACCCCAATCTCGCACCCCTTTTCAAACCCCGAATCGGTCTAAACCCTGAAACTGACCTAGAACCCTCGATTTGGCTGTGCGGGACTGCCGTGATCCTTATCGGTGCATCGAATGGACGAACGGACTTCAAATTCATGATCAGAGCGAAAAAACGAGTAAACAGGCAAAAATTCCATTTTTTGAGGTGCGGGACCGGAAACGGGGTCCGCACCCCTCGAACTGCTCGTTGTTATCCATTATGTGCATTAAAAATATATACTTGTCATCCCTTGCTTATTGACATATTTCAGATATACCGGCATGACCACAGAATTATTTCAAGCAACTTCCACATTGGGCCCGCGGACAACCGGGACACCAGGGGCGCGCACAACAGAGCAGTTGCGGAGCGGAAAGCCGGAGCTGAAAAGATGGTTATCCACATTGCAAAATATCTCAAAATATCTAAGCAAGTGGTCAAGAAGAGAAAAAATATATTATTGTCGTTCCTTGCTCATAAAAATATTTCAGATATACCGGCCTGACCAGAAAAATATTCCGAGCAACTTTCATGTTGGACCGGCGGACAACCGGGACACCGGAGACGCGGACAACGGAGCAGTTGCGGAGTTAATGCCGGAACAGAGATAAGGAAGATGACTTGAATCCTTAGTGTAAGAAGGATAGATAATGATATAAAAAAATCACCTCCCTCCTCCAATTTACAACCTCCCCCCTCCAATTTACAACCAATTTACAACCTCCTTTCTCCATATTACCATCTCCCTCATCCATTATTTAAAAAAGAATTCATTCACACATCACACACACACAACACTCTCCATATTCACCACCACCCTTACTTGCTCTCTCTCAAGTAACCCTAAAACAGCCTCAACCACCACCACACCACCACCATACCACCATAGCACCACCACCACACAAACACTAAACTCAAACCCTTTCAAACACTAAGCAAAAGCCTTAGAAAACAAAAAAAAAAAAAAGACTTCCCTTGGAAGCAAAGGGAGCACAACCTAGGCCTTATTCTCACCTTGTAATCACCTCAAAGGGTAAGATGTAGTGTTCTTATGTAATTTCTTGAGAGGTTTAGCCACTTGTTAGGCTAAACCTCCATTTTATATTCAAAGATACAATATTGATACTCTTGTTGTTTTTTCTCTTCAAATGATATTATAATGATGTTTTGAGCTCTTGAGCATGCTATGCTATTGATCTTGTGTATATATATCATGCATGAATGAGTATCAAATCCTTGTGTGTTTGATTCAAGGGATTTTCAAAGAACCAACTTGTTTCCCCTCAAAAAACCTTGAATCTGTCCATAGCTTGTAATATCACCTTGTGAGAACTCATGTAATCTGACTTATAAGCATGGATAAATGTTGTTTTGTGTTGTTAATATGTATATATATGCATGTTCAAAGTTTCATGTTCATAGCTTTTCATTTGAGTTAGTTTTGATAGGTGTTTTCATGACATAAGTGAGATGCCAATAATCTGTCCATATGGTACCTTACTGCCTTGTTGCTTTGTTTAGGTATAGAAAACTTGGGTTTTGGTCTTAGACCACAAAAGAGAACTTGTTCTACACAGAACAAGGAACATTAGTATGTAAATAGAATATTTTTAGCCTCAGTGGAAGAAGAGGCTCTTTCCATTTTTTGTTTGAGCTCTCTGTTCTCAGATTTGTGCTTGTCCATTTCTGACATCAAAAAGTCAGAAGTGTTTTGAATGACTTAAACTTGTTGTTGGACTTGAAACTCTCCAGATCTTAACTTTGAAATGTTAAGAGAAACTTTCATGTTCTGTGTCCCCCATGATTCCCCCGTTTTGATGATGAAAAAAGTGGATACGTTAGGGATGTATGAAATTCTGTCAGACTGGGCTGTGAAAAGAATTGCCTTGCATGCTTTGTTTGAACACCATAACATGCCCCTAAAATCAAGGGAAAAATCATGGTAGATGTTTAATGTGTTAGAAAGTTTTCTTGACCTTTACTTTCCAGGTTGGATGAGTACAAGAATAGGTACACAAAGAAAGGTGCACAGCAGTCCCTGAAAATGTTTAGGGACGGAGTTTCGGACATTTATTTGTTTTGGGAATTGTTTCCCTTTTTGTGCAAATGTAATTATTAATCCCCCACCCATTTATGTGTTTTATTCACTGTATATAAATGATAAAACCATTTTCTAAAACCAAGTGTGAGTCCACCCAAATCGACTCCCATTTGTGAATAAAAATGAACCTTCCTAGAATAGGAAGACCTCCATATATTAAACCACCATTTTTTGTTAGGGCACAAAATAGCAATTCAAAAGGCATAAAATGAATCTACGTGGCACGCATATAGAGACCATCATGGGCGAAGAGAATGCCTAACCCTTCTCTCTTCGTAACTTAGCCCCCGAACCCACTTTCTCTAAAAAAAAAGGTTTTTTCTTCGTTTTTCCTAAAATTAAAATGAGGTGGCGACTCTTGCAATTAAATCACAGCATCAAGAGGAAACCATTGTGCGGGAACCGAGCGCATTTCCAAAAGCGCATCAGCACGAGGCGAACCCGAACCGCTTTCGCGAGCGATCATTTCGAGGTTCGGTTTTCGGGCGCGGGCTCTCACAGTGGCGACTCTGCTGGGGACTTGTTTTAAAGTGGGCTAGACTCTAAATCTTTGTGTGTGCCATGCTTTATGTGCCTTACTTGGGGTGTATATATCTGTGCCCTAACCTCTGTTTTGCAGGGGCATTTTTTCGCTTATCTTATTTGTATATATATATATGCATTGCGTGGTGAGTGATTCCCCAAAAAAGGGGTAAAACAAGTAAAAAAGGAAAAAAATGATTTTCTTGTTTTCTTTACGTGCTTTCAAAATGATTTTTCGAACTCATAGATACCTCACACACATGCACGTTTTTTGAAAAGCGTCTTAGAATCTCAAACCCGAGACGGTAAACCTGGGGCATAAGGGAGCTCACTTGACTTCCCCTGTCACGACCCGAAGTATAGGCTCTATTTTTATTAGTAATTAAATGATTTTTATTTAATTATTTGCTTAATTATTTATTTAAATTATTATTTATTTAAATATTTAAGTGTGCAATTTATGTGTTATAATATTTATGCTTAGCCTTTTATTAGGGTCATTTGTGCTAATGTAGTATTGTTGGGTCTTAATTGTTAGTCGGGAGTGTAAGAATTTGTGTGTAGTGTGAGAGAGGGGGCCTAAGTGTAAATCTTTAAACATTTTTCATACTCCCTCCCTACTCCCTCCCTACTTCCCCCTCCTCCCTCACCTTCTCCCTCACTCTCTCAATCCATTCCCAGACAACTCTCTCTCTCTCTCTCTCTCCTCCTTGGGTAAGTTTTTCTTTCATTCCTTCTCTCTTCATTTTCTCCTTCTTCCTCTCATCTTCTCTCATTTCTTAAAACTTGAACGTTGTTTAGATCGTCGATAGGATCGCGTAGAACCAAAAAGAATCGAATTCCGTCAACTTTCATTATTTCCAAGTAAGTTACTTTTCCCCCATTTTAATGCTAAAATGTTCATATCATGTTCATATAATGCTTTTGTTGTTATATTGGAAGTTTTGATGAGTTTGCAATTTGTTTGGAATTTATTTTGGGTTTTTGATCAAAAATGGTGATTTTGGAATGTTGGGTTTGATTCTTGTTATTGGTTGATGTAATGTTGTTATAGGAGTCCTTTTAGACCTATAAATTGTTTTGGTACATTAGGACATGAGTTGGAAGTTGGGATTTTGGTTAAATGTGTTTTGGGTTGAAAATGGAAGAACCCAAGTTGTTCTTCCCGATTTCTGGCAATTCCGGCCTATTGTGCGACCGCACAAAACTTACTGGGCGGCCGCGCATCTTTCTGAAAGCTTTTGTTCTTGTTTTGAGACCTTTTGGGCGACCGCACAACCCAATTTGGGCGGCCGCACAGAACCCCTGAAACTTTACATTTTGTTAATTTGTGTGAGTGAAGAACGTGCTTTGGTCTAAGTCTTGGGTGTTCTTTTAGTTGACCCTAGTGATCATTGTAGTACACTCTAGTGATAGAATTGGGTCCTTTGTGATCAAGTTTGTGTTTGAGATTCATTAATTGTTAATTGGGATTCTGGAGCACCTTTATTGTGCATTGTTTGTTCATTTCATCTTCTTGGTGATTAATTAGCATGATTCCCTACTTTGGAATCCTTTGTTGTTTATCGTGCTAGTATTTTATTACTTAGCCTTTACGTGAAAGCCCAGCTGGCATTGTGTGTGTTTCGGGCGATGCGAAATATTATGATGGCACAGCCAAGTCCATTATGATGTTGACCATTGTTTTGCCCAATTATTACCCTCCTCTAGATTGGCCTTGGATGTGAGAAGAGCTAGCTCCTTTGTGTGCATTTTAGCTATTTCTTGGAGCATGATTTTGTGGCATGTCTCCCGTCCCTTGTGACACTTCTTTTGGTTATTGGTTCCGGTACCGGGGGTTTTCTCTTCGGCTTTCATGCTATTATGAAGATGATGATTTGTTGATTAATGAAGCTGCGCAGCGATCCTTTATTTGGATGTTCCGGTTTGGAAAACCTTGGCTATATCCTTTGTTATGTGTTTATTTCCGCTGCTATCTGTTATATGATAATTGCTATGTGCTATGTGATAATAATTATTGTTTATTGCTTATTTCATCATAGCATGTCATGTAGTTGCATTAGTAACTTATTGAGATTTATCTCACCCCGTTTCTTTTATCTTTGTTTTTCCTTAACCCCCCCCCCCAAGTGCTAAGGATTAGTCTCGCTGATCACGAGATAGAGGACGTCGAGTGTGGATCCGTTCTTTTGGGGAAGGTTGATATAGGTTGGTTTCCATTATGTAAATGTGTAACCATTTTGGGGTATTTGTACCAAACAATGACGTCACTAAGATTTGTAACTTCAGTATTTCTGAGTTTTGGTTTTAGAGTCGACGTCCAGATCGCGGTCCTGGGGCCCGCGGGGTCCGGGGTCGCGACAGTTGGTATCAGAGCTATGGCATTAGCTCTATGTATAAGTCTAGGTGGATTAGTATGACCTAGGTGGGTAGTGGTGTGCGGAGTGATTAACGGTTGATGTTTTATGCAGGTAATTGTTCTCAATGTCTGGAAGAAGAAACAGAGGAGGTGCTAGTGGGGCACAGAATCAGAATGATACAAGGGATGAAGCCCGTGCCATGTTTCAAGGCATGTTTGAGGCGGCCATGAAGGCCATACATGATCAAGGTCCGAGGTTAGAGCAAGCACCACCCCGTTATGGTTTGGAGCAATTTCTGAAGTTGAAACCGGTTGAATTCAATGGGGAGCCCGATGTAAGGAAGGCTGAGTTGTGGATTGAGTCTATGGAAAAGATTTACGATGTGTTTGGGTGTTCGGATGAGGACAAGGTCCGGTTCGCAGCTTACAAGCTTGTGGGAGCCGCCGAGCATTGGTGGAAAGGTGTTAAAGCTACTTGGGATGATACTCACACGGTCTATGCGTGGGAGTTGTTTGTGCGCAAATTCAAGGAGCATTTCATTCCAGTTGTTGATCAAAACCGAAAGGAGATCGAGCTACTCAACTTGGAGCAAGGTGTGTTGTCTATAGCACAATACTCGGCTAAGTTCATAGAATTAGCCCGGTATTGCGACTATTTGGTGAGGACCGAGGAACAAAAGGCTATGAGGTTTATTCGGGGATTGAAGACCTCCATCCGTACTCAACTGATTGCTCAACGGATTGTAACATTTCAAGATGCGGTGGACCGAGCCTATTTGATAGAGCAAGATATCGGGGAACATAAGAGGAAGACCGAGGTGGCCAACCCGAGTAAGCAAGGAGCGCAGAGCAAGTCACAACCAAGGATCGAAAACCGAGGTAACTTTGGGGGACAATCTCAGTCCCGAGGGCAACAAAACCCAAGGAACCCGGGTACCACTTCCGGGAACCAAGGGAGCCAAATTAGGAGGCTTTGTTCGTATTGTCAAAAGGAAGGTCATTCTGAAGACCGTTGTTGGAAGAAGCAAGGAAGGTGCACCAATTGTGGTCAAATGGGTCACTTCGCAAGGGATTGTACTAGAGGCAAAGGACAAGCATCCGGGTCAGGAGTTGGTTTTAATCAGGGTCAGAAGCGGGATGCCGCCGGGAAACCCAAGGTTCAAGGGAAGGTTTATGCCATGAATCAACAACAAGCTACCGATGATCCATCCGTTATTGGAGGTATTGTTTCTGTGTCTAATGTGAGCGCGCGAGCGTTAGTAGATCCAGGATCATCTCATTCATACATTTCTGTGCAATTTGCTTCTATGTTAAATGCTGCATTCGAGTCTTTACCGTACGTGCTAGAGGTGTCGACCCCTATAGGAGAATGCTTGAGTTCTGATCGAGTCTTTCGTGCTTGTGATGTGGTTATTTGTGGTCGAGTCCTTTGTGCGGATTTGGTAGTTCTTCCTATCCAAGACTTTGATGTCATTTTGGGTATGGATTGGTTGAGCAAGTTTCATGCTTCTGTTGATTGCCGTAAGAAAACTGTTACTTTTTCTATTCCCGATGTGCCTAAATTTGTGTTTGAAGCTAGTCCTCTGAGTAGGAGGGTTCGCTTAATTTCTTATTTGAAAGCGAGAAAGTTATTGCATAGTGGTTGCGAGGGGTATTGGGCTAGTGTTCTTGATACTAGGAAAGAATCCCCTAGTTTTGATAGTGTTCGGGTAGTTCGGGAATTTCCCGATGTTTTCTCTACCGAGTATGATATGCCTCCCGATCGTGAGATTGAGTTTTGTATAGATCTTTTGCCGGGTACGGCTCCGATTTCGAAAGCGCCGTATAGGTTAGCTCCCGCCAAATTGAAGGAACTGAAGGTTCAGTTGCAAGAGTTGCTTGATCGAGGGTTTATCCGCCCTAGTGTTTCCCCGTGGGGAGCGCCGGTTTTGTTCGTGCGGAAGAAAGATGGTTCGTTGAGGCTGTGTATAGATTACCGGAAGTTGAATCAGGTTACGGTGAAGAATAAGTATCCTCTACCGCATATCGATGATTTATTTGATCAGCTTCAAGGGTCTGTGGTTTTCTCTAAGCTTGATTTGAGGAGTGGGTACCATCAGTTGAAAGTTTGATCGGAGGATATTCTGAAGACTGCTTTTCGCACTCGTTATGGTCATTATGAGTTCTTGGTTATGCCGTTTGGGTTGACTAACGCGCCGGCCGTGTTTATGGATTTGATGAACCGGATTTTCCATCCTTATCTTGATTCGTTCGTGGTGGTTTTCATCGACGACATTCTTGTTTATTCGAAATCTCGAGATGAGCACGAGCAGCACTTGAGGACAGTTTTATCCGTTCTTGCGAGGGAGAAATTATTTGCGAAGTTCAGTAAATGCGAATTTTGGCTCGAGAAGGTGTCATTTCTGGGTCATGTTATTTCGAAAGATGGGATTTCTGTGGATCCGTCAAAGATTGAAGCTATAGTGGATTGGAAGAGACCCTAGTCAGTGACCGAGATTCGTAGTTTTCTGGGTTTAGCCGGTTATTACAGAAGGTTTATTGAGGGATTTTCGAGGATTGCTACTCCGATGACTCAGTTAACCTGAAAGAATGTTCCGTTTGTGTGGACCGAGAAATGTGACAAGAGTTTCGAGGAATTGAAGAAGAGGTTGACTACCGCACCGATCTTGACTTTGCCTAATGGGAGCGATGGCCTAGTGATTTATAGTGATGCTTCGAAAGAGGGTTTGGGTTGTGTGTTGATGCAGAATGGGAAAGTAATTGCGTATGCTTCGAGGAAGTTGACCCCTAGTGAGCAGAATTACCCGACTCATGATATGGAGTTAGCAGCTATTGTCTTTGCGTTGCACAAATGGAAGCACTATCTTTATGGAGCGAAGTTTGAGATTTTTACGGATCACAAGAGTTTGAAGTACCTTTTCTCCCAGAAAGAGTTGAACAACCGGCAGCGCCGATGGATGGAATTATTGAAGGACTATGATTGCACGATTTCTTATCACCCGGGAAAGGCGAATGTGGTAGCCGATGCAATTAGTAGAAAATCTTATGTGGCTTCGATGATGGTCCGTGAATGGAAAATGCTTGAGGATGTTCGAGATTGGTCTCCTCGTGAATCGAGTCATGGGGCTATTTTTGCGAATATTAGGGTGTCTCCGACCCTAGTTCAGAGAATAAAAGAGGCTCAGAAAGAAGATCCCGAGTTAGTGAAGGTAATGGGTAAATTGAAGGAAAAGAACTTCGAGGATTTTTCTATTAGCTCGAGTGGAGTTTTGACTTTCCGTGGTCGTTTGTGTGTTCCGGATGTTGATGGAATTAAACAGAGAGTTCTTGATGAGGGTCACAAATCGAGGTATACTATTCATCCGGGTAGTACGAAAATGTATCAGGATTTGAAGCAACAATTTTGGTGGATTAATATGAAAAGGGAAATAGCGGAGTATGTTTCAAAGTGTTTAACGTGTCAGCAGGTCAAAGCCGAGCATCAGAGACCCGCGGGATTGCTTCAGCCGTTAGAAATTCCCGAGTGGAAATGGGAGCATGTGACTATGGATTTCGTTACGGGACTGCCTCGTACCCGTAGGAAGTATGATAGTGTTTGGGTAATAGTGGATAGATTGACCAAGAGTGCCCATTTCTTGCCTATTGATATCAGATATTCGATGGAGAAGCTTGCGACCCTTTATATCGATGAGATTGTTAGATTGCATGGAGTTCCGGTTAGTATTGTGTCAGATCGAGACCCGAGGTTCACTTCTAGATTCTGGAAGGCGTTTCAGGAAGCTTTGGGTACAGATTTTCGATTCAGTACAGCTTTTCATCCTCAGACAGACGGTCAATCCGAGAGGACTATTCAGATTTTGGAGGATATGTTGCGAGCTTGTGCGATAGACTTCTCTGATTCTTGGGATTCGCACCTACCGTTAGTGGAATTCTCCTACAACAACAGTTATCAGGCTAGTATCGAGATGGCACCGTTTGAGGCCTTGTATGGAAGGAAGTGTAGATCGCCTATTTGTTGGGATGAGGTCGGTGAAACGAAAGTTTTGGGTATTGATTTGCTTCGGGATTCGGTTGAGAAAGTTAGAGTTATCCGGGATAGATTGAAGACAGCCCAGAGTCGACATAAGAGCTACGCAGATAACCGAAGGCGAGATCTTAGTTTTCAGATTGGTGATTGGGTGTTTTTGAAGGTATCTCCAAAGGTGGGTATTCGTAGGTTTGGGAAGAAAGGCAAATTGGCTCCGAGGTTATTTGGTCCGTTTGAGATCTTGGGAAAGGTTGGATTTCTAGCGTATCGTCTTGCGTTACCGCCATCTTTGGACCGGTTGCACAACGTCTTTCACGTTTCTATGCTTCGGAAGTATGTTCATGATCCGTCTCACGTGTTACCGAGGATACCGGAGGATATTGAGCCCGATATGAGTTATGAGGAACGACCGGTTCGGATTTTAGATTCCAAGGTCCAAGAGTTGAGGAACAAGAGCATTGCGTTGGTTCGAGTCCTTTGGAGGAATCATAACATCGAGGAGTCGACGTGGGAGCTTCGAGATGAGATCGAGAGGAAATTTCCGTGGCTTTTTGTTTAAGGTAAGTCTCGTTAAAATTCGGGTCGAATTTTCTTTAAGGGGGAGTGAATGTCACGACCCGAAGTATAGGCTCTATTTTTATTAGTAATTAAATGATTTTTATTTAATTATTTGCTTAATTATTTATTTAAATTATTATTTATTTAAATATTTAAGTGTGCAATTTATGTGTTATAATATTTATGCTTAGCCTTTTATTAGGGTCATTTGTGCTAATGTAGTATTGTTGGGTCTTAATTGTTAGTCGGGAGTGTAAGAATTTGTGTGTAGTGTGAGAGAGGGGGCCTAAGTGTAAATCTTTAAACATTTTTCATACTCCCTCCCTACTCCCTCCCTACTTCCCCCTCCTCCCTCACCTTCTCCCTCACTCTCTCAATCCATTCCCAGACAACTCTCTCTCTCTCTCTCTCTCCTCCTTGGGTAAGTTTTTCTTTCATTCCTTCTCTCTTCATTTTCTCCTTCTTCCTCTCATCTTCTCTCATTTCTTAAAACTTGAACGTTGTTTAGATCGTCGATAGGATCGCGTAGAACCAAAAAGAATCGAATTCCGTCAACTTTCATTATTTCCAAGTAAGTTACTTTTCCCCCATTTTAATGCTAAAATGTTCATATCATGTTCATATAATGCTTTTGTTGTTATATTGGAAGTTTTGATGAGTTTGCAATTTGTTTGGAATTTATTTTGGGTTTTTGATCAAAAATGGTGATTTTGGAATGTTGGGTTTGATTCTTGTTATTGGTTGATGTAATGTTGTTATAGGAGTCCTTTTAGACCTATAAATTGTTTTGGTACATTAGGACATGAGTTGGAAGTTGGGATTTTGGTTAAATGTGTTTTGGGTTGAAAATGGAAGAACCCAAGTTGTTCTTCCCGATTTCTGGCAATTCCGGCCTATTGTGCGACCGCACAAAACTTACTGGGCGGCCGCGCATCTTTCTGAAAGCTTTTGTTCTTGTTTTGAGACCTTTTGGGCGACCGCACAACCCAATTTGGGCGGCCGCACAGAACCCCTGAGACTTTACATTTTGTTAATTTGTGTGAGTGAAGAACGTGCTTTGGTCTAAGTCTTGGGTGTTCTTTTAGTTGACCCTAGTGATCATTGTAGTACACTCTAGTGATAGAATTGGGTCCTTTGTGATCAAGTTTGTGTTTGAGATTCATTAATTGTTAATTGGGATTCTAGAGCACCTTTATTGTGCATTGTTTGTTCATTTCACCTTCTTGGTGATTAATTAGCATGATTCCCTACTTTGGAATCCTTTGTTGTTTATCGTGCTAGTATTTTATTATTTAGCCTTTACGTGAAAGCCCAGCTGGCATTGTGTGTGTTTCGGGCGATGCGAAATATTATGATGGCACAGCCAAGTCCATTATGATGTTGACCATTGTTTTGCCCAATTATTACCCTCCTCCAGATTGGCATTGGATGTGAGAAGAGCTAGCTCCTTTGTGTGCATTTTAGCTATTTCTTGGAGCATGACTTTGTGGCATGTCTCCCGTCCCTTGTGACACTTCTTTTGGTTATTGGTTCCGGTACCGGGGGTTTTCTCTTCGGCTTTCATGCTATTATGAAGATGATGATTTGTTGATTAATGAAGCTGCGCAGCGATCCTTTATTTGGATGTTCCGGTTTGGAAAACCTTGGCTATATCCTTTGTTATGTGTTTATTTCCGCTGCTATCTGTTATATGATAATTGCTATGTGCTATGTGATAATAATTATTGTTTATTGCTTATTTCATCATAGCATGTCATGTAGTTGCATTAGTAACTTATTGAGATTTATCTCACCCCGTTTCTTTTATCTTTGTTTTTCCTTAACCCCCCCCCAGGTGCTAAGGATTAGTCTCGCTGATCACGAGATAGAGGACGTCGAGTGTGGATCCGTTCTTTTGGGGAAGGTTGATATAGGTTGGTTTCCATTATGTAAATGTGTAACCATTTTGGGGTATTTGTACCAAACAATGACGTCACTAAGATTTGTATATTTCTATTTTGTTGGGCATAAACTCGTGGGAGTTTATGATAGTTGTAATTGGTTTTATTAAACTTTGATTTGGAAAACTTTGGATCACCTTTTGGTGTTAAATGAAATTTTTAACTTCAGTATTTCTGAGTTTTGGTTTTAGAGTCGACGTCCAGATCGCGGTCCTGGGGCCCGCGGGGTCCGGGGTCGCGACATCCCCATAGGGTCAACGGTATACTGTTTCCCCCTTAGCAGCGCCTACGGTCGCTGTGATGGGTGTAAGCCAAGCTTCAAAAGCCGAAATGCGATGTCCATATTCTTTCGAAAATAACACGTCACAGACTTCATGTCGGTTTTTGTCTAAACAATTTTACTTCAATCCTATGAATTCCCAAAAGGTTATAATCGACCTCAATTGTGGATATCATGTTGAAATTCTTGGATTGACTTGAAATTATCAAGACCCTCACATAGACCGTAACCGAATGGTGGATCCCAGAAAGAGTATAGGCCCTTCGTTAGGGGCTCGGACGGCCAATAGTACAAGTGAAAAACGTTGGTCCTATACTTTGGAGAAGGTATCACTATTCCAGGATTTCATGCGAAAACATGTCAAAACAAAGCAAAGTGCTTGTCCGGCATCCATAGGTTTGTGCATTGCTTGCGCTTCAAATTTCGAACAAAAAGAAAAACAAAAAATTGGCTTCTTTAATTCATAAAGCTTCATTCCCCGGAAATCTAAAATAGGTTTCCTTTTTCATCCATCTTGTAGAGGGAGAATTTCTTCTTGTTCTCTAGCGCGACATTCAAGGTCCGTTCCAGGCAACACTTTGATCAAAGTTCTACTCCGGTTTTCATCATCGATTATGGCCAACAAAGGACAGGCATCATCAAACTCGGCTAAGGGTTTCCCGGACTTCAAGCCAGGGTATGCACTGGAACAGTGGTTGGAAAGGCGCTTGCATGATCACACCAATCGTATGATCAGCATATTCCAAGGACATCAAGAAGAAATGTTAGACCTTGTGGCTACCCTTTAGAAGAAATTGGAGCTCAAAGATCTCCAAGCACTCCATTTCCAAGATGTCAATTCCAACGCGAACTTTCACTCCACCCGAGATATGGGACTCAAGACTTGTAATGATATCTATGTGGGAGCTAGCGAAATGGTGACAACAAATAATTTGAACCCTACTGCCTCTCTAGAGACACGTGAAACTTCAGTGAAACCCACAGAGATCTATTCATCAAGCAGTTCGCAGAAGAGGTTTTGTCATAATGGTAGATACTTCAACAATTTGAATGCCCTATTGTCTGTGGTTTTTCAAGACCTAAGCGCTCAAGGATTGCTAAAGCCAGTGGAAAACTATCGTCCCAAAAATCCCACCTATGGAGATTGAAGCAAGTTATGCCAATATCACCAAGCCCGCGGCCACGACACTGATTCATGTTGGGCACTCAGGAAAGCAGTCCAAGACCTTTTTGATGAAGAAGTCATTGAAGTGCCCGTGCCAGAGACAAGCCATCTGTGTAACAATCTCACTGCCTAAAGGCCTGTGACTCCATGCTATGTAAAACCCCATCGTATTTTTGCACCAATTGTCAAAGCTAAGGAAAAAGGTTTGGTACGAAATGGGGATAGGCACTTTGATGAATTCGAGAGCCCGCTATCCAATATCTTCTTTGGGTTGGTTGCTCTAGGGATTATGAAACCTATTGAAGGATACAAGCTACCCAGACGATTGCCCAAGCACTTTAACCCCGCAGAGCTCTGCGTGTATCATCAATCCGTGGGTCACGATACAAACTCTTGGTGGTCTCTCAAGCATGTTATCCAAGACCTCATAGATCACAGAGTTATCCCAAGGCCACCTCTAAGGGCCTCATGTTCGAGTAGTTATCCCAGGGACTCATCAACCCCCGAGGAAGGTGTTTCCCCTTAAATATGATTGGATATCATCAACCCCGAGGAAGGTTATCCCTCTTTTGCTGGTAACAGAAGTGTGTTGACTCGTAAGGTCGTGCCTCTAGTGCATGGATCTCTTTTTTCGTGTGACTAGGCTCACCGCCCCAACTCCTAATCCTGTTCTTTTTGCGTAATACTTAGTAATATGCTCACACATCTTCTTTGTCTTCTAAGTCTAAGAGTGTGTTGTTGTCTTCATGCTTTTATTTTATTGCTTGTCATGTAAATGTTTCAGTCAATGAACTTGCCTTATAACCAAGTGCCTTGTAAATCGCGTATCTTGTAGATCTGGATCCGCAAACAATTAATCTCACTTAAATAAAAGCAATCAATGAAATTTGAACAAAAAATTAGACTGTGATTAATTGAGATGGGAACTAGGGCCGAAGGCAACCGACGAAGTTCACAAAGGCGATCGACAAAGTCACCCGACAAACGAAGATTTTAGGGTGCAATCAAAGACATGTTCAGAAGGGCCAATCAAACGAAAAAGGCCGAAGACTATCACAGTGATGCCAACGCAAGTGTCGGCGATTTTCCTTTAATGTATAATGTGTTGTAAATTCTCGCATTTTGTAAATTTATGTTTCAGAAGCTATATGTTTCTTCTTGAGTGAAAAAAAAAAAAAAAGATGAAAGAGAGCAAAAAAGGAGAGGTTAAAAAAAAAAAAAAAAGAAGAAGGAACATTATTCATTTACTTTGGTACATACCATTCACTTTATTGTTTAATTCAATTGTTTTAGAAAGGATATCGCGACACTTCAAGTTTATGTGTATGCCTTCAACGACGGCATCTGGCAATTCATAATGAAGACTTCATCGCTCGTTACACTAAGAACGAGACGTGGACCGAGGGTCCGACAATCTCATGTGACATTATCAATTTCAAGGAGCACCGCGCTGCGAAGCCAATCTGAATTAAAGAAGATCTCGATCTTTCAACTTTGGGCAAAGTACCATCGACTACGACAACTGGTGACTTCAGTTGGAGACCAACGTGCTCTACCAACCCCTTACACTGAGGGAGCCCAAAACGACGTAATCAATCTTGGAAAGCGAGACAACAGCGAAGGCCTCTCATCAAACGAGGTCAAACGGCGGCGCGAATCATAAGTCATGCCCAACGATGTTCTCATCTTGATTTGTCACGGTCTAATTTGAGTTTAAATGATTTGTGAAGCTTATCTAAATGAAAACTAAAATACTAATCTGACGCTATAAGGGTCCATCTGATTTTGAGGCACTTGACCATTAACGCTTGTTTAAGTCTTGAGTCTTTGATTTCAATGTGTAAGCATACTTTTCCCGAGTATAGGGGCTTCCCCCTACCCTCGTCCTTCCGTCATCTAATTTCTGCGCAAACACAATGTCGGAGATCCCACTGGGATTTCCGTTTGCTTCTCAAAACACTGGCCTCGTGCCTTCCCCTGCCAACTCCTGCAAGTTGTCACAGCAAAAGAGACAAAGGAATGCTATTCCTTAGATTTCAAACTCTCAATGTCGGCAAGTGATCTCGAATGAATGAGCACGAACTGGGGCTGCATGTCAAAGTTTCGGGTTTTGTTTCAAGAGCAATGATGTGGCTTCATGACAGTACGATTTGTTGAGAATGGTTTGTTCCGGGTAACACAGAAATTCAGATGGCAGAATGCCAGGGTATAAGACAACTCTCAATGACAGTTGATTCCTCAAAGAAGGAGTATTGAATGTCAGAACATATGAATCATGATCAACAGCAAAGCCTCGAATGTGGGATGACTCTCATAGACAGTCGGTCCCTTAATGTGGGAATCAATAGAAACAAAGTGCCATCTCGGATTGTCAGTATGGCCTGCGAAGCTCAAAGCTCTTTTCTTCAGCAACATCGGGATTGCGTCCCGCCGAGCAACTCTCAAAGACAGTTAACCCGACTGATTGGGTATTGTGTATCAGAAATTGTGAATTGCCTCCAACAGCGAGACATCGAACACTTGAATAACTCTCAATGACAGTTAAACCCCCAAAGGTTGAAATGCCAAAACATGAAGTTTTGTCCAAACGACAAATGCTACAAGAGGTTCATATGCCTGATTCAGGGGGTTGTCCTATAGCATGACTGGGGCTTCCGTAGCCAACATCTGAGGTTGATCTTGGCGAGACACTGGGGCTTCAGCGGCAAGAATGTTGGGGGTATATATCAGAAAGAACAAATGGGGTTTCTTCAACCAGCAACTGGGGCTGACCCAACTATAGTATCCGGAGATACCGTTGAGTAATCTTGATCAAATGGGTGTTCGAAATTTACCTTTTGAGTGCGCGCGCTAGGCTTTCGGCTTCGCTTCACCATACACATATCCATACTCCTCATTTTCGCAAAAATGCAAAATGCATAATAAAGTGCAATCCATTCCTTTCATGATTCTCCCTCTGATTCATTTATAAGCTTTCAGTCATTAATTGATAACAAGCAAAGTTTGAGATGCGAGCGATGCACATGAGTCAAATAAAAGAAAAAAAATAAAAGAAAAATCAAATGCAAAAGGAATCATCGTGCAAAAGGAGAAATTTGACTTTCACCCTCCAAATGAAAAGTGGTTGCAAAATGAAAGGGGAATGTATTCTTGTCCCAATCTTTCTCTGAATCTCTCAATTTTAAGGATTCCAATCCGTGTATGTGTTCTAAAACTTTTGTTGCACATGAATGACACTCTCGAGCATATTAATGTCAAAGATATATTTCGCTTGCTCTTGGAAATCTCTTGCAGGTACAAATCGCACACCCTGCCACATCGTGGTCCTCAAAATAAGTTTCCTCATCAACATCAATGCTAAGGGAATGAGATTTCCCTATGCCCTTTCTGCAAATTCAGTTTCACTTGCCAACTTCGAACTACGTTGGTCTGATTCTTGAAAGAGATACGTAGGCAGCTTGAATTTTCAGGCACGACCACATACTTGCAAAAAATCTTATGCAGGTACACATCATCCACTCTGCCACATCGTGATCTTCACAAGAAGGATCCTCGACAATATCGACGCTCATATTTCTGCGTAGGGAGCGAAATTTCCCAGTGACCTTTTGAAAAATAAAATGTTCGACTTGATAACGTTGAACTACGTTGGTCTGATTCTCGAAAGAGATACGTAGGCAGCCTGAATTTTCAGGCACGACCACATACTTGCAAAAAATCCTATGCAGGTACGAAGTTGGAACCACACAATGAATCACATCTTGGTTTCACAAAGAGGTTGCTCATTGCAAGCGATCAAAATCCCACAAGAGTTGCACGAGCTCTAAAAGCGAAGAAGCTTAAACTGTGAAATAATCAAAAACCCCTATTAGGAGAACCAGGGATCCAAAATGAGGTTGCAGCACTCAAAACAGTACCGATGGGTCACGCGAAGCGATGGTTCATTGCTTGATAAATCACAAAAATCTCATCACACAGCAATTCAAAGGCAGAGGAATCTGAACAGCGCAGAATGCAGCGTATCCTTGATTTTATTTTGTGCATATAAATAGCTTCAGTTGTTTATTGCCCTTGGTCTTCTCGAAAGAACGAGATTACCTCCCTTGAACTTCGCAACGTCGTATGTTCCCCCTTTTGAAATGATGTTATTCCACCTTGGTCTTCTCGAAAAAGCGAGATTACCTCCCCTGAAACTGTGCAACATCGTAGGTTCCCCCCTTTGAAATGATGTTATTCCACCTTGGTCTTCTCGAAAAAGCGAGATTACCTCCCCTGAAACTGCGCAACGTCGTAGGTTCCCCCCTTTGAAATGATGTTATTCCACCTTGGTCTTCTCGAAAGAGCGAGATTACCTCCCTTGAAATGCGCAACGTCGTATGTTCCCCTTTTTGAAATGATGTTATTCCACCTTGGTCTTCTCGAAAAAGCGAGATTACCTCCCCTGAAACTGCGCAACGTCGTAGGTCCCCCCTTTTTGAAAAGATATGTTATTCCACCTTGGTCTTCTCGAAAAAGCGAGATTACCTCCCCTGAAACTGCGCAATGTCGTAGGTCCCCACTTTGTGAAAAGATATGTTATTCCACCTTGGTCTTCTCGAAAGAGCGAGATTACCTCCCTTGAAACTGCGCAACGTCATAGGTCCCCCTTTTGAAAAGATATGTTGTTGCAGCTTGGTCTTCTCAGGCACCCGAGATTACTTCCCCGAACTGCGCAACGTCGTACGTTCTCCATTTATGATTCCCATCCCCTTGCAAAGAGAGATCGAATCTCAATGCACCCCTTTACTCGGATTGTACCTTGCGTCAATCCTTGAGTCGTGATTGGTCTTAAGCCTTCTCTTAAATTGTGTGAGTCGGTTCTAATCAGAACTACGACTCGACTTGATTCCCATGGAGGGATACATAGGTAGTTCATAACGTTGGACTCAGTCGCCCATTCTCGCAATTTGTTGGTCAAATACCAACTCCCCAGAAAAGAGAGATGGAATCTCAATGCTCCCCCCAGCAAAGAGAGATGGAATCTCAATGCTCCCCCAGAAAAGAGATATAGAATCTCAAAGCAATTTGTTGGTCAAATACCAACCCCCCAGCAAAGAGAGATGGAATCTCAATGCCCCCCCCCAGCAAAGAGAGATGGAATCTCAATGCAATCCCCAGCAAAGAGAGATAGCTTCTCAATGCTACCCCCAGCAAAGAGAGATGGAATCTCAATGCAACCCCCTGCTTTAAATTTTAATAAACCTGAACTACGTTTGGTCTGATTCTCAATAGAGGTACGTAGGTAAACCGGGAAACCGGAACCGACCATTTCCTGTGTTTGATTGATAGTTTGAGTTAGAACTACGGAGGCTTGATTCTCGAAAGAGATACGTAGGAAGTCCTACCTTGGACCCAGCCGTTACACCCTAGACGAGATCGAGTGTCTCTTAGTGAATCGTAGAATCCCCTTTAACAAGGAGATTCGACGAGGGGCTCTGTAGATACCCCGATCTCGGACCCCTTTTCAAACCCCGAATCGGTCTAAACCCTGAAACTGACCTAGAACCCTCGATTTGGCTGTGTGGGACTGCCGTGATCCTTATCGGTGCATCGAATGGACGAACGGACTTCAAATTCATGATCAGAGCGAAAAAACGAGTAAACAGGCAAAAATTCCATTTTTTGAGGTGTGGGACCGGAAACGGGGCCCGCACCCCTCGAACTGCTCGTTGTTATCCATTATGTGCATTAAAAATATATACTTGTCATCCCTTGCTTATTGACATATTTCAGATATACCGGTACGACCACAAAATTATTTCAAGCAACTTCCACATTGGGCCCGCGGACAACCGGGATACCAGGGGCGCCCACAACGGAGCAGTTGCGGAGCGGAAAGCCGGAGCTGAAAAGATGGTTATCCACATTGCAAAATATATCAAAATATCTAAGCAAGTGGTCAAGAAGAGGAAAAAATATATTATTATCGTTCCTTGCTCATAAAAATATTTCAGATATACCGGCCTGACCAGAAAAATATTCCGAGCAACTTTCATGTTGGACCAGCGGACAACCGGGACACCGGAGACGCGCACAACGGAGCAGTTGCGGAGTTAATGCCGGAACAGAGATAAGGAAGATGACTTGAATCCTTAGTGTAAGAAGGATAGATAATGATATAAAAAAAATCACCTCCCTCCTCCAATTTACAACCTCCCCCCTCCAATTTACAACCAATTTACAACCTCCTTTCTCCATATTACCATCTCCCTCATCCATTATTTAAAAAAGAATTCATTCACACATCACACACACACCACTCTCCATATTCACCACCACCCTTACTTTCTCTCTCTCAAGTAACCCTAAAACAGCCTCAACCACCACCACACCACCACCATACCACCATAGCACCACCACCACACAAACACTAAACTCAAACCCTTTCAAACACTAAGCAAAAGCCTTAGAAAAAAAAAAAAAAAAAAAAAAGACTTCCCTTGGAAGCAAAGGGAGCACAACCTAGGCCTTATTCTCACCTTGTAATCACCTCAAAGGGTAAGATGTAGTGTTCTTATGTAATTTCTTGAGAGGTTTAGCCACTTGTTAGGCTAAACCTCCATTTTATATTCAAAGATACAATATTGATACTCTTGTTGTTTTTTCTCTTCAAATGATATTATAATGATGTTTTGAGCTCTTGAGCATGCTATGCTATTGATCTTGTGTATATATATCATGCATGAATAAGTATCAAATCCTTGTGTGTGTTTGATTCAAGGGATTTTCAAAGAACCAACTTGTTTCCCCTCAAAAAACCTTGAATCTGTCCATAGCTTGTAATATCACCTTGTGAGAACTCATGTAATCTGACTTAGAAGCATGGATAAATGTTGTTTTGTAATATGTATATATATGCATGTTCAAAGTTTCATGTTCATAGCTTTTCATTTGAGTTAGTTTTGATAGGTGTTTTCATGACATAAGTGAGATGCCAATAATCTGTCCATATGGTACCTTACTGCCTTGTTGCTTTGTTTAAGTATAGAAAAATTGGGTTTTGGTCTTAGACCACAAAAGATAACTTGTTCTACACAGAACAAGGAACATGCGTATGTAAATAGAATATTTGTAGCCTCGGAAGAGGCTCTTTCCATTTTTTGTTTGAGCTCTCTGTTCTCAGATTTGTGCTTGTCCATTTCTGACATCAAAAAGTCAGAAGTGTTTTGAATGACTTAAACTTGTTGTTGGACTTGAAACTCTCCAGATCTTAACTTTGACATGTTAGGAGAAACTTTCATGTTTTTTTTCCCCCATGATTCCCCCGTTTTGATGATGAAAAAAGTGGATACGTTAGGGATGTATGAAATTCTGTCAGACTGGGCTGTGAAAAGAATTGCCTTGCATGCTTTGTTTGAACACCATAACATGCCCCTAAAATCAAGGGAAAAATAATGGTAGATGTTTAATGTGTTAGAAAGTTTTCTTGACCTTTACTTTCCAGGTTGGATGAGTACAAGAACAGGTACACAAAGAAAGGTGCACAGCAGTCCCTGAAAATGTTTAGGGACGGAGTTTCGGACATTTATTTGTTTTGGGAATTGTTTCCCTTTTTGTGCAAATGTAAATATTAATCCCCCACCCCTTTATGTGTTTTATTCACTGTATATAAATGATAAAACCATTTTCTAAAACCAAGTGTGAGTCCACCCAAATCGACTCCCATTTGTGAATAAAAATGAACCTTCCTAGAATAGGAAGACCTCCATATATTAAACCACCATTTTTTGTTAGGGCACAAAATAGCAATTCAAAAGGCATAAAATGAATCTACGTGGCACGCATATAGAGACCATCATGGGCGAAGAGAATGCCTAACCCCTTCTCTCTTCGTAACTTGGCCCCTGAACCCACTTTCTCTATAAAAAAAAAAGGTTTTTTCTTCGTTTTTCCTAAAATTAAAATGAGGTGGCGACTCTTGCAATTAAATCACAGCATCAAGAGGAAACCATTGTGCGGGAACCGAGCGCATTTCCAAAAGCACATCAGCACGAGGCGAACCCGAACCGCTTTCGCGAGCGATCATTTCGAGGTTCGGTTTTCGGGCGCGGGCTCTCACACAAACATTGGTGAAATGAGAATGAGCAAATTCTTCATGTTTATTTGTTTGAATGAGGGAAAGAAATGACTCATCAAATATCAAGTCCATTGCGCTTCCACTCTTACTAAGTATATTAGAGAAGTTAATATCTTCTTATATCATTTATGAACACTAACACCGGCAACTTACCTAGTAGATTTCAACTGTGTTGTAAGAGTCTATGCTATTGGTAATTGACATTACCTAGTACAATAACTTATGTTATATACTAATATGTATAAGTAAGGTGTATAGTTCTTATTGAATAGGTATTGATTAGATATAATGAATGATACCCTTTCTAATTCCAAATGCATGGGTGATTATGCTATGTGCTATGACTTATGAGAGGTATTCTTCGCATTGTAACAGTTACTATGTATATATATAATGCATAAATACTTTGAAAGGGCACATTGTCATGGTGACTATTAGCCTTACCTATGCAATAAGTACTCATACCCATACCTGACCATATAACCTAGTAATTATGTCTAAGTAGCAGAAAACGAAAGGTTTAAACATTAATCCTCAGATGATGAGATGGCGCACTAAGAAGCAAGATTCACCAAAAATTACGTGAGGTGTCATGCCCATAGGCATTTTCGCCTACTTTAATATACTTTTTTTTTTTTGAAAGTTTGTATCATATCATTTAATGCAATTGCCATCGTGTTACAAGCTCCTATGAAGTCTATTACAGATCTATTGCCCTATCTATTACAAATTCCTATATTGGAATCTATAACAGTGATACTTGCCTCTTTAGAAATCTCTCATAGACGTCCCCGCGCCATCTGGTAGCCTCCTGGCCATAGACGTCCCCGCGCCATCTGAACGATCACCTATTGGCACAAACTCCCCTACATAAGGGGTACCCTCTATGGGGCTTGAAGGACAAGGAGGAAGGATAAAGGTTCTCCACATGCTTCCTACGGGAGTCGAACCTGAGACCTCTGCAAAGAGAGGACTCTATCCTTCCACCGGATACCATTGAGCTATAATCTCATCGGTACTTTAATATACTATAAGTATGGATTTTTTACAATACTGTCATATTAAATTTTATTATATAACTTAAGGGCACACATTAAAGTAAAGATAATTCATTTCTCATTTAACAATACTAATAAGAAAAATTAAGTTTCTAAAAATCGCTTGGTGGTCCTTAGGCGCTTGAACGCTTTGAGTGCTTAGGCGGGGCCTCCCTTTTGCGTATGGCATCGCCACACCCTTTGGATAAATGGCCGATAATTTAGGCATGATTTATAACATTAAAAAGAAAGAGTTGAAAATGTCTCAAAATAAGTCGTAAAAAAGTATTGTATTAGCAAGTGAAGATATATGGCAAATTGCACTATACTACTGATGTGGCGGATTTTGTAAATGTTATTTCCCTTATTTTCTTATGTATTTTCATTCATTTTGATGTAGTTAGACTAGTTTTGATGTATTTGGGGCATTATTTATGATTTGGGCTTTATTGTAATCCGGGGGTAGAATAGTCGTTTTATTTATTTATTTTTCCGGATGTAATTTTTGGTGAGCTTCAAAATCATGTCTCAAGGATCAAGAATAGTCAAAGTCAACCAGAACGGAGGAGCATAGGACCAAACTGCAATTTCTGGAAGTTGAGGTACTATTTTGTAATTTCTAAAAGTTGGAGGACTGAACTGAAAGTATAAAAAGTCCAGGGACTGAAATGAAAAATTGTGAAAGTCGGCCTCCGTCCGTACAATCAGCAGCAGCGGCTTGGTGGATGAATTGTTTTTTATTTTTATTTTCTTTTTATTATTATTCTTTTTCATTATTCCTTAGTTATTTTTAATTAGGGAGAATCATTATTAGTTTTTGAATTAGATTGAGAGTAGGTCATTCTTTTTACTTTTGGAAAAACACTACGTACTCTTTTTCTCTCTGGAGCTTGTAACCCTTTAATGAAGAACTAAACTTCATAGCTTTGGATTGAAAGCTTGAACCTAATCTTGTTCAATTGAGGTAATTTTCTTAATCTTTTGTTTAATCTATTCATAATTTTGCTTGTTCTGATTTTAGATTTATAACTAGGGTTTGTGGATTTGGCCAATCTATTAGTTCTTTTTATGAATCTATGCTAGAATTCTCTGTTATGTGTCAGAATTAGGGTTTTCACCTTAGAATCTTCACGAATTGTGTATGTGCCATAGCAATTCGGGGAGTAGCCAAAATTAAGCGATTATCTAGTAAACCTAGAAAGCGTTCTTGATCTTAGTCTCTTAAATTAAATCAATTAATCTTTAAATCTTTTATGTGCCAGTCTAGGTTTAATTTTAATTAGGGGTTATAGTGAGTGTGCCACTGCTATAGACTAATATGTAAGAAGAGACAGAGATTGAAAAATATCTCGTGATCAAGTGAATGGGATTAACGGAGAAAAAGAACTACCAATGAAATTGAAATAGAGGACGGGGATAGGGATCAATCTGAAGTGCTTTTAAATCATTGTTTTAATCAATTTAGTTTAATTTCCCGTATAGGAATTAATTATAATCAAAATCAACCCCCAATCTGGTTAAGTGACTAGTTCGTAAATAATCATCGTTCTTCGTGGATCGACCCTGACTTACCCTAATTAAATTATTTGTGGCCGAGTTTAGGTCTAATTTAGTAGGCGTGCGACTAAGCCTACCATGTTTTGGCGCCGTTGCCGGGGAACTGTGTTTATTTGTTTACGTTCTTATTTTATTTCTTTTTCTTTTTATTTTTATTTTTCTTTTTAGTTAATTTATTAACTTAGTTCTCTTTTATTTCTTTTTTACTTTCTGATATTTTTTTTATATATATATATATATATATATATATATATATATATATTAGTGTGGTGCCTTGTACGGTCCACACCCGTTCTACTGATAATTGCTTGTGAGTCTTGAAATAGAAAGCAGATGGCAGCGCAGACATTGAGGCAGAAAACAGCCCCAAATTGGAGCGAGCAACCTCATGCAGTCCAATTCCCTGCTCTGCCTACGGGAGTTACTTTTGAGTTGAAGCTGGGGCTGTTGAGCCAGTTACCACACTTCACTGGGATGCCTGGAGAGAATCCGAATCAGCATATATCCCAGTTTGTGCAGATTTGTCAGAGCATGAAGCCATCAGCACTTCCGATTGAGCATCTCCTCCTTAGAGCGTTTTCTTTCACTCTGAAAGATGATGCTAGTGCATGGTATTATCATCTGCCGCCTAACAGCATTACCACATGGCAGCAGATGAAGGAGGTATTTCTTGATGAGTTCTTTCCTCCAGATCAGATCAATGTGATGAAGCAGGATATCAGTAACATGGAGCAGAAGGTGGATGAGACTTTATATGAGTATTATAATCGCTTCCATAAGCTATGCAGGAGTTTCTCGTATCACAGATTTGATGATGAGCAGTTAGTTATGTATTTTTATGGGGGATTGACGATTCAGGATAAACGCTTGATGGATTCTTGCTGTGGGGGTAGCATTCTAAACAAAAAAACTGAGGCGGCGAATGAGATAATTGATGAGTTGGCTAAGAGCACTCGGACACATGGCAGAAGATCGAGCTTTAGACAGGTTAGTGCAGTGGGGTCGAATAGTGGTGTGCCAAGTAAGCTGGAGACAGATGTAGAAGACCTTAAGGGGATGATGAAACAATTGTTGATGGGTCCACCAAAGAGTCAGCAGTATCCCACTAGTCAGTATAATCAGTACAGACCACCGTATGGGCAGCAGCAGCAGTATCAGAGTAACCCTCCGAGACAGTCTACGAATGATAGGCTTCACTCTTTAGCACAGTCAGTGAGTATGATGAATGGTAATTTCCAACAGTATCAACAGATGACCGATGCGAGTATTGGTAATCTAGAGAGACAAATGGGGCAAATAGCTGATGCGGTTGGGAGACTAGAGGCTAATGAGGCAGTAAAGGTGCAGTCTAGAACATAACCGAACCCTAAGAAGAGTGCATGTGCCATGACTTTGCGTAGCGGTAAGGAGATTGGGAAGAGAGTTGTACCAGAGGACCCAGTAATTGAGTTTGAGGAGGTTGTGCCTACTGAGAACATACCAGAGGAGGAGAAGAGTGCTACACCAAAACCCACAGTTTATGAGTCGGATGTTCTATTTCCTGAGGCTTTGAGAGAGCATCGCAAACCGGAGCCTGACAAGGCTATATTTGACACTTTCAAGAGGCTTGAGGTAAATATTCCATTTTTAGACTTGCTGCAGACTGTTCCGGGATATGTCAAATTCCTTAAGGAGTTGTGTACATTGAAGAGGGATCAGAAAGCCAAAAGTCAGAAAAAGGTAAAGATGAAAGAGCATGTGTCTGCAGTTTATCATAAGAAGATACCAAAAAAGTACAGTGATCCGGGTATGTTTGTTATTCTTGTGTCTTTGGGTGATGATTCTGAGCATATGGCGATGCTTGACTTGGGTGCTTCAATTAATGTCATGCCTTATGCATTGTTTGAAAAGCTCAAGTTGGGACCTCTATAAGATACTAGGTTGGTTATTCAGTTAGCAGATAGATCCAATCCATACCCTAACGGGAAGGTTGAGGATGTTTTGGTCTTGGTTGGTAAGTTCATTTTTCCCGCAGATTTTTATGTGTTAGATATGGATACGGATCCTAAGGCTCCCATTCTGTTGGGAAGGCCATTTATGTCTACGGCTCATACTAAGTTGGATGTTTCCAACGGATCGTTGACTATGAAGTTTGATGGGGATTTAATGGAGTTCAACATTTTTTACTCCAAGAAAGTCCCTGAGGGTGATGGTCAGTCACTATGTTTCATAGATGTAGTAGAGCCAAAGGTAGAGGATGTGTCCAAGGTTAGTGGGAATGATGATGTGAGGATTGGTTTGAAGATTACTGCAGTAAAACATGGACCATTTGTTGAGAGAGTACATGAGCAGAAGTTGAAAGATCTTCCTGAGCAACAAAAATATGCTTATTTGGGTGAGGAAGAAGTGATGATGGCTAGTGGTCCGATGGTGGTAGAGAAGTATGGAGGTTTGAGCACGATGACTGCAAAGAAGAAGCGATTTGTGAAGACAATTCGAGCTCAAACGGGATGGAGTGTGCACTAATGAAGTACCACTTATTCTCCTACGTTTAAACTGTCCTTATTTTTATTCACTTTTTTGCACTGAGGACACTGTGTAGTTTAAGCGTGGGAGAAGGTTTCGTAGTGTATAGTATGCTTTTGATTTTAATTTACTCCCTCCGTCTTTTTAGTTTGTTCACACTTTGACCAATACACAGGTTTTAATGAAAAATATTTCATATTAGTAGTTGAGTGGGTGTTGTGAGTATGAAAAGTATGATGTGATATGTGAGTGGGGTTGGAATTGTGAGTGGGATAGTTGTTGTGAGTATGACAAGTGGGTCTCATTGAATAAAGAATAATATAAACCTTCCTATTTGGGAGTGTGAACAATCAAATGGGACACCCAAAATGGCAAAAAGTGAACAGACTAAAAAGACGGAGGGAGTATATGTTTTTATGTTTTGAATTGGTGCTACTGAAGGGTATCTTTTTGTTTGTGTGGGTGCAGGAAATCATAGCATGGGGGCACACTTGGTCAAAGCGGGGCAGGCCTGGAAAAAAAAAAAAAACTCTGAGCGTGCGTAGCATGACTTGTGCTGTGAAGGGCGACTCGTGCCCTTGCTGAAGGAATTTGGCTCATTCTGTAGCTGCACGAATAAGGTGGTTGTGCTCACACCTTGGTTCAGCCTTGCACGACTTGTGCTTTTGGGGGCGAGTTGTGCTCTTATTAAAGTAGTCTCGCCAATTTGGATGTTGCACGAATTGAAGGGTCGTGCCCACACCTCCACTCTCCTACACGACTTGTGCTAAGAGGGGAGAGTTGTGCTTTTCGAAGTTAAAAAAAAAAAAAATCCTTTGCTGCGCATACACTGTCGGGCACCACAGAAAGCACGCATTGTTTCCCCCCTTCTTCTCCATAACCCGTCGGCCCCTCTCTCTACCCTCTTCCATAGCCGCCGCCCTACTCCTTAGCACAACCATATCTTCACCAAAACCTCTACCCCCTCCATTAAACCAACTCCCTCCTTCATCTTCTTCCTCCCTAACACCGTCTACACTCTCAAATCCCCCATAATCACCATCTCCACCCACTTTCTCTCTCTAAACCTTAAAACTCCATTTCATCAAATTGCTTCCAATTCCTCCACTCCTTCACCCTAAACCACTCTCTCAACCCTAAATACATACCCACCCACCACCATAGACCATAAATTTCGAGTTTCAAGCAAAATTCAAAAACCCTGAATTTCCAAATTTGGGGCTTTTTCACTCATCTCTCTTGGAGCAATTTTGGAGGGACAAGGAGCTTATTTGGATATACTTGAGCGTGGAAAGGTACAATTTTTCCCATTCTCTCGCATTTGAATTATTGGGATTGGTACATTTTTGGTTGAAAGTTGTGGGATAATTGGTATTTTGTTATGGAGAGTGGTTATTGTGGTGCAATTATGGTGTTGATATTATTGTTGATTAATTTTGTTGTTGGTGAGTGATTGTGAGCGTTTATAGTGTGGGTAAAATTGTTTTGTGGATAATTTCTTGTTAAGAAGTATGGGAAGGAATAATGTCGGAGCAAGTAGTGGTGAGAGTAGTAAAGCCGTGAAGAAGTGGCTGCAGTGAGGGTACACCCTTTTTCCCTACATTTTTACTGTCCTATTTTTACTATTACGCACACATTGAGGACACTGTGTAGTTTAAGCGTGGGGGAGGGATTGATTGTTGTATCTAGTAGTATAGTCGTTATCTCTTTTTCTTTATAGTAGTATAGTCGTTATCTCTTTTTCTTAAAGCAAAAAATAAAAATAAAAATAAAAATAGAGAGGCTAAGTGAAAACCCGAAAGGTCGCTTAAGCAAAAGGTGAGGTTTTAAGTGTTTATCATTTATTCACCGGTGATTGGCGTCATAAGGGGGGGTTTGGAGTCTCATGTTAGGATTTTCATATTTTGATGTTGGAGGTTCGGTTAGTGGGTAATAGGATACTATATTATTATGGGAGTTTATATCGGGCTAAGGACATTGATTTATATTTGATTTTCTGGAGTTATATAGGTACGGAGTTTCTTATACTCCGAGTTGTTTGTGTTTGTTGATTTTGACTTGGAGGATTAGAGGAGATTAGGGGTCATTTTCTCTCATACTACGCTTATAGACCGGAGTTTAGAGTGGGGTTAGGATGTTACTCAGGGACGAGTAACGGTCTAAGCGTGGGGAATTTGATATGGCGGATTTTGTAAATGTCATTTTCCTTATTTTCCTATGTATTTTCATTCATTTTGATGTAGTTAGACTAGGTTTGATGTATTTGGGGCATTATTTATGATTTGGGCTTTATTGTAATCCGGGGGTAGAATAGTCGTTTTATTTATTTATTTTTCCGGATGTAATTTTTGATGAGCTTCAAAATCATGTCTCAAGGATCAAGAATAGTCAAAGTCAAGGCAAGTCAAAGTCAACCGGAGCGGAGAAGCATAGGACCAAACTGTAATTTCTGGAAGTTGAGGTAATGTTTTGTAATTTCTAAAAGTTGGAGGACTGAACTGAAAGTATAAAAAGTCCAGGGACTGAAATGAAAAATTGTGAAAGTCGGCCTCCGTCGGTACAATCAGCAGCAGTGGCTTGGTGGATGAATTGTTTTTTATTTTTATTTTCTTTTTATTATTATTCTTTTTCATTATTCCTTAGTGATTTTTAATTAGGGAGAGTCATTATTAGTTTTTGAATTAGATTGAGAGTAGGTCAATCTTTTTACTTTCGGAAAAACACTACGTATTTTTTTTCTCTCTGGAGCTTGTAAACCTTTAATGGAGAACTAAACTCCATAGCTTTGGATTGAAAGCTTAAACCTAATCTATTTCAACTGAGGTAATTTTCTTAATCTTTTGTTTAATCTATTCATAATTTTGCTTGTTCTGATTTTAGATTTATAACTAGGGTTTGTGGATTTGACCAATCCATTAGTTCTTTTTATGAATCTATGCTAGAATTCTCTGTTCTGTGTCAGAATTAGAGTTTTCACCGTAGCATCTTCACGAATTGTGTATGTTCCATAGCAATTCGGGGAGTAGGCAAAATTAAGCGATTATCTAGTAAACCTAGAAAGCGTTCTTGATCTTAGTCTCTTAAATTAAATCAATTAATATTTTAATCTTTTCTGTGCCAGTCTAGGTTTAATTTTAATTAGGGGTTATAGTGAGTGTGCCACTGCTATAGACTAATCTGTAAGAAGAGACAAAGATTGAAAAATACCTCGTGATCAAGTGAATATGATTAACGGAGAAAAAGAAGTACCAATAAAATCTATATATATAATATAGGAGAGTTTTTATCTATTCTCACAATGTGCCACATGGAATTCCACGTCATAATTCCATGTGGCATTCTACTTATCTTCACCCAATAGGCTTTCTACAATTTTTGTTGCTAAAATATAGCAACAAAAATCACTCTTCAATTAATTTAAGTAATTTAAAATAAATAAATCAAATCATAGACATAATATTTTCATTGCATAGTTTAATTATTTAATTTCATTCATTTAGATTATAAATTGACTTGACATAATTTGCCTTCAAATCAATTCTATTTTTTCTAGAACATTATATTCAACTTAACTATTTAACTATTTTGTTTGGGTTCGTTTTTCTATATCATCAAATTTGCTTACATTAAAATATTGTTTTTGATTTTAAACTAAAAACAAAATAGCTAAAACGAGAATGTTTTTATTTTTTTAAAACTGAAAAAAGTAGAATCTATATTATGTGGCCATGAAATGAAAGTTTTTTACAAAGTGATTTTCATATTTGAACTCGAAAAATTACGATTACATAACATTAGCTTTTCTCTATCTCTGTGATGCCAGGGAGTTGGTGCCTATTATGGTCAGTAAAAAAGTTAATAATTATTTAATTTATTAAATTAAATTAAAAGACTTTTAATAAATAAAATTAAAATAAAATTTATTGATTATTTTTTTTCATTTTTAAATACGTATCTCCAGCTATATTTTGTATATTGTTAGTGCAACTATACCCGTCGATTATCGACGGGTAACTAACTAGTTGAAATAGAGGACGGGGATAGGGATCAATCTGAAGTGCTTTTAAATCATTGTTTTAATCAATTTAGTTTAATTTCCCGTCTAGGAATTAATTATAATCAAAATCAACCCCCAATCTGGTTAAGTGACTAGTTCGTAAGTAATAATCTTTCTTCGTGGATTGATCCTGACTTACCCTAATTACATTATTAGTGGCCAAGTTTAGGTCTAATTTAGTAGGCGTGCGACTAAGCCTACTAAACCACTAAGTTTACACGGAGTTGCAATGTGGGTCATAAAGTACTAAAATTTACAATTTAGTGCATAATGTTCACAGAAAGTTGCAATTCACTGCAATTTTGGATGGATATTATAATGGATGGATGGTAGTTAAGTATACTTAACAAAATGAATGGAAAGGTTAACGGATTTTCTTAAACATACATTGACCACCCTTATAATTTAACAAATTTTTAATTTCCTATTATTCCGTCAATTATACCACAACAAACCAAAATAAATAAAAAATAAATAAAAAATAATGAATTTCTATAAAATAACAATATTTTTAAATTTTTATGAGAGATAACAATATTTTAATAAAAAAATAACAATTGCATGGCAACAATTTTGAATGAAACTGAAAAATTGACAATAAACCTTCAAATTGGACTGTCTCTTGTATCGCAACCAAAAAAATCTTTTTATTTTTTTACCATTTTGAACCGAATAGACAAATCTGAAGCCGAAAAAAATATAGATTCGAAGAAATCACAAGAGAAGATAAAGGTGGTGCAACATCGAAGATGAGTCAACTTATGTTTTGAAATGGACTTTAGGGCAAATATTTTGAAAATATGACAGAAATTCGTCGTGCAAATTTGTCATTTTGAATCGTAATAGTAACATATTTTTTATTATTAATTTTTAATAACAAAATTATATTTTGTTTATTGAAATATTATTATCTCTTCAAAAAAATTAAAATATTTTTATTTTATAGAAATCATTATTTTTTTATTTGTTGTAGTATAATTGATGATGAAATACTAGGGAATTGAAAATTTGTTAAATAATAAGGGTGATCAATGAATGTTTTAGAAATTCTGTTAACTTTTTCATTCATTTTGTTAACTATTGTTAACTACCATCCATCCATTATAACAGTCATGCAAATTTGCAGTGGATTGCAATTTTGTGGGAACATTATGCACTAAATTGTAACTTTTGGTACTTTATAATTTACATTGCAACTCCATGTAAACTTAGTGGTAGTATGGTGCAATTTGCCCGAAGATATAACAACCTCAAAACATAATAAATAACTTATTTTTATTTTGTTAAGCTTCTAGAATTCCAGTCTCAACACTTCCATATCAAGGCGGCATAATAAATGCTCCCTCAGTCCCACTCGAAATAGAAAGTTTTACCATTTTAAGTGTCCCACCCGAAATATGATATCCCAAAATAGAAAGTTTTTATTAATTAGACTCACTTGTCATACATACATCAACTTTTCATTTATTATTCGATACCCACATTCTCTATTCGTCATACTTATAACACTTACTTTTAAACTACTTTTTTAATTAAAATATTAAAATTCTATAATTTCCATGTTGGGACCAAAAATTATATTTCAAGTGGGCTTGTGGCAGTATTTAATAAGAAATTTATTTTTGAATTTTACTAATAAAAAAGGACTTTTTCCCTAAGGGCCCCCAATGCCAGATTTTATTACACATAAATCCAAGTCCAGACTAAATGCCAAATAAGGAGTTGGCCCGAGATCATATTTCCCCCCCACACCCCTGACCTCCTTTGACCGGTCAAACATAATTCCTAAATACCCAAATTACCCCGAGCCCCAAACAAAACCCTCCACTCCTCTCATTTACGCACACACTACACGCACACAAACACATACACGTTCTCTCTCTAACTCTCTCTCTCTTCAGCACGCCGGCGATCGTCCTCTCTCTCTCTAGCACGCCGGCGATCGTCTCTATCTCTTCAGCACGCCGGCGACGATCACCGGCAACGACGGCTGACTACGCTGCCCATTCGTCAAACACACGCATCTCCCTCTCTCCTCGTTTCTCATACGCCCTAGCCCTAATTTGAGATCAAGCGCCGTCAGATCTGTCACAGATCTGGATTTCCGGCACCGGCGACTTCTCTGGCGGCGTCATCACCGGTTTCTGAAGTAGTTGCTGCTCAGTCGTTGATAAGCGAAGAAATCACCATTTTCTTTTTCCGACGACGTCGATCTTGTCGGTGCCTTCAGATTAGGACCAGATCTGTTCAGATTCGTCCTCCGTTGTTCATCCTTGTTCTCGGTTCGTCATCTATCACTGGCGTCTCTCTCTCTCTCATTCTCTCTCTCCAGATCTGGTTCAGATCTGTGTTATTTTCTCCCTAAGTTCTTGTCCGATTTGGTTGTTCAAAAATTAGTAAAATGACTGGTTCAACTATGCTTGTGATGATGTAGTTGTTGAGCCCAGCTCAGTTGATTTGATTTGGTTGATTTGATTTTGATGAACTCAACTTGAAAGTTGAAAAACTTTACTTCTTGAGTGGCTTATTTACAGCCTCAAGTATTCTAAAAAATACTAGGTTTTATAATTAAATTATAAGACAAATATTATGATAATCTATAGGTTTATAATTTAATTATAAGACAAAAATTATGATAATCTTGGCATTATAACAGTAATTTTTAAGAAAAAAAATATGATAATCTATACGTCTTATAATTAAATTATAAGACTAAAATTAGTCTAATATGAAACTATAAGACTAAATATCAAAGAGGCAGACAAGTTTTATATGTCAGCTATAAGAGTTTGACTGAGTTTGATAAGATAATATTAACTTTTTTTTTTTCTCAAGTCTTATATGTGTCACTTAATAAATATGTGTCACTTAATAATAAGAGGCAGACAAGTCTTATATGTGTCACTTAATAATAAGAGGCAGACAAGTCTTATTGAATCTGTTTATAAGACTTTGCTGACTAATAATATGTATTATAAGAGCTATTTTCAGTCTCATTAAAACATGTTCATTTGAAACCTGTGTTCATAAGACTAAAAGTCTTATTGAAACTGTTCATAAGACTTTTCAATTTCATTAAAACATGTTCATTTGTATCAAAATGGGTTTAATAAGACTTTAGTCTTATGATCAGGTTCAGACCATGTTCGTGAGACTTTTCAGTTTTGTTCGAGCAAAAAGTCTTATTAATGTTTATAAGACTTTTTGACTCTTATAAGAGTCAGTTATAAGAGTTTGACTACTGTTTGACCAAGTTTGACCAATTTTTTTTTTTTTTGTAAAAAATGGAAAAGTGTTTCTTTTTACTCTTATGTGTTAGTTATAAGAGTTTGACTGTCGTTTGACCAAGTTTGACAAAATTTGATTAAAAAAATATTATTTTTTTGTAAAAAATGAAAAATATTAATTTTTGTAACTCTTATATGATAATTATGTCTTAGTTATAAGAGTTTGACTGCTGTTTGACCAAAACATTTATTATTAGTTTTGTAAAAAAATGGAAAAAGTGAAATTTTTGACTCTTATGTGTTAGTTATAAGAGTTTGACTAATGTTTGACCAAGTTTGACTATGTTTGACCAAATATTAGTAATATTTTTTTTTCTAAAAAAATGAAAAAAAAAATTTTTTTTTTACTCTTATATGTTAATTATGTGTCAGTTATAAGAGTTTGACCGAGTTTGACCCAAAAAATATATAGTTTTTTTGTAAAACAATGAAAAAAAATATTTTTTGTAACTCTTATATGATAATTATGTGTAAGTAATAAGAGTTTGACTGCTGTTTGACCAACTTTGACCAAAAGTAAAAATGGAAAAAGTGATTTTTTTTACTCTTATGTGTTAGTTATAAGAGTTTGACTATCATTTGACCAAGTTTGACCAAATATTATTAATATTTTTTTCTAAAAAAATAAAAAAGTATTTTTTTTTACTCTTATATGTTAATTATGTGTTAGTTATAAGAGTTTGACTTCGGTTTGACCGAGTTTGACCAAAACAATAAAAAAAAAATTCTAAAAAAAATGAAAAAATTAATTTTTTTGACTCTTATATATAATTATGTGTAAGTTATAAGAGCTGACTAGGATTTGACCAAAAAAGTAAGGATGAGATGAGATATGAGGGCATTTTAGTCTTCTTGCATCTTTTTGCTGGTGAGGGGTGGGAGGAGATATGAGGGCATTTTAGTCTTATTGCATCTTTTTGCTAGTGAGGGGTGTATGACGAATTTTTCATCTGAATTTTCTTTATTTGGGTTTGAATCTGGGCTTAGGGGCCCTAGAGTCCAAGCCCAATAAAAAACTGCAACGTTTTTTGACCAAATATTTTTTTTTAAATAAAACAATAAGGTGAATTTGGCGATACGCGATGTTAAACCCGAAACCGAGTAGTCGGCGTATAGTGTGTAAGGGGCAATTTTCAACTAAACGAATTTCTTGAAAGACTTCTACTTAACTGAGACGTTTTGTGATCGGAATAATATTAGGGGATCAAAATAGTTCCAAAATCTTAGTCACAAAATTTTAAGTGTAATGTTTTTATTAGTGTTTTTAATTAGAGTGTGGCGGGTCTACTATCGATGCAACGAATAAAATATCGCGACCTCTTTTTGTAAGCAAGACTTTGTAACTTTATAAAAACCTTAAACTGGGACATACCAAAAAGGAAAGTAAGAACCTTAAACTGGAACGGATGGAGTATTACATTTCAGTATAAAGAAAATTAATTTAGTTGTAGTTAGTGTTACACGTAATTATAATTAGTATTATAGTTGAAAGAGGAGTAAAATAAACAAATTTTATTTTGTAAAATAGGTATTACATTTACTTATAAACAATGTTACATATAAGTAACACGATAATTACATTTGGTTATAGTAATTACTACTTCTGACGGACCATTTTTTTTTTTTAAAAAAACATAATAAAAATAATAATTAATACCCGGGTCATGGATTAACCCGTTTTTGCTATAAAACGGGTCTAAGTTGTTCTCACGGGAGACCAGCTCTACCTACAAAGCGGTAAAATGGACTAATTATCGAGTACAGAGATATCCAGATTAGTAAAAGCCAGCCATTTTAGGGGAACAAATTCATAATTAATGCTGACCATTTTGTTTTCTTTATTAGTAGAACAATCCTGAATAATGCAGGATTTGCTTAGACAAAATATGGCATTTTTAGTTAATTTTGGAATATGTTATATTGTTATAGTTCATTGTAGCATGTGAAGGTGTGGTTAATGTAGGGATGATGAGGATTGAGGTCTATTTCTTTGGTTAAATATGGATGATTTTCTGAATTTGCTTTTATAGTTGTTAGTTGGTAACCATTAAGCCACAGCTCTTCATTTGGTAGGAGTAATATATATATATATATATAGTTAGGTGCTCAAATTATAACCTAAATATCGTGAGAACTTAATGTATCCAATGATGTATCCAAGTGCACATTGGATACGTTAGTTTTACCTTATGTATCCAAGTAATGTATCCAATAATGTATCCAAGTCAAGTAATGTATCCAATGATGTATCCAAGTGAACCATTGGATACATTAGTTTTTTACCTAATGTATCCAAGTTCTCACGGTTCTCACTATATTTAGGTTCTCACAGGAGCACGACCCTATATATCCTGAGAACCGTGAGAACTTGGATACATTAGGTAAAAAACTAATGTATCCAATGGTTCACTTGGATACATCATTGGATACATTACTTGACTTGGATACATCATTGGATACATTACTTGGATACATTAAGTAAAAACTAATGTATCCAATGTGCACTTGGATACATCATTGGATACATTAAGTTCTCACGGTTCTCACGATATTTAAGTTCTCATTTGAGCACTTAGCCAAATGAGCTATTGCTCAAGTGGCACCCCTCCCATTTCCATAGGAAGTGGTGAGGGTTCAAACCCCATCCCCATCCCCATCCCCATCATGTATTTGAAAAGGTTGTACTACGACAAAAAAAAAAAAAAAAAAAAAGCTGCACAATTATTTGGGCCCTTAGGTATTCTTATATGGAAATTGCTAATGTTTTAGGTTTCATGTCAAGACCCTATTATTAATCTAAGTTAAAATGTGAATTAAACAGCAATTTCAATTACACTAGGGATTCCCATTTGAAGAACTCTCTAGAAGCTGATTTTTGAAAAGTGCCCTAAGGGTTAATATTAACAAGATGGCTTTGGGAATAAGGGCCCTAATGTAGTTGTTTTGCAACTAGTATGAAGATGGAAACCAACCAAAGAAGAAAATGAAAAGAAAGAAACATCTCAACACATACATGAGATCATGTCCAATGAATTATATATTACAATCAGAAACATACCACAATGCCTCTCCCATCCAGAACAAGTCTAGCACCACTATTAACAGTCGCTTGAATCAATCTGCTGATTTTTCCCTTGGCCTGTAGATGGACCACAAATAGCACCAGAAATCGTATTCATTACCATTCGTAGAGCACGAAATAACAATGGTTAAACTGAAAATAAACAACCTCAGTTTGTCAACTTATCTAAAATGATGACGTGAAAATTTGTTAAAAGACTGATTTGTATATGCCGCAACCACCTGTTTGCTAATAACTGGGCCAAGGTTTGCATCAGGATCTGATCCAGCATTTACTCTGAGTGCCTTGGCACGCTCAACTAATTTAACTTCCCTGTAAAAGGTCATTACACTTTCTTACAACTCTCATGGAAGAGAAACAAAAAACTTAAATTGTGCATGTACTCCAATAGTATGCAGACTGAGAATCCAACTTAGTATAAATAGGTTTATGAAGATGCAAGAAAAACCAAGTACCAGGACTTTGAGCCTCCAACAAAGACAATTGTACTGACTGCGGTACAACTTTGTCCCACAGCACCAAAACCAGCAGCAACTATAGCATCCACGCTTGCATCAGGCATGACAACTGCATGATTTCTCGTTCCAGTATTTGACTGAAGAAAGTAGGCAGATAAATAACTATAAGCAGCAATGTTTTAGGGAAGCTGTGTAGCCATTATGTCCCAGCAAATTCACTCAACTACATACATGGAGTTTGTTGATTTACTTGTGTGCAAAAATATTAGCACAAAGTGGGAATTAGCTCCATGGCATGGATACTGAATAAACATAGCACTCTACCTGAACACGCTTACCACTGGCAGATGCTCTAGCATGAATATAGGAGCCAGCCTATAATAATAATAATAATAATAATAATAATAATAATAATAATATAACATCAGGAAAACAACAACGACAAAACTTTAGTCCCGAAATGATTTGGGGATAATTCATAAGAAAAAAAAGATAAAGAATAAACGGAAAAAGAAACTTATCCCTAGTCAAACAGTTGAAAATCAAATATGAGAAGAAACTTGAAAAGTATAATGGGGAGGAGAAAGGACTCATAAATTAAGAAGACTCAGAACAGGGGAGGGGGGAAGCGCATTCATTTATCCATTAAGATAGAGTCACACATTGGAGCGTTTCTTGTTAATTTCCAGTATGCACCGACACTTCAAAGAATGAAGTACTCCCTGCGTCCCAAAATGAATGTCCTAATATGCTCTTGATCAAAGACCAAATTTGGTCATTCATTTTGGGACAGAGGTAATAACTCTTTTGCATCAGTCACTAAAAAGAGATACAACTGGCCGGGATGCTAATAGCTATAGAATTATTTTGGGAGAGTGAGCTGGTGATGAATATACTTCCAAACACCAACATTTAAACCTATAAATGTCTCAGAGAAAGATAGATGAATTAACTAATTACCCTTGAGTACTATTTTCTAGACACATAAATTAGTTAGGTTAGGTCACTTCTAATATCAAACCATTAATACAGCATGGCAAGAAAAAACTGCACGATACTTCCAATGTGCAACTGATATTTGCTTCAGCAAAAGCTTTTGAACATTGGCAGTAGGCATTGTTGGTCCCAAAG
Source organism: Campanula takesimana (assembly GCA_026119855.1). Taxonomy (NCBI): domain Eukaryota; kingdom Viridiplantae; phylum Streptophyta; class Magnoliopsida; order Asterales; family Campanulaceae; genus Campanula; species Campanula takesimana. Next base: position 650,214 of record JAOWBW010000691.1, read on the forward strand.
ACACAACAAGGGTATGAGAAAGGAGGCTAGAGGGGGGGGGGGGGTTGAATAGCCTACTTAAAATTTCAACCCTTTTTCAAAATTCAACCAAGTGCTTACAATCTTGAGTTTTGCGGTCAAGTAATAAACCGCGGGGTCAAGGTGTAATATGCACAGCGGAAGTTTTCGATAGAAATAAGGTAAGGTTGTTTTGATAAAAATCTCTAAGTATAGAAGCTCACTCACGGTCAAGAGTTTTCCGGTCGAGTGAGATGCGGTCAGAGTTATGCGGTCAAGAGATTTGCGGTCAGATGGTTGAGAGATTGAAAGTAGTTGTCTTAGAAGATTTGGCAAATGATAAGTTAGTCAGATTTTTAACTTAGGCAATGTGGAGAACAAACAAACACAATTCACAACACGTTTGAATATCTGAAAGATCAAACACTAAAAGACAAGCACAATTAATATGAACAATAAAGAACAAGATGAACAATACTTGAAAGTAAATTTGCAGAAAGTAAAATGACACAAGTATTTGGAAAGGTTCGATCTGTTAAAAGATCTACGTCCTTTACCAAGATGGTCAGTCTTGGATTTTGCATGGAGGTATATATTGATTCTTGAGTGTACAGATTACAGAGATGAAGCTTTGAATCAACACCTACTTTCTATGAAGAATAAATCCTAGACTTAGACCAGTGTATCCCTTTTGATGTAATCTATGTGATTGATCAATTGGGGTGAGTGTGTGTGTAAGAATCAGAAGCTCTTTAAAATCTAAGTGATTGTAGAGCCTAATGAATCTTAAGTGTTACAAGGCTTGAGATGACTTGTTTGTTGCTGGAGATCTTTGAAGGTTTGAAGGTGAGTTCTTTGAAGATTCAAAGGATTCTGGAAATCTTGAGTATGATCTTCAATCACCAAGTATTTCAACAGCAATTTCTCTCTTAGAATCTCAGCTTTTTTCAATGAAGAACTTAAGGGCTATTTATAGCCTTGAATGAGAAAATAACTGTTGGAAAATACTTGGGCTCCGAGTTGAAGGACAGTGAGCTGTTGAATTCTAATTGGAGCTCAATCTGAGATTGTCCTTTTTGCAGATAAGAGGTGGTCCCACTTAGATGAATTCAAATTTGAATTACTTGGGATCCAAGTTCTGCAACGTTCTAAACTAACCATAGTTTGACCATGGTTAAGTTTAAACAAACTTGGGTTCTTGGACAACTTCATCATTTGCGGTCAAGGCCTCACGGTCGAGTGGCTTGCGGTCGAGGGGTCAAATGTGACCTGTTAAGGTATGCCACAAAGCTCACGGTCACTGACTTCCGGTCAAGTGATTCACGGTCAAGTGGTCTTCCACGGTCAGGTGGTCTACCACGGTCAAGTGAATTCACGGTCAAGGTCTTGACCACTAAAATTCCAGACTTAGAAAATTTTCAGCCTATCAATCTAAAGCCTATACTATCAAAGTGGACTATTCTAGAAATGAAGTTTAACACTTCTTACAATATATCCTAAAGTCCACAAAAGATAAAATTAGGTTATGGGATCAATCAAATCTAGGTAATAGGAGTGGTTTATAACAAGCATACCCAACAATCTCCCCCTATTTGATTGAGACCATTACCTACTATAACAAAGGATAATTCATTGTACTTGGTAATAACATGTTTTCAAGAAAATAATATTTTATTAATTTCATGCTCCAAGTTAATGCACACTCTAAGCCAGTGTTATAGATTTCTATCAGCCTAAAAACATAAAATAAATTCTAATCCTAGCAAGATAGAAATATAAGTTTGAATGCATTTTTAGAGAAAATAACAATAAGTAAGCAAATGCATCAAACAAACATTCAAAAGGCACTCCACAAAAATATAACCATTAAAGTGAGGAGTGCAGACAAAAGAGAGATTAAAGTTTTACAGACCCAAATAAAAACAAACAGAAATAGAAATTGTTTTGAGACAAACATCAACAAATTGTTTTAACATGACCACACACGGTCAGTTCAAATGGTACGGTTAACCAAGGTATGGATCTCCTTCAAAGTAGCAAAACTTAGTTGAGAGGCCAACTCCAGGAATGATGATGGGGTCCTTGAGGTCATTAACTTCCAGAAAGTCAAGGTTGTTCACGGTTGGAAATTCAAAACTATCTTCCCCTTCTTCATCTTCTCTAGCAATCCTGTTTCCATGCCCGGTCGCTTGATTTTGAGAGGAGGAGGCTTGAGAGCTAGCAAGGTTGTCCACGGTCAATTGTAGGGTAGAAATCTTGCTTATCAGTTCCTGCACATTAGTGTTAGAAATTTCATAAACCCTATCAATTTTTGAGGTTTGACCTTCTAGTCTTTGAGTGTGGACTTGCATGGCTTGCCTCATAGCTTCTATCTTTGGAAATTCAAAACTATTAAACTTGTTCAAGAAATAGTTCACTTATTGAAGAGTTGGGGCGGTCTGGTCACCGGATTGCAACCCTATTATTATCTCTATGTGAAATATTCCGTTAGGTCAACAACACACAAAAACAATTTATTAAGTTCTTAAGAACACTTGATCTTAAATTCTCTTGATTTCCGCGAAGTCCTCAATTAAATCTAATCAGAAGAATATGATTCAATATCTAAATTATTCACGCTAATGAAACAATCTAAACCAAGATGATTTAAAGACCAAAAATATCAAGTCATATTAATGAAATCTTTAAAGTAATTAAGCTCTATTCTTATGAACAACAACAAGATTAATATTTGATTAAGCCCAAGTTAGCATAGAGATTTGATAGTTATTACTCCCAATCCATGAATAAAGAAATTAGCTACTCATCGACATAGCAATAAACACAAGAATATAATTAAAAATCATAAACCTGGATAAAAGCTTGATGATGAATAATCTCCCAAATCTTGTTTACAACTTGAAACTTGAATAAAACCTAAAAACAACGCATGATCCAACTAAAGGCTGCTGTCTAATATTTATACATAGAGAAAACTAGGGCCAAAAGTAGGGAAAATAGGGTAAAAACCCGTCTGGCAAGTAAAACCCGAAACTGTACGGAATAAGCAAGCGGGCGCCTATCCCTAGTCAAGCGGGCGCCTGGAAATTACAGAAACTTTGGTTTTCCGGATTTTGATGTAAGCGGGCGCCTGGAGCATCATGAGCGAGCGCCTGGACTTCCATAAGCGGGCGCCTGTTCTTGTATAAGCGGGCGCCTGGACTAGTTTCCAGCTTTTCCTTCTTTTCTTCTTGACTTTGACCACGACTGACTTTGACTCTTGATGTTGACCCGACCTTGGTCTGCCACACTTTAAGCTCTCGGACTTTGTAGTTACATAATAACACTAAAAGTGTTCCAAAATACACAAATCCTAACAAAGTTCCTTAATTACATAAAGACCACGACTACATCAATTCTATTCTAAATTACATCAAAAAGTCCAGAAAAATAACATGAAGATGTAGATAATATATGCCTGAAAAACCATCCATCAAATTCCCCCATGCTTAGACCATTACTCGTCCCTGAGTAATATTCCTAACCCCACTTCTAAACACCGGTCTAATTAGCGTAGCATGAGAGAAAATGATACCTATCACCTCTACAACCCCATCCAACAAGTCACGATAGAAGCAACACACACGGAGTGTAAGAAACTCCGCTCCTTATAACTTCAAACAAAACAAATACGACTGGCCCTAATTGATAGCACGCCCATGATAAGAAAATAAAACGCCATCCAATTAGGGCCCACACAAAATCTGAGGCAATTATCACGGGAAAAGTCTCGCCCTCCCCAAGAAAAACATACTTTAAATTAGAAGGAAGGGCTTTCAGCTCAAGAGTTGGAGGAGTTACAATAGAAGGCACCGACTTCTCATTGAAGTGGCCTAGGGGGTGAAACGGGCCATCACTAGGATGGTGTTCGTCGGCCTTTTCCACAGCCATCAGTTGAACATCCACATTATCCCTAAGTTTCTCACCGCCATTTGACAACAAAGACTCTAACTCCTCACATTCTCTCTCATGCCACAAGACTTCACTCACACAATCCTCAACAATATCCACACAGTTACAAGACTCATCATCTAAAGGACTTTGCATGACATCAAACACAGATATTTCTATTTTCTCATTAGCCACACACATAGATAGAGTCCCATCACCCACATTAATGATGGTGTTCGTAGTAGCCATAAATGGACGCCCAAGCAATATGGGAGAATCCTGACTATTCCCAACACCATTAACAGTCTCAAGCGCAACAAAATCCACAGGGATAATCAAATTGGCTACCTGCACCAAAACATCCTCCACAATTCCCAATGGCCTCTTGATTGAACGGTCAGCCAATTGCAAGGTCATTGTGGTGGGTTGTAGCTCAGGTAAACCCAACTCAAGATACAAATGATGAGGTAACAAATTAATGCTAGCACCGAGATCTAACATTACCTTCACCTTTTTAGAGTCCCCCATAGATATAGAAATGTTAAAACTTCCGGGGTCCTTCAATTTAGGTGGGAGGTTCTGTTGTACCACAGCACTAGCACTTTCTCCCATAATCAACTTCTCATCATTCCCATACTTGGGTTTCCTGGAGTTAAGTTCTTTGAAAAACTTTGCATAAGCTGGGATATTTTTAATGACCTTTAACAATGGAAGATTAATGTTTACTTTTGAAAACATGTCATATAAATCAGACATTTGCTTATCCAGCTTACTTCTCATGAATCTACCAGGAAATGGTACAGGAGGTACATATGGCTTGGGGGTGGAAGAATCAGTCACAGGAATTTCCCCCATGCCATTAGTACTCTTACCAACAACATTCTCAACAACAGGTGGTTCAGCAGATTCAGAAGGAGAGTTAGGACATACCTCATTACTTACCTGTTTGCCATTTCTCAGAGTCATAATGGCCTTGGCTTGCTCCCCTTGACTAGGGAAGGTTCCTGGTTTATGCCCTTGCTGACCCACAGCTATTTGACTAATCTGGGTCTCCAGCTTTTTGTTGACAGCATCCTGCTGCTTTTCACGCTGCTTCCATCATCATCTTCATTTGTTGCTGCTCTTGCATCATGGTCCTCATCATATCTTCCAGTGATTGCTTAGGCTGCTGTTCTGGATTCCCTTGTGGGGGAGGAGGATATAGAGGTTTCTGCTGCTGGTACTGAATTCCTGGGTTACCCCTCCAAGAAAAATTGGGGTGGTTTTTCCAATCTGGATTATAAGTATTAGAATACATACCACCTTGATTTTGCCTTGGGGGATACCCTTGCATCGCATTTACCTGTTCAGAATCAAACTGTGCAACAACTGGACAACCATTAGTAGCATGAGTGTTAGATCCACAATTAGCACAGAAATCAGATACCACATTAGCACTTGAGGAAGACATATTAGAATTCATTTTAGCCATGTTTTGGTTTAACAAAGACACCTTCCTAGCGAACTCATCCATACCACTAAACTCATGCACTCCCCTAGGTTTCCCTCTAGAGCCTTTTTCTTGCGAATTGGCCCCCAACATCTCAAATAATTCTTGGGTTTGGTCAACAGTTTTGGCTCCTAAAAAGCCGCCTGCTGCATTGTCGACCATAGCTTGGTCTGCTGCAGTTAACCCACCATAAAATGTTTGATGTAGAAGGGCCTCAGGAAAAGCATGATGGGGGCACTGCACTTGCAACATTTTGAACCTATCCCAAGCCTCATGAAATGGCTCACCTACCTCTTGAGTAAACCCTATGATTTTCTGTCTAAAGGTGGCCAAAGTAGCATGCGGGAAAAATTTCTTTAAGAATGCATCATGCAACCCATCCCATGTAGTGATACTCCTCGCAGGAAGTAACATAAGCCAAGTTTTAGCTGCCCCTTGAAGAGAGAAAGGAAAATACTTAAGTCTTAATTGTTCATCAGTAACCCCCTCTTTTACAGGGAATCCTGATATAATCATCATGTACTCTCTCAAGAAGTTCAAAGAGTCTTCAGCGGGAAGACCCTGAAACTTGGGCAGCTGACTAAAGTAATGCCCCTTCGCCTCATAAGATTTAGCGGCCTCAGTCAGGACAATACATGACACCGATGTGTCAACCTTAGGCCTAGCATATTCTTTCATTAAGGGATTAGCCATTACAACTTCAATTTCTTCTCCCCCGGTGGAAGAAGTTTCAAAATCACGTAAAAAATACCTCTGTCTCGGTGACAGAAGCTTCAGACTCAGACTCAGAAATAGGGGGAATTCCCCTGTCAAGTCTATCGATATTATCGTCCAAAGGAACCAACTCGGGGTTCAATGAACGTCTACCAAACATACACCGACTAAATTAACTTGTAAATCAAAACAAGTCCCCGGCAGCGGCGCCAAAAACTTGATGGATAAAATTCCAAGTAATAAATACCTAGCAAGCACACTAGTTACCGTAGTAGTAACGCGCGAAAGCGAGGGTCGATCCCACGAAGACTCGTTGGACAAACAAGTAAATTTAATTGGTGCAAAAGTAACCAAGGGGGTTTTTGATTGATTTTGATTAACCTAAATTAACTACTAAACAATGAAAATAAATTACTAAATTAAAGATCAGTAACCAAACAAGGATTTAATTCAAGATTACGAAGATTCACAGATTGGGGTTCACAACTATCTCCTCTCTATGCTATTTTATGAAAAAGACTATTAAACTTGTTCAAGAAATCGTTCACTTATTGAAGAGTTGGGGCGGTCTGGTCACCGGATTGCAACCCTATTATTATCTCTATGTGAAATATTCCGTTAGGTCAACAACACACAAAAACAATTTATTAAGTTCTTAAGAACACTTGATCTTAAATTCTCTTGATTTCCGCGAAGTCCTCAATTAAATCTAATCACAAGAATATGATTCAATATCTAAATTATTCACGCTAATGAAACAATCTAAACCAAGATGATTTAAAGACCAAAAATATCAAGTCATATTAATGAAATCTTTAAAGTAATTAAGCTCTATTCTTATGAACAACAACAAGATTAATATTTGATTAAGCCCAAGTTAGCATAGAGATTTGATAGTTATTACTCCCAATCCATGAATAAAGAAATTAGCTACTCATCGACATAGCAATAAACACAAGAATATAATTAAAAATCATAAACCTGGATAAAAGCTTGATGATGAATAATCTCCCAAATCTTGTTTACAACTTGAAACTTGAATAAAACCTAAAAACAATGCATGATCCAACTAAAGGCTGCTGTCTAATATTTATACATAGAGAAAACTAGGGCCAAAAGTAGGGAAAATAGGGTAAAAACCCGTCTGGCAAGTAAAACCCGAAACTGTACGGAATAAGCAAGCGGGCGCCTATCCCTAGTCAAGCGGGCGCCTGGAAATTACAGAAACTTTGGTTTTCCGGATTTTGATGTAAGCGGGCGCCTGGAGCATCATGAGCGAGCGCCTGGACTTCCATAAGCGGGCGCCTGTTCTTGTATAAGCGGGCGCCTGGACTAGTTTCCAGCTTTTCCTTCTTTTCTTCTTGACTTTGACCACGACTGACTTTGAGTCTTGATGTTGACCCGACCTTGGTCTGCCACACTTTAAGCTCTCGGACTTTGTAGTTACATAATAACACTAAAAGTGTTCCAAAATACACAAATCCTAACAAAGTTCCTTAATTACATAAAGACCACGACTACATCAATTCTATTCTAAATTACATCAAAAAGTCCAGAAAAATAACATGAAGATGTAGATAATATATGCCTGAAAAACCATCCATCAAATTCCCCCATGCTTAGACCATTACTCGTCCCTGAGTAATATTCCTAACCCCACTTCTAAACACCGGTCTAATTAGCGTAGCATGAGAGAAAATGATACCTATCACCTCTACAACCCCATCCAACAAGTCACGATAGAAGCAACACACACGGAGTGTAAGAAACTCCGCTCCTTATAACTTCAAACAAAACAAATACGACTGGCCCTAATTGATAGCACGCCCATGATAAGAAAATAAAACGCCATCCAATTAGGGCCCGCACAAAAAGCTAGGGGAACTAAAACGACCTATGTTTCCCCTACGCTTATCTTACACTACATCATCCCTCAAACAGAAATTGCAGCTAGGATAATCCTTAGCAATGATTTACCTCATGATAAGCTCCAACACCTCCTTATAACTCCTACAAGAAATATGAGGATTTTCTATCCTATTCGCCTCTAACCATACCTCCTACACCAAACATGTCCTACCCAATCACTCCAAACCGCCCTTGTGACGCCACGCCAAGCAAAAACAAAAAAATCACTCAGTTTCTCTCCTTTTGCTTAGGCGCCCTTTCGGGTTTTCACCTAGCCTCTCTTTTCTTTTCAATATTTTTTTTTTTTTTTTTTTTTAACTCTACAACAAGTGATGATAAAATGCATCAAATAAACAGGCATTCCCACCCCCCGACTAATTATGAGCATTGCCCCCAATGCTCTCACAACTAAGCTCAAAAGAAAAAGGGAATGGAAATACCTCGCGCCACTCACTGCGTGGGCGGTCCAAAAATATGGTCCCAAGGACCCAGCATGCCCGAACCTGAACCAGACCCCTGATCCGGTCCACTCATCGGCTCATCCCATGAAGCTCCAGCCCACGAACTGCTCGGAGGTGGCATATACTGAGAAGGAGGTGGTGGGTAAAACGTCGGGGGAAACTGCTCCCCAGGGAAGTGATGCGCCATCATCCGGCGTCTGTAATACTGCTCTTCCTGAAGGTTACCATAAAATGCCTCCTCCATCTTCCTCAACCGCTCATCATGCTCATCCTCGCGGTTCTGCCTGTGATAATCAACTATGAGCTGCTGCTGGTGGTACCCGTCTATCTTCTCTTCCAACCCCTGCATCCGCTCAAACATACCATGACTAAACTCCCTTTGGGTCATCGGGATATCCTCCTCAACATTGACCGCCTGGCTCCTGCTTCCCACCGGATGTGAACTACCACCCTCCATAGATGTCTTCGTCGCAGTAGTTCCAGCCACCAAATTCTTCTGAACCCCTGACAATGAAACCCCTGCCTTCTCCATTAACCGAGTGATCATGATTGGAAAAATGAAGTTACTGTGACCCATATTGATAGCCATCTCAACGACCTCATTCCTCATTATGGCCCCAATATCCACCGGCAACCTCTTCACCATCACATACAACAGGGGGGCCCGTGTCCAGTGCACTTCTTGATAATGTCCAGTGGGCATTATTCTCTCACAAATAAATCTGTAAATGGCTTTCAGCTCAAACCTCAAAGCACTCACATGGAACATATACCCATTCTTGAAATAACTGGGATCTAGCTGAAACCCAAAGGCCTCTGATAGTTTAGGATACGCACCCAACAAATTGTCATGCAACTCACCCCTCAATTTCCAATAGGCACATTCCTCCTCTGCAACTCCCATGGACATCCCGTATAACTCGTTTATAGTGGCATCAGTGAAAACCACATCACACCCCCTCACTCGTACACTCCCGGCCTCAGATGCCGAATGCAAATTCGCATAAAACTCCCGCACCAACAAGCTAACTCCCGCTCGGGCTGGCTTTGCCGCTAATTTATTCAATTTATAAAAAGCAAACAACTCTTGCAGCCCACAACTCTTAAAATCGAACCCCCTTTCAACTGTATCCCCATTACCCTTCTTAGAATCAAAGAAGTCTTGTGACTTCCTCGAGACAAACCGAGCACTATCATAATCCAATTCAACAGGGGAGGGGGAGCACGGCCTTTTCCTTTGGGAGGCATAATTAATATTCACCAACAAAACTAAAAATTCTGGAAATTTTCTTACCGGACAGTCGCCGAAAAACCTCGCCGGAAAACCTCGCCGGAGTTTGAGAAGATGACCAACCTAGATGAATATTTCCCTTATGAACACTTTTCCTTCCTTGAATACCTTGAATTCCCACTCTATGATGCCCAATTTCTCCCTTTTTCACGATATTTAGAAATTTTCAAAACCTTCTCAAGACTTGGGATTCAATGGACTTCTTGGGTTGATTTCTTCCAATGTATGGAGGAAGAAGGTTGGGCAATTCGAATTTGGTGATTTAGAGGGATGAAGATGATGATTTGTGGGAGGAATTGTAGAGAGAAGGGGAGGGGGGCTCGGTTTTTAGAGAGAGAGAGAGTTAGGGATTTGATTTTTGGGAGAGAAACCCACTTTTTGGGGCTTTTACCCCGTCAATCTGGGTTTTCCGCATACCAGGCGGGCGCTTGTGACCTACCAGGCGGGCGCTTGGTTTGACCAGAAACATTACTCTTTCAGATTCCCATGTAAGCGGGCGCCTGTATCACCCCAAGCGGGCGCTTGGTCTCCTTTTTTTTTTTTTGACCTTCGCCTTGCTTGGTTGGACTTCTTTTCTGCACATCACCACAAACAAACATCACAAGCGTAATATCCATTATATAAAAAATAAAAATAAAAATGACTCAAAGAATAAAAAAATATTTTTGGAGGGTGACACTATTTACACTCCCCTATAAACCCACAAACTCGGAGAGATCCATGAAGGAAGGATGACACGGACTAAACTTTTGACCGCACTTTCGTTGCCTACGTTCCCCCTAGGACAATAAGGGGCTCAGGTCACCGTAGTTCGAACCGACCCAGAAATAAAAGACACGAAAGCAATAAAAATATGTAAATATAATATTTTTTTTTTTTTATATGAATACTACCACCATCCCCAAACTTAGAACATGCTATGTCCTCATGGCATTGAAGAACAACACACTCCCAATTCAAAAAATGATGATAAACTGAAAGGAAAAACAAAAAGCAATAAAAATGATACCTGGTTGGGTTGCCTCCCAACAAGCGCCTTTGTTTTAAGTCTTTGGCTCGACATAATGCCACATAAATATTAAGTGGCTCCCTCCGGGTCTGTCAACTCAATTACATCAATTTCATTGATGTCTTCCATAATAGATAGCCCCTCATAATAAGGCTTCACTCGGTGTCCATTCACTTTAAATGTTGTCCCATCTTTCAAATCTCTAAGCTCTACAGCTCCATGGGGAAACACTCGAACCAATTCATAAGGACCCGTCCACCTTGAACGCAGTTTTTCGGGAAAAAGTTTGAGGCGAGAGTTAAAGAGAAGGACCTTCATACCCGGTTTGAGAAACTTGGGTGTAAGGTTTTTATCATGATATCTTTTTGTCCTCTCTTTGTATAACTTTGCACTCTCATAACTATCCTGCCTCATCTCTGCAAGCTCATCCAAGTCAAGCAGTCTTTTCTCCCCTGCTAAAGTCAACTCTATGTTTAACTGTTTGGTTGCCCAATATGCTTTGTGCTCTAGTTCCACTGGCAGATGACACTCTTTTCCATACACAATCCGGTACGGGCTCATTCCAATGGGGGTTTTGTATGCAGTCTGATAAGCCCACAGTGCATCACACAATTTGTCAGCCCAGTCCTTCCGATTTGGACGCACCGTTTTCTCAAGCACCGCCTTAATTTGGCGATTACTCACCTCCACTTGGCCCGATGTTCGAGGGTGATAAGCCGTAGCCAACTTGTGACCCACCCCATATCTTTTTAGCACTTGATCGAACATTCTGTTTGTGAAGTGCGTCCCTTGGTCACTGATAATGACGCGCGGCACTCCATACCTGCCAAAGATATTTTCACGCACAAACTTGCAAACAATATTAGCATCATTAGTCCGGGTAGGAATTGCTTCCACCCATTTAGACACATAATCTACAGCAACAAGAATGTACAAGTAGCCTTGGGAAGGGGGAAAAGGACCCATAAAATCAATACCCCACACATCAAAAATATCAACAATTAAATTATGTTGTAGGGGCATTTCATCTCTCTTTCCTATATTGCCAGTCCTTTGGCATCTATCACACCTCACACAAAAATCATGAGCATCTTTAAATAAAGTGGGCCAATATAGACCCGCTTGCAAAACTTTTCTAGCGGTCTTTTGCCCACTAAAGTGACCCCCACATTGGAGTTCGTGGCAAAATCTCAACACACTAGCTTGCTCATGCTCCGGAATGCATCTCCGAATTATCTTGTCCGGGCAAACTTTCCACAAATAAGGGTCATCCCAAATGTAGTGCTTCACATCCGATCTAAACTTTCGTTTTTGATCGTAAGTGAAGTTAGGTGGCATAATATTAGAAACAATGAAATTCACAAGATCCGCATACCAAGGCTCATGAACATGTAACGCAAAAAGTTGCTCATCCGGAAAATTTTCATTAACCGGAATCGCACCATCTATCACATTAGTAAAAGTAAAGTTCTCTAGCCTAGATAAGTGATCAGCCACCACATTTTCGGTCCCCTTTTTGTCCTTTATTTCTATGTCAAACTCCTGCAGTAGGAGCATCCACCTAAGAAGTCTAGGTTTAGCATCCTTTTTATTCAGCAAATACTTAAGTACAGCATGATCAGAGTAGATAATCACCTTGGACCCAAGCAAGTAAGAACGAAACTTTTCAAGAGCAAACACAACTGCTAAAAATTCTTTTTCAGTGGTAGTGTAATTCAGTTGTGCATCATTTAAAGTTCTACTTGCGTAATGAATCACGTGAGGTAATTTCTCTACTCTTTGCCCCAAAACAGCCCCAATCGCAAAATCTGATGCATCACACATGATCTCAAATGGTAGAGACCAATTGGGGCTGGATAGAATGGGGGCACACGTCAACTTCTCCTTCAGCAGATTGAAGGCCTCTAAACACTCTTGGTCAAAGATGAACTCGGTGTCCTTAGCTAGCAGGTTACATAAAGGCTTACAAATTTTTAAAAAGTCTTTTATGAAACTCCTATAAAAACCTGCATGGCCTAGAAAACTTCGCACACCCTTAACCGACACAGGGGGAGGCAATTTTGAAATCACATCGATTTTAGCCTTGTCTACCTCAATCCCCTTGTTTGACACCAAGTGTCCTAACACAATGCCATGCCTTACGAGAAAATGACATTTTTCCCAACTAAGGGTCAGATTTGTCTCACAACAACGATTTAAAACCATTGTCAAATTCTCTAGGCACCCATCAAAACTGTCCCCAAATACCGAGAAGTCATCCATGAAGACTTCGACACATCGCTCAATCAAATCAGAGAAGATGGACGTCATACACCTTTGAAAGGTCGCAGGTGCATTACAAAGCCCAAAGGGCATCCTCCTAAATGCGAATGTGCCAAAAGGACAAGTAAAAGTGGTCTTGGCTTGGTCCTCTGGTGCAATGGGGATTTGGTTATACCCCAAAAAGCCATCCAAGAAACAATAATACTCATGTCCGGCTAACCTCTCCAGAATCTGATCAATAAAGGGCAAAGGGAAGTGATCTTTCTTTGTTGCAGCATTCAGTTTGCGCAAATCTATGCACATTCTCAGACCAGTCACTTCCCTTTTTGGCACTTCTTCTCCTTTTTCATTAGTGGTGACCGTGTAGCCCGATTTCTTTAGAACGACTTGAACCGGGCTCACCCACTCACTATCAGCAACGGCATAGATAATGCCTGCATCCAACAATTTTAGGACCTCTTTCCTAACCGCCTCCTCCATGTGAGGGTTTAACCTCCTTTGTCTCTCTCTAGACGGCTTAGCACCATCTATGAGATTAATTTTGTGCATGCACATGGAGGGGCTTATACCCTTAATATCTGCTAAGGTCCACCCTATGGCCTGCTTGTGCTCACGAAGCACTCTGATCAACTTGGCCTCTTGTTCTATGGTCAAGTAATAAATACCTAGCAAGCGCACTAGTTACCGTAGTAGTAACGCGCGAAAGCGAGGGTCGATCCCACGAAGACTCGTTGGACAAACAAGTAAATTTAATTGGTGCAAAAGTAACCAAGGGGGTTTTTGATTGATTTTGATTAACCTAAATTAACTACTAAACAATGAAAATAAATTACTAAATTAAAGATCACTAAGCAAACAAGGATTTAATTCAAGATTACGAAGATTCACAGATTGGGGTTCACAACTATCTCCTCTCTATGCTATTTTATGAAAAAGACTATTAAACTTGTTCACGAAATCGTTCACTTATTGAAGAGTTGGGGCGGTCTGGTCGCCGGATTGCAACCCTATTATTATCTCTATGTGAAATATTCCGTTAGGTCAACAACACACAAAAACAATTTATTAAGTTCTTAAGAACACTTGATCTTAAATTCTCTTGATTTCCGCGAAGTCCTCAATTAAATCTAATCACAAGAATATGATTCAATATCTAAATTATTCACGCTAATGAAACAATCTAAACCAAGATGATTTAAAGACCAAAAATATCAAGTCATATTAATGAAATCTTTAAAGTAATTAAGCTCTATTCTTATGAACAAGAACAAGATTAATATTTGATTAAGCCCAAGTTAGCATAGAGATTTGATAGTTATTACTCCCAATCCATGAATAAAGAAATTAGCTACTCATCGACATAGCAATAAACACAAGAATATAATTAAAAATCATAAACCTGGATAAAAGCTTGATGATGAATAATCTCCCAAATCTTGTTTACAACTTGAAACTTGAATAAAACCTAAAAAACAATGCATGATCCAACTAAAGGCTGCTGTCTAATATTTATACATAGAGAAAACTAGGGCCAAAAGTAGGGAAAATAGGGTAAAAACCCGCCTGGCAAGTAAAACCCGAAACTGTACGGAATAAGCAAGCGGGCGCCTATCCCTAGTCAAGCGGGCGCCTGGAAATTACAGAAACTTTGGTTTTCCGGATTTTGATGTAAGCGGGCGCCTGGAGCATCATGAGCGAGCGCCTGGACTTCCATAAGCGGGCGCCTGTTCTTGTATAAGCGGGCGCCTGGACTAGTTTCCAGCTTTTCCTTCTTTTCTTCTTGACTTTGACCACGACTGACTTTGACTCTTGATGTTGACCCGACCTTGGTCTGCTACACTTTAAGCTCTCGGACTTTGTAGTTACATAATAACACTAAAAGTGTTCCAAAATACACAAATCCTAACAAAGTTCCTTAATTACATAAAGACCACGACTACATCAATTCTATTCTAAATTACATCAAAAAGTCCAGAAAAATAACATGAAGATGTAGATAATATATGCCTGAAAAACCATCCATCAAAAGTCCTATCGGCTTCTCATCTAACAAAACCATATTCCAACAAAAATTGAGTTAAGCGACCATACCATGCTCGAGGAGCTTGTTTCAAGCCATATAAGGCTTTGATAAGCTTATAAACATGGTGTGGTTTGAATGGGTCTTCAAAACCTTTAGGTTGTTCAACATAGATTTCTTTATCAATATACCCATTAAAAAATGCTCATTTCACATCCATTTGGTGCAATGTGATTTTAAGATAACAAGCTATAGCCAAGAGGAGTCTTATGGACTCAATTCTAGCCACAGGTGCGAAGGTCTCATCATAATCGATACCTTCGACCTGTGTGTAGCCTTGAGCCACAAGACGAGCTTTGTTACGAACAATGTTACCCGTTTCATCACTTTTATTTTTGAAAATCCATTTAGTCCCATAACATTAGTGTTAGCGGGACGGGGAACTAAAGTCCAAACATTTTTTCGGGTAAATTGTTCAAGCTCCTCTTGCATGGCTTGAATCCAAAAATTATCTTTTAAAAGCATCAATCACATTCTTAGGTTCTAAGGTAGAAATAAAACAAGAGTACTTCACCTTTGCATATGTGGTAGACATACACACATACCTTACCATGTCCCGTTAATTGATTGGTTCTTTGTTTCTTGTTTGAATTCCTTCACTTACCTCCCCTATCACTTGTGTAGAAGGATGATTCCTTCTTATTCTGGCTGGGGGATCTCTCCTTATAATTTCATGAACCTCTGCACCATTTGGATTTTCTTCTGCTGTTTCAGCAGCTGTACTGGAATCAGGTGTTACCGGAAGTGTTGCCTCGTTAGTGGTAACACTTTGGTCAGCACCTGCGTCATCAACAGAGTTAGAATTTTCTCTGTTATCATTCAGCTCATCCAACAGAATCAAGGGAGGTTCCTGAGGTCCTTCACCTACAATACTCGACAGGTCATCAAAAGCAATGTTAACCGATTATTGGATAGTTTTCAACCTTAGATTGTACACCCTATATACTCGACTATTTTAAGCATACCCAAGAAAAATTGCCTTATCACTCTTAGAGTCAAACTTTTTCAGTTGATCCCGGTCATTTAGAATGTAACATACACACCCAAAAACATGAAAATAGTGAACTTTAGGCTTCTTGCCATTCAAAATCTCATAAGGTGTCATTGTGGTACCGGGTCTTAAAAAAAACTCTATTTGCCTTGAGACAAGCGGTATTTAATGCTTCGGCCCAAAATCTTTTAGAAATTTGTTTAGAAAACAACACTACACGGGCCATTTCAAGTAAAGTCCGATTTTTCCTTTCGGGAATCCCATTTTGTTTGAGGAGTTTTGGGTGCCGAAAATTCATGGTGTATTCCCATTTTCTTACAAAAGGAATAAAAGGAAACATTTTCAAACTCTTTACCATGATCGGATCTTATACGAGAAACAGAAGCACAAAACATGTTTTTGATTCTTGAGTGAAAGATTTTAAATTTTTCAAAAGCCTCAGATTTTTCTTTTAAGAAAAAGATCCAAGAGAACCTAGAAAAATCATCAACAATTACTAACGAATATTTCTTACCACCCAAACTATCAACCTCAACTGGACCCATTAAATCCATATGTAAAAGTTGAAAACAATGTGTTGTTCCAGAGTACTGCTCATGTTATTGGGCAGCACTGTGAGCAACACGAGTTTGTTTGCCTTTAAGACAACCTTCACAAATGATTTTGTTTTTCAAAATCCAGATTAGGAACTCCTTGAATAGAACCAATCTTAACAAGTTTTTCAATGTTTCGGAAATTTACCTGTCCTAACTTTTGATGCCACAAAGTGGTGACATCAACTCTAACAGAGTGGCATACCTGTTTATCTTCAATACAATAAAAATTGTCAATTGATCTAGTACCTGACATCACACACTTGTTAGTACGATCAAAGACCTCAAAAGTATTTTTATTAAATTTCACCTCTAAATCATTTGTCACAAAGTTGGCTTATACTAATTAAATTAGCTACAAGACCATCTACATGTAAGACATGTTTTAGGGCAGGGAAACCGGGCACATTTAGTATTCCTTTCCTTATTATCTTGCTCTTACTTCCACCACCATAAGTAACATTACCTCCAAGAACAAATTCATAGTCTTTTAAAAACAATTTTGTTCCCGTCATGTGACGTGAACACCCACTATCAAAATACCATGAACCTTCAACATTAGTTCTTAAGGCAGTAAAAGCAACATCACATCTTTGATTGTTTTTAGGTCTCCATTCCTTCTTACTTTGCTTTTTATTTTTCTGAAAAGAAGTGTTATCGGAAGTAGTGGGTAACACTTCAGGTAACACTGAGGAACTGGACTGATTTCTTTTCAGAAAAGTATGACAATTTTTCTTAAAATGTCCAGTAATGTGGCAATAAGTACACACTTTCCCTTTATCAGAGGTTTTGAAAGAAGACAAATCATTATCCTTCCACGTTCATTTATAAAACATGTTTGATTATCTTCCAAAGACAAAGAAGAAATGATCTTATCTAAAGAATCTTGAAAACCAATACCTGCCCTGAGAGGTTTACTTAACATGAGGATCTCATCTAGTTTAGTAGACCCCGTGTTGAGTTTCTTGAGTGTGGTTTCTGCTAGAGACAATTTCTTCTTGACTTTCTCCAGCTCAGCATCCTTCTTTGTGAGTTGGATTTCAAGAGTAACCACACCAAGCCTTAGTTGCTAAGTTTCTTTGGTCAAGAATTGCACCATGCTATGCTCCTTCTTGTATTCTTCAAGAATTTCCTCATAAAGATTCCATAATCCTCTTATGAGTTCATCCTTACTCATCTCAGCATCATCTTGAGAACTTCCTGCATCCAGATTAATAGACCCCACAAAACAAACAGCATTAGTAAAATTGAAATCATTATACCTGCTGGGTGTTATCACAGGTGTCATCCCACTTGGGTTATCACTTGGGATAGCACTTTCTGTGTCCGAGTCATAAACAGTGACAAACATGGTAGTCTCATCTGGGTTTTGAGCATGGTCCACTCCTTCTTCTTCATTGTCACTGAGAGACACCCATAAGCCCTTACCCTTCTTCCTCAGATTGTTCGCGCATTCATTGGCATAGTGTCCCCATCCTCAACACGTATGGCATTGAATGGAGTCAAGGTAATTGGAATTTGAACTTGACTGATCAGAGGATGCCCTACGGATTGGGTTTGCTTTCTAGGTGCTTGGGAGTGACCTTCTTGGCATCGAATCATACACCTTGGTTTGTTGCTCCTTTGCTTTTACCTGCACATTTTCTTTGTTAAACTTTCTTAACATAGAGTTATATTTTCTAGCAAGTAAAGAAACACTAGCATTTTCATCCATTTCTCCAAAAACCTCTTCTTCCTCATCTTTTTCAACACTCGAGGGTTTAATTTTCAAAGCAACACTTTTTCCTTTAATAGCATCACTTTGATCAGAAAGGTTTAATTCGAATTTTGCAAAATACTCATCAAAGTATTTATATCCATGGTCGCAAGATTGTGAGCCTCTTCAATAGATGAAACTTTTATATTGAAGCGCTCAGGAAGAGTTCTAACTGCTTTTGAAACAAGCTGTTTATTAGTAAAAGGTTCACCCAAAACTTGACATTCATTAGCAATATCAATTTTTTTTTCAAAATATGAAGTAATATCTTCATTTTCACTCATCCTTAATTTTTCAAATTTGCTAGTGAGCCTTCTAAGCTTAGTTTCATGCACACTACCATCCCCTTCACAAAATCTTTGTAAAGTATCCCATGCCTCCTTAGCAGTGGGAGTATTTTGAATGAGTTTAAAAATATGCATATCAACCCACTCATAAATGGCATTAAGTGCCTTCTCATTGAAACTAGCTAGGTTGTTTTCCTCATTAGTCCACTCGGATTCAGGTTTGACTTGAACGTCACCATCTTCATCTGGCGGTAACAATGGGACAGAATAGCCATTCACAATAGATCGCCAAGCCCGGATATCAATTGATTCGATATACGAACGGAGGCGGATCTTCCAATAGGCGTAATTCGAACCATCAAGAACAGGAAGCCTTTTTTTATTAGGATTGGCTGGATCATAAGCCATGACACACTGGATCGAAGTACTTAGTATAAAAAGTAACCATCTCTGGTGCCAATTGAAAAGCAAGTCAATGGCTTAAGTCAGAAAGCAAGTGATATCAAAGGTGTTGTCACTACAACGATATCACTTCTGGCAATACTTAACACACACGAACAGAAAACAATTTCTGAAAAGAGTTTGCAGCGGAAAATTCACACAAGAATTATTTTTCTCAAGATATATAAATTATATATCTTGAGGGATGCCTCAAAGGCGAGACCTTCACTAATTAATATGAAATGAGTACAAGGCCGAGAGTTCCCTAATGATAATACAATGAAAGCTTTGTGGAACGACTAAGACTATACACGAGACCCTATCCTAGCCAAGACAAACTTATAGTCTATGATTACAAGAATGGAAATAGGTTTGGGAAGACGGGTTTATCGGAACTAGAATGTGTGTTGAAGTAGCTTCAAGTGTTGTCTCTTTAAACACATCCTCTCTTGCTATTTATAGGCTTGAGAATACTTGGGGAATACATAAATGTGGCTGGGTTTGTGGTTAAAAACGTGGGAGAGTGGAGAGATGGAGTGGCCGAGCCTTGGGGATGAATTTCTCCACATTTCCTAAAATGTAGGAACTAATTCTTGGTGCCCATGTCCATGCAAACCCGATTTGTACTTTCTTGCTTTACTCGCCTTGTACATTCTTCTTCAACAATCAGCCCTTTGAATGGGTCAAATACCCATGTGTTTTGTTGTGAAGCAAATCCCACATGTTTATGGATAAAATCCCATTTATCCATAAAATCTTCTTTCACCTTCCTTGCATTATTTTAGCATCTCAACCATAGTATATATGAAAATTGGACCAATAATGAACACAAAACTTGCAACAATATTAGACATTAGTACATCAATTATTTATGAAGCAAATATTCAAATATATTCCAGACTGTCCGTCGGGTAACACTGGGACAGTGTTGGCATCACTTGTGGTAACACCACGTTCCGCACTAACAAGTACAATACAAAAACACAATCTAATAAGACACGAGACAGTGACACCAGATGAACACAAACTTTATTATAGTTTTAAATATTCATACAAAAACTTGTCAGCACTCACTCAACAGCACAATAACAGCTATTACATATGCTCCCTCGTTCCATAACTTACTTCTTTCCCTTTTGGGCATCCCATAACAAATGTTAATATCTACAATGAAAACTTGATAATACTTCTTATTCAATGGGACCCACTGGTGACACTCATAAAAATTGTTCCATTTACTACTCTCTACCCCCACTTTCTCTCTCCTACTTTAGTTTTCATACTCACAACACCTAATGCACTATCAATATTATACTTATTTTCCTTATTTCCCGCACATTCAATTTTTATAGCATTTATTATGAGTCAGAGGGAGTATATGTATATTGTACACAAGTACTTAAGTATGGTCTTGCTTTTGACATTAGGAATAAAACATTGTTCAAGGACCAATGCATGTCCTCATTCTTCAAGTTAACAAACATTCATGTTGGATTGAATGAGTCTTTCCTGATCACTATTCAAATACCTTGGCTTGGTTGTCGAACACAGAACACTATATAAGACTGCCTTTTAGATCCTTTGTGTTGGGCACAAACCACATCATAGTGAATATATAAAATAACAGAGATAAAAGCATTCAATAGACATCCTCACACCATCACGAATATCCTTGGGGAGTGCTGGGACTCCATTACGTTCATTTCAAACTTTTCATACAACTAAGCTCCGCAAACTTATTTATTCGTGATGTTCGCTAGCACAACTTCTGTTTTGTTGTCCTCAACTACACAGACTTCATAAATGAGGCTTAATCACAGGGTAGGGAAGGAAGATAATATAACGTAAAGGAATAAGGACGTTAAACAAGTTTTTATTCAGTATCTTACAATAATGAGAGGAAAAAAGAATAGAAAATGGTGAATATCTTGAAAATGCTAGCATTGAGAAGATTCTTCCAGGAATCAGAAGACTAATGAAATTTCCAAGGGAGTTCGCAGATGATAACATTTTATACCATCCTGAATAACCCAAAAAACTGTGTGGATGTGTACCAGTACGTTCCTAGACATTATGTTTCTGACCATACAGCTCATATACTAGAGGTCGTAAAAAATTCCTACTCAACTACATTAGGAACTTTTTTAAGGCAAGAATTCTGCAAGTGGTGCATTTCACATGCTAAATAACATAAGTGGCAACCATGAATAAATGATTAGCAATTGCAAAAAGGTGAGTTGGAATCGAAACCTAACAAAACCCTAACAAAACGGAGAAATCTATAAGAAGAATCATCAATACATATGTTTAAGAAAAACAAAACAGACACCATGTACAAAACTTATCACTTTTATATGGACTCAAGGCTCCAATAATACCAACTCAAAATCCGAACACCAACTGACCAAATCTGAAGCTAAGTGTGTACAGAAATTGGAATGAAGTAGGAGCTAGATATTGAAACAGACTAGATATAGGATTCAAAAGCCCGGATATAACTATTACCCTATCTATCACAAGCTTTGAGACTTTGACCCATAGTTGTCAAAGGCGACCGCCCGCCTCGCCTTTTTGGCGCCTTGGGGGGTCGGTCGTCTTTTTGTAGCCAGGCAGGCGGATGTACGCCTTTTTTCACAAGGCGTTCGCCTTGCTCGCCTTTTCCCCCTGCCTCGCGCCCTTTTGCATTTTTTACCTCTTCTTTTCTTTGTCCCATGTTTTTCAAGTTTTCATTTAATTTTGCATGACTTTAGAGCTTGATTTATTTTCTTGATAATATTTAAGGGCTTAAGTTTATTTCACTTGCTTAAACTAGTACTTGTTTGTTAATTTGAACTTCGTAATTTTAATTCATGCGTCTTTTCTTTTAGAATTCTTACTTTTGAATTTTGAACTATGTTAGGATACTATTATGTTTAGAAATGTGAAATCTTATACTCCCTCCGTCCCAATCGAATTAGGACAACCCATAAATGGAAGTGTTTTATTTAATGGGACCCACATTCACACTCACAATAACTTTCCATTCATTATTCTCTGCCCCATTTCTCCCTCCTACTTTACTTTTCATACTCACAACACCTACTCCACTAACACTTTTTCCTTAATCCCCGTGCCCAACCTAAAAATCCTAATTCGGGGGGACAGAGGGAGTATATATATATATATATATTAAAGTTGGTGAGGAAGGCTATGGTGTTTACACATAAACAAACATAGGCTAAAGCTTCATTTATTTGTATTAAGCCACATCATCACCATCCTAAATATGTGTGACCTTTGATATTCCCAATATTAGCTAATACTATTAGCTAATAATAATAGTTATGATATAATTTAACTATTACTACTAATAGTATTAGTTAACTATAATACTTACTATACAAGTTAACTATTACTATTAATAGTATTAGTTAACTATAATAGTTACTCACTCTGTCCCGCTTTAAGGTTCTTACTTTTCTTTTTGGTCTGTCCCAATTTAAGGTTCTTACTTTACTTTATTACCTAAAATGAAAATGGGACCCACTTGTCATTCTCACAACAAAAACTCCCTACCCACTTTCTCTTTCCTACTTTACTTTTCACACTCACAACATTTATTTTTTCTTAATCTTCGTGCAAAGTCAAACTAAGAACTTTAAATTGGGACGGAGGGAGTACTATACAAGTTAACTATTATTATTGTTAGTATTAGTTAACTATAATAGTTACTATATTAGTTAACTATTACTATTAATAGTATTCGTTAACAATAATAGTTACTATGTTAGTTAACTATTATTATTAATATTATTAGTTAACAATAATAGTTACTATATAATTTAACTATTACTATTAATAGTATTAGTTAAGTATAATAGTTACTCTATAAGTTAATTATTACTATCAATATTATTAGTTAATCATGACAGTTAAAATATATGTTAATTTTACTATTAATAGTATTAGTTAATCATAATAGTTACTATACTAGGTTATCATTGTTATTAATAGAATTAGTTAATTATAATAGTTATTATAGATATTAATAAGTACTGTTAAATAGTATTAGTTAATTATGATAGTTATAATATATATTAATTATTACTATTAATAGTATTAGTTAAGATGATGGTTACTATTTTAGTAACTATAATTAGAAAATTATTTTTTATATTACAAAAAAATGTTATGCTACCTTATTGAATAAAAATATAAAAATATAAAAAATAATAATAAAAAAAAGGTAAAATTAGTTTCCCGTGCAGAGCACGTGTAAAGCACCTGTAGTGCACGGGTTACCTACTAGTTTATTTAATGTTTATTCTTGTTCATAACACGTTTTGTGCTTCTTTTATGTGTTGCATGTATATAGATATTATATTTTCTATTTTTTTACTAATTTTTAGTTCTATTTTTGTAACGACCCCAAAACCAGTCCCTATTTATTTTATATTTTTGGGGATTTTAATTTGAACTTATGTGTGCATTTTATGTGTTGCATCATATTTCATGACTTGCACATATTGTTTGATTAATTGTGTTATTTATTTAGTTAGTAGTAATAATGGTTAAAGGAGTTAAATGATTAAGTTAAAACTATAGGGTCCTTTGTGGAAATATAAGTTCAGGGGTTTAAGTGTTCAAAATAGAAGCTGAGTGATCAAAGTATAAGATTGGGGTAAAAATCTTTTATAACTTATCACTTCTCCCTCTCCCTCTCTGCTCATTATTCTCAGTAACATTTCTACGTTTCTTCCCTAGGTTAAGAAGAAAAGGTAAGTTCATCATATTTCGATTTATTTCTTTTTATTTACTACTTCGTTTTAAAATCTAATTATATAAGAATGATCAGGGCGTTGAATAGGTCATTTCTACCCGAACAAAACATATTTCTGCGATACTTTTTCCCGAAATAGGTAAGTTACTAATTCCCCTTAAATGTTAAAATGGTCATATATATGTTGTATATGTTATATGTAGTGAAATTATTGTGAAAAGAATTTATTTGTGATACTTGTGATTTTGGGACAAAGGGAGTAATATGAGATTTGTAGTAAGAAGTGTTTGGTTTAGTTCAAGTGTGTTCCTGGGTATTCTTTGCAGTTATATGAGTAGAGTGTATGCTTCAGGTATAAGAGTGTTAGTACTTTTAGGACGGTGGAACGAAGGAAGTAAAATTATCAAGTTTTGGGCCTGGCGGGTAGGTTGGGCGGCCGCCCAGAATGGGGCCGGCAGCCGCACATTTATCTGAAATAATTTGGTCGTGGGCAGGGGAATTTTGGGCGGCCGCCCAGGTAGGTGTGGACGACCGCCCAGTATGCTGAAAAAGATTTGATGTTCCATTTTAGTTGAAGTAGAGTTCAATCTTGGTCTAGGTCATAGGTGATATCCTAGAGTACCTAGAGGGTTGTTGTGGAACACTCTAATATTGGAAACGGTTCTTTGTGAACACATATGTTGTGGAATTTGACTAACTGGTAATTGGATATTGTTGAACATTTTTTGATGTGTTTTGGATTGGTGCATCTTTGTGATGAGTTTTGTGTGGTTCCCTAATTTGGAATCATGGCCCGGTTGTTGTTTAAGCAAGTATTTATTACTATGCTCGTGTTAAAGTCCAGCTGGTACTTGTTGTGGTGTCAGGCAGTGGTAGGGATTATAATGGCACACGAGCCAAGTTCATTGTAAGGCTTCTACCATTGGTTTCCTATTTTTAACCCCCCTTCCTTGGGCCACGGATTGGGTTTCGGCTAGATCTCCTTTGTGTGAGTTCAGTCACCGTTTGGGTTATGACTTTGTGTCATTTCCCCCCGTTGTTGTTGTTGTTTGGTTCATGAACCGGTTTCATCCCTTGGTGCTGCTCAGTTGATACCTCTCAGATGGTAATATGTTTGATCGAGAACCTTGGCTCAGTATCCACTTATGAGTGTTTATTTCCACCTTACGTGTGGTAAGATGAGTTGGCATTACCTATCATGTTACGTGCTATGTGAATGTTTATTGACATTGTTCAATTACGAGTATCATTTCAGCATGTAACGTAGTTGCATTTTAGTAGCTTACTGAGATTTATTCTCACCCCGTTCCTTTCAATGTAGTTTTCCTTCGATAAAGGAGAGCCCAGGGGATAGGTCACTTCACAAGGAAGACGTCGATGTGGTGATTTTGGGTAAGACATTTTGGGACATGTGTTATGTAAAGGCTACATTATGTAAATGTATAACCTTTTGGGTGTACCCGTGACTTCATCTTTGTATCACCTATTTTTGGAAGATGTTGGTGATTTGTAAATTTGTAAGTAAAATGTGTATGCCTTGTGGCTAAGTACTTTGGGTTGAAAAAGTTTGTTTGTGTGAAATGAAATCAAGTTTCAAGTAAATGTGTTTGGTTATATGAAACTTTTATGAAAGGACATTTCGAAAAATTTTCCTAAAATGTTTTATGACGTCTTCCTTGCGTGTCCTGAACGTGGGGCCAAGTAGGACCATGGGTTGGGGCGCGACAGTTGGTATCAGAGCTAGGTTATAGATGTTCTAGAATGACTAAGTGACCTAGGAGGGTAGTTGTGTATAGAGTGAGTAATGTTGAGTGTCTTATGCAGGTACTTATTGAAAATGGTTGAGACTGAAGTAGATCAGTCTAGTTCTTCAGGGCAAGGGGATTCCAGAGAAGAGGCCCAAATCATGTTCAAGGGATGTTCGAAGCAGCAATGAAACTTTAAATGATCAAAGGCAAGGAGGAGAACAAGCACCTCCAAGATATGGGTTAGAACAGTTCCTAAAAAATGAAACCAATGGGTTATGAAGGACAACCAGAGGTAACAAAGGTCGAGAGATGGATTGAGTCGATGGAGAAAATATTTGATGTTCTCAGATGTTCAGATGAAGAACAAGTCAGGTTTGCTATTATAAACTGAGTGGAGCTGCTGAGCACTGGTGGAAAGCTTTGAAAACTAATTGGGATGAGAATCATGTACCCTATACTTGGGAGAATTTTCTAAAGAAGTTCAAGGAACATTTCATTCCTCGGGTAGATCAAGACAAGAAAGAAATGGAGTTTCTTAACTTGGAGCAAAATACTATGTCTATGGCTCAGTATACATCCAAATTTCACGGAGTTATCCAGGTACTGTACTCACTTAGTGGCAACTGAGGAGAGGAAAGCTATACGATTTGTAAAGGGATTGAGAACTGTGATCCGAAGTCAACTAGTATCCCACAAGTTGCAAGATTTTCAAGATGCTGTTGATAGAGCATATCAGGTGGGCATGATATAGAAGAGCATAAGAGGAAAGTTGAATTGGCCGGTACAGGAAGTCAAGGAAGACCTCAACCCCAGCGTGGTGATAATCGAGAAAGTCAGGGAACACCATCATAATTTACAGGGCAACCGCATGGGCAACCTGTAGATACCCCGGGGAACCACGGCTCGGCTAGAGCGGTGAATTATCCTAGGATGTCTAACTTGTTTTAGATTTGTTTAGAGTCGCCACCTATGTTTTTAAAGGAACATAAGAAAAACCTAGAAATAGCCTAGTTTATGTACAAAACCAGAGATTCGGGGAGAGGAAGGGTTCGGGGGTTAGGTGACGGAGTGGGAAGTACTTAAACACCCACTCCGCCCCGCTTATGCGGGTCTTGCTACTATTGGTGTTTCTAATGCTAAATGTCCTTCAATTTATTAACAATGCTAACAATTATAATGTAAAAGAAAAGGGGAAAAGAATGATTTTATTGATTTAATGCTAAATATTACATGTAATAATTATGCTAGACAATTACATGAAGAGATGAAAATGGTGAATTAAAATGTAGTTTGGAATGTTGGGATGTAACCTTGGTCAAACTTCAATAGTGAAGTGGCCTTTTGATTGTATCCCTTTTTATGGAGATTGCATACTCACTTAGAAGAGATGAGAATATGAAGAAAGGAAATAAGACTTAGAATTTAGAAGAAGATAATAAAACTTGTACCTTATGCTTGAACGGAGAAGAACCAAATCTTTGTGTTGACCACTTCTTGAAAAATAGACTTTTGTGTGTTTTGAAGTATTTTTGTGTTAAGAAATCATCCTCCCCTTTCATGATGGAATGAAGAGGTTTATATAGGTGTTGGAGAAGTGTTTGTGGTCACAAAGATGGCCATTCCCCGGATCAAGCCAAGGCATAATGGTCTTGGGGGTTACAAATCAGAAAAGGAGGGAAATTTGCAAAATCTGAGATTCTGGAAGTGGGAAGCGCGCGCTTCCCACACCCCCCTATGGGAGGAGAACGCCTCCCACAAAGGGAAGGCAACAGTGCGTGCGCATCCCAGCTTCAGGAAATTTCATATTTCAGCCCAAAAATTAACCCCGTTATGCAAGTTAAGCCCCAAAACTAACAGAATTAGTCCAAAAACTTAACGAACATCACGAAAGTCAACAAAAATAAATGAAACAAAGACTTAAGGTTGACTTTGCCACTTAGTCAAATCCAAGACTAACGGAGTAAGTCAGGAACTTAACGGAAAGTAACGAAAGTTAACGAAAGTAACAAAACTTAACAGAAAGAGGAAGACAAGAATGTGTATGCAATCGGGACATGAGAGGTTCAAGGCGGGGGTGTTCTACAGAGCCCCTCGGCGATGTGGATTGCGAAGCAAAACGCGTCGACGAAAGAAAGACAAACGCCGCCGAGGACATCGACAAGAGGAAACAAAGACTCGATAAAGCAGGAATTTGAAATTACAAATGATAGAAATGCGCTCCCTGTGTGAGCGACTTTTTGGCTGGAGAGTTGAATTGGAGCTCATGGGAGCTTGTCTCGATATGGACCGAATGGTGTTGAGTTGGGCCATGGGAGCTTGTCTCGATATGGGCCGCGTTGCCGACTTGGAGCTCATGGGAGCTTGTCTCGATATGGACCGAGTTGCCGACTTGGAGCTCATGGGAGCTTATCTCGATATGGACCGAGTTGCCGACTTGGAGCTCATGGGAGCTTGTCTCGATATGGACCGAGTTGCCAACTTGGAGCTCATGGGAGCTTGTCTCGATATGGACCGAGTTGCGACTTGGAGCATGGGAGCTGTCTCGATATGGGACCGAGTGGCCGACTTGGAGCTCATGGGAGCTTGTCTCGATATGGACCGAGTTGCCGACTTGGAGCTCATGGGAGCTTGTCTCGATATGGACC